>JARHVA010001841.1:2082500-2567500 GCA_037957365.1 Torreya grandis
AACTCAGTCCAACTTGTGATATCACAGGCTTCAAATAAAATTCTTTTGCCTTATGCCTTACATGAAAATCTCTTTGCATTGGAAAAAGGATGGTGGGCTCAAGTTTAATCAAAACCTTCATCATGCATGAGGCTACACCAATCTTCAAATATAGACTCCTCTTAAACTGCCTAAAATAATAGAATACTTTCTTTTACATGAAATCAACACCAAAACTAAACTTATAACTCCGCTTGAACTACTAGAATGTTGAAAGCCTTCAACAAGCTAAACAAAAGTGCATGCATGACTTTGTCAACTAGTCAACCATAGTGCAAGGCTAGTCAACTCTATAACTAAAGCATGCAAGAAAATCCATGTTGACATTCAAACAACCATCCAATTTTAAACACCTTGAGCTATTTATGCATTTGAGCCTCCCTTTTGGAACTGAGAGAGTTGTGCCTGAAGGCAACTGCATGTGAATGTGACTATAAAATGCATTGATGTGAGTCAAAAGGGGAAGTCCTCATTGTCTTCTATTGATTGGCTATCAAAATCCTTAGCCTTTTATTTCTACATGTATTCCTTTTGAGGTTATTTTTGTTTATTTCCTTTATTTCTTTCACTTGGCCTTGGGACTTTTCTTGTTCATTTCCTTCGGATAAAAAATTTGAAAGAATTATTTTGGGCTTTTATAAAGTCCTTTGTTTACTTCTTTCAGACAAAAAGTTTGAAGGAATTCTATTTTTGGAACCTTTCTTTGAACCATTCCTTCAGACAAAAAGTTTGAAGGAATTTTATGTCTTTAGGATTTTCTCTTAGACAATTCCTTCAGATAAATTGTCTGAAGGAATTTGGTCTTTAGGATTTTTAATAGATTCTTTCCTTCAAACCAAAATTTGAAAGGAATTCACGTATTCAAACTTTATGAAAATGCCTTTTGGCACTTTAAAAATGATCCTTCATATTTCCTCGAAGTGCCCTCTCGAGTTTCCTGCAAATGGCCACTTGCCTTTTAGATTTTTTGAAAAGGTCCAGTTGCCCTTTGGACTTTTATGACACAAACTTTCCTAAAAGGAAAATGCCCTTCAAAAAAGTTTGAAGGTACCCTTTGGAGCCTTTCAAATCATTCATTTCCTTCAGACAAAATTTTTGAAGGAATTGTTTCCTTCGTTCATTTCGAATTGCCCTTCGAGCTTTTGTCAATGCCCTTTGAACTTCTAAAAATTGCCTTTTCCAAAGGGCACAAACCCTTCCGAATTTTGCCAAGTGACCCTTCAAAAATTTAAAATGTCCCTCTGTATTCTCCAAGTAACCCTTCAGCAAAATAAAAGTGTCCTTTTGCTTCGTTCATTTCCTTCCAACAAAAATTCTAGAGGAATTCTTTCTTTCAGGTTTCTTGATAATGATTTTCCCAAAGGGAAAGTGCCCTTTTCTTTTTGGAATCGATCCCTCAAGAAAATTGTAAAGGTCCTTTAGAATTGTGAAGTGAACTTTATTCAAGGGTAGATACCCTTTGAGAACCTAAAATGTACCCTTTAGATTTATATTATGGTCCTTCAGCATTTTTCTCGAAGAAAAAGCCCTTTGAAAAACTTGTCTCACCTTTCAGGTTCTTCAAAAATGTCCCTTTCAAAAAAAATGTTTAGGTCATCAAGTTGAAAAGAGTTCTAGGACTTTGCTAAGCCTTTCAAAAAAAATGAAAAGACCTTCTCTAAAAGAATTGTTTCCTTTATTCCCTTCGGAAATCTTTGAAGTGACCTTTTCCACAGAGAAAGTTTCCCTTCAGCGAATTGTAAAGGACCATTTGTCAAAAGAAAATGACCTTCACTTAATGAAAATGTCCTTCGGCCTTCCAAAATGTGCCCTTCAGAGAACCTAGAATTTGACTTTCAGATTTCTCGAAAAGGTCATTTCCTTCAGACAATTTATCTGAAAGAATTCACATCTTCTAAATTACTAAAAAGGACCTTTTTCTGAAAGAATGTAGAACCCTTTAAACTTTATGAAAGTGCCCCTTTTTTGGACCCAAAGAAGCCTCCACAATGCATTTATCAAAAAATCCTTTGAAAACCAAAGTGAATGGCTCAAAAAGGCCTATTAGTCATGGATATTTTTACAAACTGGCCTAATATGCAAAGTTTTGAATGACAAGGGTGGCAATTTGACCTATGGGGCAAAATTGTCAACATTCTAGGGACTCAATTGGGAAGCATGCCTGCTATGCTTGAGAACCTAGACCATATACATAACATTTGAACTCATAAAACAATGGTAAACCTGGGCCATGATTACAAATTCTCTTTTGACCTCGAAAGGACAACCTTCATCCTCTAAAATAAGAAGGGAAACACATAAAGCAAGAAAAATAACTAAAAATCAAATGTGCAAACAAGTACTTATTTGGAACAAAACATAATGAAACTACTATGCTTGAACAACACTTGGAGGAAAACAAACAAACTAACTAACCATGATAAGGCATGATCCACTTGGATCAAAAGGGAAATTCATAAACTCACTCACTCCAAGAGATGGTACAAATTGTAAGGCAGGATGTTTGTTAATCATAACCTTTACTGAGGCATTTTTCTTGCCCACTAACTCTCTTAACATCTCCTCAAATGAGTCATCAATAGAAAACCAATCACCAACAAAGACAAATTCATCAGTACTTCCTGATCCTTTTCATACTACTTGTCATATACAACCTTATCAAGTGATATCTCATCTATGCATTATCCTTGAGTGACCTCATCCTTCTTATCAACTGCTGTAAGTTCATCCAATTCTTCAAGGAGATTTGAATAGGCAACCCAATATATATTATAATCTTGAGTAGGTGATTCTTGATCAAATTTCTCATAAACACACTCTTTAATAGGTAACATATCCCTACAGAGCTCTTCAATCTCTCATAGAGATTCAAGGTACAACTGCCAATCATCTTTTTATTCTTCATTTTGATCAATCTGAATAGGATTAGCTTAAAATTTATCTTGATCCTTCTCAATAGGAGATATATCTAACTCATTTATGACTTTAATTTGTACCAACTCCTCTTGGAGTTCCTTCACATCAAGATCTACCTTCTCATTCTCAACTACAACCTCAAGTGAAGTATCAATGAGAAACTCTTCCTCATACACACTTGAAGCACCCTCTTCACACTTTGCAAGAACTTGACTTGAAGATGTAACCCCTTTTTCAATCCTCCAGAGAATAGGCTCCCCCTGAATAAGGGAGATGGTGGGAGGGTGATGAAATTTATTTGTTTGAGAAGGAAAATGAAGCATTGAAGGTTGATCATGATAAAATTTTAAGATCTAGAGGGTGATGGAATCATTTAGGGAATCTTGAAGAGGATGGAATGAGAAACTTTTAAAAACATATACATTCTTATCCTTCCACTTGGCCATCACTTCATCAAAGTTTGATACCTCCTTGTCCTCATGGACAACTTAAGCTTGAGGGATGAGTAAGGAAGAAGTCAAACTACAAGAAGATTTAGGTTCTTGAATAGGCTTTTGAATAGGCATATGATTTTTCTCTTGACTCAAACTAGGAAGTTCCATTGGCATAGACTAAGCATGGTTAAGAACTTCATGAGGATAAGGAAGACAAGAACCCTCTTGAAAAAACTGGTTCAACTCAATTTTTTGCATCTCCCAAGACTCAATATTCTCCAATATAAAAATACATAACTCATTTATCTTTTCTAGATCATTAGGCACATTTTGAAAAAGACCATTCACTTCCTTGTACTAAAAATTTGAACACACTTTTCTTGCATATGCTAGTATTTTGAGCTATATCTCATCCATTCTATTTTGGAGACAAGGCTACTCATATGTAACATCATATCCATATGGGAAAGGTGAAATATGTTCATTAGACTGATATGGTTCACAAGGTAAGAGTCATGCTCTTGGTAATAAGGATCATGGGAAACTTGATAAGGTTCATCATAGCTTTGATAAAACTCTTGATAAGGCTGATTAGGTTCATAATGAGGCTCATATGGTTCAAGATAGGGCTGGTATGATCCATCATAGGGCTGATAAGGAGACATAGCATGGGAATTATGTTCATACACAACCATCAAAACTCATTCATGATAATAAAATAAAATTAGACTTACTTTGAAGCTGTGCTTGGACTATTAAAAATAATTGCTTGAGCTTAGAATCACCAAATACTTTATAAGATCATTGTTATGATTATAATTTCACTAAGATCAGCTCTAAACTATCTCATCAGGCATGCTAAAAATTATTGTCAATCAGACTCGCACCCTTGTGAAGGTAGTTTTAGGCCTTCACAATCTACTAAAACATGGAAACAATCCTAGGCTATGGGTAACCTAATCAGTGGATTGAATCTCTAGATTATAACGACTATCTCCCTTTGGTGTATCGATTAGGATATCTACTCTATGTTACAAACTGCCAGGGAAAGGGGAAAGAATGAAATTGAAGGGAAAACCTACCTAATGATGGTGATACACCTAAATTTTGATTGATCCACTTAATTTGAGCTTGTAAAAACACTGATAAGATAATAAACAAATTGAATTTTTAACCCCTATGCATCAGTATTTTATGAAAAGGTTATATCTTCTGATCAATGCTTGAGGGAAATGGTGGGATAGGCCTAATTCAAGGCACTAACCAACCACTTATATCCACTATAACTTCAGCCAAAAGACATTAAACACAAAACATAACCTACATAATTTGATCAACTAGTAACTAGGTAAGAATCAGGACTTGATAAGGAAGAAAATTCTATCACATATGCAAATCATTGACATAAATACACTATACCAACACCTTGGAGTCTAAAAACTATCCTTCTATTAATCTAAAAAGGTTACATAACACAAATTTTTGGTAGAGTATGGTCTTGCCAAAAGAGGATACAAATCAAGGTTGAAAAGCCAATTTATATAGAAAAAGATACAACAACCAAAAGGTTAGCACTAAAAATAGAAGAGGAGGTCAACTCAGTCCAACTTGTGTTATCACAGCCTTCAAATAAATTTATTTTCCCTTATGCCTTGCATGAAAAGCTCTTTGGCATTAGAAAAAGGATGATGGGCTAATGTTTAATCAAAACCTTCATCATGCATAAGGCTACAACAATCTTCAAATATAGACTCCTCTTGAACTACTTGAAATAAGAGAATAATTTCCTTTGCATGAAATAAATACCAAAACTAAAATTATAACTTCACTTGAACTGCTAGAACATTGAAATCCTTTAACAAGCTAAATAAAAGTGCATGTATGACTTTGTCAACTAGTCAACCATAATACAAGGCTAGTCAACTCCAGAATTGAAGCGTGCATGAAACTCCATGTTGGTTTTCGAACAACATCCAATGTTAAACACCTCAAGATATTTATACATTCGAGTCTCCCTTTTGAAACTGAGAGAGTCATGCCTAAAGGCAGCTGCATGTGAATGTGACTATAAAATGCATTGATATGAGTCAAAAGGGGAAGTCCTCATTATCTTTTGCTAATTGGCTATCGAAATCCTTAGCCTTTTATTTCTACATGTATTCCTTTCAGAGTTATTTATGTTTATTTCCTTTGCTTGGCCTTAGGAATTTTCTTACTCATTTCCTTCAGACAAAAAGTCTAAAGAAATTCTTTCAGGCTTTTGTAAAGTCATCCTCTTCATTCACTTCCTTTAGACAAAAAGTTCAAAGGAATTCTATTTCTGGAACCTTTCTTTGAACCATTCCTTTGGACAAAAAGTTTGAAGGAATTTTATGTCTTCAAGATTTTCTCTCAGACAATTCTTTTGAACAACTTGTCCAAAGGAATTTGGTCTTTGGGATTTTTTATAGATACTTTCCTTCAAATAAAAAGTATGAAGGAATTCATGTATTCAAACTTTATGAAAATGCCTTTCGGCACTTTAAAATGATCCTTTAGATTTCCTCGAAGTGCCCTCTTGGGTTTCCTACAAATGGCCACTTACCTTTCAAATTTTTCAAAAAGGTTCAGTTTCCCTTCGGACTTTTGTGACACAAACTTTCTCAAAGGGAAATAACCTTTCAAAAAAGTTTGAAGGTACCCTTTGGAGCCTTTCAAATCATTCATGTCCTTCAGACAAAAAGTCTTAAGGAGTTGTTTCCTTCGTTCATTTTGAATTGCCCTTCAGGCTTTTTTCAATGCCCTCGAACTTCTAAAAAATGACTTTTTTGAAGGGCACGAACCCTTCAAAAATTTTCCAAGTAAGCCTTAAAAAATTCAAAATGTCCCTTGGTATTCTCTAAGTAAGCCTTCGGCAAAATGAAAGTGTCCTTTTGCTTCATTCATTTCCTTCGAACAAAAAGTGTGAAGGAATTCTTTCTTTTAGGTTTCTTGATAATGACTTTCTTGAAGGGAAAGTGCCCTTTTCTTCTTGGAATTAATCCCTTAGGAAAATTGTAAAGGTCCTTCAAAATTATGAAGTGAACTTTCCTGAAGGGCAGATACCCTTTGGGAACCTGGAATGCACCCTTCAGATTTCTATTATGGTCCTTCAACATTTTTTCTTTAACAAAAATCCCTTCAAATAAATTGTCTCACCTTTTAGGTTCTTCAAAAATGTCCTTTTTGAAAAAAATGTTTAGGTCATCAGAAAAGTTGAAAAGCCTTTTGGGACTTTTACTAAGCCTTTCGGAAAAAATGAAAAGACCTTCTCTGAAAGAATTATTTCCTTCATTCCCTTTGAAAATATTTGAGGTGACCTTTTCCATAGAGAAAGTGTCCCTTCAGAGAAATTTTAAAGGACTATTTGTTGAAATAAAATGACCTTCGCTTAATGAAAATATCCTTCAACCTTTCGAAATGTGCCCTTCAAAAAACCTAGAATTTGATTTTCAAATTTCTTGAAAAGGTTTTTTCCTTTAGATAATTTGTCTAAAGGAATTCACATCTTTTGACTTACTGAAAAGGACCTTTTTTTGAAAAAATGTATAACCCTTTGAACTTTATGAAAATGCCCTTTTTTTGGACCCAAAGAAGCCTCCATAATGCTTTTCTCAAAAAATCCTCTTAAAACCAAAGTGAATGCCTCAAAAAGGCCTATTAGTCATGGATATTTTGAAAAACTAGCCTGATATGCAAAGTTACGAATGACAAGGGTGGAAATTTGACCTGTAGGGAAAAACTGTCAACAATCATCTCCAAGATTAATATATGGTAGAAGTTGCAATAATGTGTCCTAAAATGCAACTTTTTGGCAGTGAAGAGACAACTTGTTGACCTCTAACTAGAAAATTTACCTCTGAGATTATTACATGAAAATACACCATTTTAAGCACATATTTATAGGAAAATTACACATTTTCCAATGACTATGACATCCAATTCCACTTGCAAGTGCATTTTCACTACTGTTTCAGAGCACAGAAACACTGACAACAAATGTTGTCAAAGTTGAAGCTATGGTCTAAAAAATCAATTTTTGGTGCTTGTTGGATAAAAATTGGAAATTATAACATGTTCAAAGGGCTGGATAACATATAATAATAGGTTTTTGGCCTCCCATCTGGTCTAATCAACAAACCCACCACCCATTTTGGGCTTAAGAACGCCCTTCCCAATACAAGAAAGATGTTGATTTTTAACCTAACTTCAGGCATGCATAAAACCAAAACTATAAGTTGTATGGAGGAACCATAAGATCCATAATGTGCATGGAAAATAACTATAATTTCACCCCTAATCTATTATAAATCACCTCTAATATCAATCCATAATAGAATTTGCAGTAATGGGTTCTAAAATGTAACTTTTTGGCAACGAAGCGACAAGTTGTTGACCTCTAACTAGCAATTTTACCTATGAAACATTTAGGTGAAAATAAAACACTTTAAGAACATATATATAGGAAAATTACATGTTATCAAATGATTGTGACATCTGATTACACCTGCAAGTGCATTTTCACTACTGTTCCAGAGCACGAAAACACTGATAACAAATGTTGTCAAAGTTGAAGCTACAGTCTGAGAACTCAATTTTTGGTGCTTGTTGGATGAAAATTAGCATTTACAACATGTAAAAAGGGTTGTATAACATATATTACTAGGTTTTTGGCCTCCCATTTGGCCTGGTCAACAAACCCACCACCAATTCTAGGCTCAAGAATGCCCTTCCCAATACTAGAAAGATGTTGATTTTAACCTAACTTCAAGCATGCATAAAACCAAAAATGTAAGTTTTATGGAGGAACCATAAGATCCACTGTATTCATGGGATATCCATATAATTTCACCTCAAATCTAATTTGAATCACCTCTAAGAAAAATTCATGGCAGAAGTTGCAGTAATGGGTCCTAAAATGCAACTTTTTGGCAGTGAAAAGATAACTTGTTGATCTCCAACTAGCAATTTTACCTTCAAAAATTGTAGGTAAAAATTCACCACTTTAAGCACGTCTATATAATAAAATTACATGTGATATAATGACTGTGACATCCAATTCCGTCCACAATTGCATTTTCACTACTGTTCTAGAGCACAAAAACACCGACAATAAATGTTGTCAAAGTTGAAGCTACGATCTGAGAACTCAATTTTTGATGCTTATTGGATTAAAAATGGAATTTACAACACATAAAAATGGGAGGATAATGTTAAATACTAGGTTATTGGCCTCCCATCTGGTCTGATCAACAAACCCACCACCCATTCTGAGATTAAGAATGCCCTTCCCAATACAAGAAAGATGGTGATTTTTAACCTAACTTCACACATGCATAAAACCAAAACTATAAGTCATATGGAATAACCATAAGATCATTAATATGCATGGAAAATAACTCTAATTTCACCCCAAATCTATTCTGAATTAACTTTAATAGTAATCCATGGTATAAGTTGCAATAATGGGTCTTAAAATGCAACTTTTTGGCATTAAAGAGATAACTTGACCTCCAACTAGAAATTTTTCCTCCGAGATTGATAGGTGAAAATATACCACTTTGAGCACATATATATCAGAAAATTACATGTGCTCCAATTATTTCAACATCCAATTCTACTTGTAAGTGCATTTTTGCTACTGTTTTAGAACATGAAAACACTGACAATAAATATTATTAAAGTTGAAGCTACGCTCTAAGAACTCAATTTTTAGTGCTTGATCGCTGAAAAATGGCACTACCAACACATTTGAAGGGGTGGATAACATCTAGGACCAGGTTCTTGGCCTACCATTTTCTCTGATCCACAAACCCACCACCCATTCTGGGCTCAAGAATGTCCTTCCAAATACAAGAAAGATGTTGATTTTTAGCATAACTTCAGGCATGCATAAAACTAAAAATATAAGTCATATGGAGGAACCATAAGATAATTTGTGTGCATGTAAAATACCTATAATTTCACCCCAAATATATTCTAAATTACCTCCAAGATCAATCCATGGTAGAAATTGTAGTAAGGGGTCCTAAAATACAACTTTTTGGCAGTGAAGAGACAACTTGTTGACCTCCAACTAGAAATTTTGCATCTGAGATTGAAAAATGCAAATCCACTACTTTGAGAACATCTATATAGGCAAATTACATGTTCTCTAATGACTATGACATCCAATTCCACCCATAAGTGCATTTTCACTACTATTTCGGAGCACATAAAACATTGATAATAAATGTTGTTAAAGTTGAAGTTACAGTTTGAGAACTTAATGTTTAATGCTTGTTGGCTAAAAAATAACACAAATAACACATTTTTAAGGGAAAATAACATCTAGGACTAGGTTCTTGGACTCTCATTTGGATTGGTTGACAAACTCACCACCCATTCTGAGCTAAAGAATTCCCTTCCCAATACAAGAAAGATGTTAATTTTTAGCCTAACTTCAGGCATGCATAAAACAAAAATTATAATTCATATGGAAGAACCTTAAGATCCATCTTATTCATGGGAAATCCCTCTAATTTTACCCTAAATCTAGTATGAATTATGTGGTAGAAATTATAGAAATAAGTCCTAAAATGCAACTTTTTAGTAGTGAAGAGATAACTTGTTAACCTCCAACTAGCGATTTTGCCTCTGAGACTAACCATGGAAAATCCATCTCTTTGAACACATCTATATAGGCAAATTACACATGCTCCAATGACCATGAGATCCAATTCCATCCACAAGTGCATTGTCACTACTGTTCTGGAGCACAAAAACACTGCAACAAATGTGTTTGGAAGGCTACAAAGAGAAATAAACTTGTCATGAGCACAAAAATGCCAAGTAATTTTAGTAAGATTCTCTTAGCTTTGAGAATATGAAATTCTTTACTAACAGTGCCAACTATGTGAAAGTGGAAGCTGATTTAACACCACTAACCTACAAAAAAATGTTAGTAAGTAATTAAAGATGAAATTTATGCACTTAGTACCTTTAAAATAAAAAACACTTGGTCAAATTGATTGCATCTACATTTTATAGGTCAACATACCTATGCATGTCAATTCAATGAACCACTTGGATCTGCTCTAATCTTGATAGTGTCAAGAATAGCTTCATGGTCTAACTCACAAACTTTTCATAGATTCTTATTTCTTGGCCTCCCATGGTATTTTTGCAATTGAATATTTGATGTAAGAAGCAAATTTGAATAGCGTAGTATCTTCCTATGAGTTTCAAAGTCTTCAAACAACCATACATTTGAGTTTTTTATAGGATATCATCGAAGCTAAGTTTTAGTGACTGCCACAGACCCAGTGGGATAATCAATGTTTTCTCCATCTATGACCAGGGAAGTCAATTTTTTCTTTCCATCTACACATCGACATAAGTAGTAATATGTTCCCTCTTCATTGTCCTCATCTGCAATAATTGTAAAAACATGGCCTGCATCATAAAAATAAATTTTTAATGACATTATGAAGATAGATTATGAGAATAAATAGTACATAAAGATTAATCTTCTACCTAGTTGTACTAGATCAGATATATGGTCAAAGTCATGTAATGATGTCATGTCTATAAGTTAAAATACCGGTGGAACCTGATATGTGTTGATTGAAATTAGAGGTTTGAAACTCCAGTCATCCACCCACTCTTGTGACTCACACTCATTCCAAACAAAGTCCATGCATACAATATAAAAGCATGCCAAGTGTCATGCATGAATAGTCCAAGAACCTATATTTGAGCTACAAAATGAGTGGAGATCACTTGAACCTATTAGAGTCATACAATCCTCATAGTTTGCCAAGTTTTTTTCTTCTTGTTTCAATGAATTTTAGCTTATATTTTTAAAAGGGAAGAAGGAGAAACTAAATACAAGTATGGTTGAAAAACTTGTTTGATTGTGCATGCATTGAATCAGATGATTGTGAAGAACTCCTCTTTAGCTTGGGAGGATGACCTATAAATAAGACAACACTAAAGCAAATGGTTAGTTAAGTAGATAGCGGAGTGTATTGCCTAGCTTTAACTAGATCCCAAAAGCAAGAGCTTCCTCAGGGGCTATCAATTCACACATTTTAAAAAATTAAGTTTATAAATAGAATAATAAAGTACTTACACCAATAATAAAAAGTACTAAAATTAAACACAAAATTGCTTCTTAAAAATAGAATAGAAATGATTGATATAGTAACAAGGAAGACAATACTAGTGTTAAATGGCTTGGGTCTATTTCAAAAAATTAGGTAGGGGTCTATGAACGTGCAAAAACATAGAAAACAAAATTTAGTTGATGGTAGTTAAGTGAAAATAGCTTGTTGTTATTTTCTGCCATAGTGACTATCAGTGGTTGGGATGACCATCAACAGTTAAGGTGACCATCGACAGTTAGGGTGATCGTCAGTGGTTGGACAGACCATCGGTAGTTACTGTGTGTAGGTCTGGGTTGATAAATGGTTAGATTGATGGGATCAGAAGGCTAGATTATAGGAGATGGGTTGGTGCTGGGCTGAGTGCGAAGGGAAAATAAAGTAATTAAATATCAAAAAATAAATACTTAGCTTATAGAAGACTAATCGATCAGTTATTTGAGGTGGTTGACTCGTTGGTGGAGTCTAACATGATTTTAGTAGAGTAATAGTATTGGACACTTTGATAGAGCTACAACAGTAAGTGGTGGCTACATCACTAGATTACTATTGATGATTGACCTATAAAATAAAAGAACTCTGGATGCATAAGTTCTTGATAATAATTATAGATGGATTTCACCTCCCTACTCCTATTTTCTTATAGACAAGCCAAGAGAGTTGCAAACATGTTAACTGGGACTTCTAACTTTAACTCAAGCATACAATGTGTTGGGTGAATATTTTGTCACCAGCTAATTGATGGGAAAAATAGGTTGCTTCAACCACAACATAAGAAGATTGATCAGCCAAATGTGTAGGTTGACCACATCAAAAGGGGACAAATCTCTCCTCTCATCAAGGGGAGGTTCCCTATAACTATAAGGTACTAATATACAATATATATAAGCTGAAAATAACACTCAGGGGTAGGACAACACCATCCATCTCTCTTTTTTAAAAGATGATGTTCACAGACAAAGGAGAAATCCTAGTGGAAACAATAAAGGCACTTCTCTTCTTTTAGAAGTGGTCTGCAGTAGACAGCAGGAATTCTTTCTGGTAGTGAATGAGTAAATGTAACAGGGCACAATAACCAATAGAATGAGGTGTAACACAAAGTCTCCACCTCAATTGCCAAAGAGTGATATATGAAAGACAATGGGGGCACAAAGTCATCCCAAGATCCTTTACACAAAAACAAACTAAAAACACACACACTAAAGACAATTGTGGTAGCACAAAGTCTCTCCACAGTTGGCTTCAAGACACCTTCTTGATTACTTCCACTAGTTCTACTTATTTAATTAAATGGACAAGAATGCATTCAGGAAACATACATAAGAACAATTTCCTCAACAACACAAGTTATTCCAGCACAAAGTCTGAAAGGTCACTTGCTTTCTCATGAAAATAACAAAATATGATTAACAATCTGAGCTCAAAGTCTCAGTAATGCCTTTTAATTTGGGTAGAGTTTTGCTTCTGATAACAAAAAGATCCCTCCTTTTACATAAAATAAGAGATTACAATATATAGCACTCCTTGAAAGACTTGGGCGCTTTATTTCATGGAATGGCCCATGCTGCATTGAATGCCTTGAATGCATTTTCAATTTTGTGAAAGGGCCATGCTGGAATAGGGCATCGGCCTTGACTTTGGTATACAAAATCATCTCGAATGTCTTCTCCTTAGCATGGGTCATGTGGTCCTCTTCTTGATGTTTACGTAGCTGTCCACTTCACCTTTACTCGATAGAGAAAAATAGGCCACATCCTTGAGTGTTTGCGCTCTCTGATGTCCACCTGGCAGACTATTTCACCAATTAGAAATAACTCCTGCACAAATATTTTTGGTCTTTCCCTTTTGTTCCCTCTTCTCTTAATGCATTTTATCTCTTCCTCATGATCTGAGCTCTCAGGCTATCTCTTCAGCTAGTCGCTGAGTTTATTTTTAGGTTCCACACCATATTTGAAAATAAATAGGCATTTCATTATCTTGAATTTGATGTCTATGGGGACGTCACTGGTTACTGGTTGCTTGAACCACATTGAACCTTGAACCTTGAGAGTTTATTGGTTTAATGGTTCAACGGTTCGGGCGGTCCTATCGGCTCTTTGGTTCCATCACTTCTTTCCTTTTGGCCTTAAGCCTTTGAATTCCTTTGAGTTTCTATCTTTGGAACCCCCCGAAGGGAAGGTGTCCCTTCGGGCTTTGAGAATGGTCCATTTCGTGGTTGCTGAGAGTCCCCCGCAAGGGTACTTGCCCTTCGGGGTCCTTCGAGCGGCCTTATTCTTCAAATCTTTCAGAAAAAATGTCTGAAGGAAATCCTTTAGACATTTTGTCGCACGAAAATCTTTCCTCTGCCTTTATTGCTTTCTGTCGAGCCTTTCAACATTCCTTTGGACAAAATGTTCAAAGGAATTTCTTCAGACATTTTGTCTGAAAGATTTCTCTTGTGAAATTTTGTTGTGGAAAATCATTTTGAAAGATATCCTTTTGGTCCTTGACCTGGCAATTTCTTCAGACAAAATGTCTGAAGCAATTCCTTCAGATATTTTGTTCGAAAAAATTCATCTTTTGATTTTTTGAAGAAAACCATACCCTTTTGGCCTTCTCTTTGATCTTTTTGCAAATGTTCCCTACCCTCCATAAGGGCACTTATCCTTCGAGCTTTGGGAGACTCCTTTGAACCTTCTGATTGAACCGATTGATTGAACCATACAATGGTTCAATGGTTTAACAGTTCAATACTATGTTCTGCTCATTCAATTGATCACTTGAACCAACTACTTTGAACCATTCGTGTTGAACCAACTCTTCAAACTGGTCTCTGGAATCTTTCGCTTCCTTTCTTCACTAGAAGCTTCCCTTTGAACTTTGAAATTCTTTGAACCTTTGAACCATTTTGGTTCAAAGTTCAATAGTTCATTCTCTTTCCCATAATTCTTTTGTCCTTCAAAGTTTCTGGATTCTTTATTGAACTCGTTGAACCTTTTGAACTCGTTGAACCATTTTGGTTTAAGGTTCAATGGTTCAACACTTCAACTTTCACTCTTCAAAGCCTTCTTTTCTTTAATTCCACTGATGTCGTTGAAATTTTAAACCCGTTGAACCTTTGAACCTTTTGAGGGCGGGGTTCAATGGTTCAATGGTTCAATCTTTTATTTGAAACCCACCACTAAGTCTTTTGGTTGAACTTTGGCGTTGAACCAGCCTTGAAATGCCTAAGTATTGAGAACTAATTTCTTTGTGAGAGCTCGACTGTTGAAGTTGTTGAACCTATTGAACCTGTGAGTCCCTTAGCTAAAAAAACTTGAATAATTGGAGAAATGAAGCGCTCAAAACATTTTTTTGAGAAGGGAAGAGAAAATTTTGGTCTGTAGGACCAAAATAGTTGATATGTTGTCCCTGAAAATGAGTGACAAATTTTGAGAACAACAATTGGCTCCAGTTGGGGAACTCCCATTGATAATTGAAGGGAGTAGAATCTAGAACCTCCAGTGCCTTTAAGTATGCCATTGGGCCACAGAGTCATGCTATCCAAAAAAGAAAGGTGCCAAAAAATGAAAACAAAAAGCACAAAATAAAACTAAAGACTATACAAAAATTATACATTTGTACAAATGATCTTATCTGATACTTCAAGAATTGAAGTGCTTCAGATGCTGCCCACTATGAGGTAAAGAAAAGGGGGTGCCATCTTGATACTTCAGTAAGAAACTATTTTCACCATTGCACTGATGAATAGCAAACAGACCTCTACATAGGGAATCAAATTTCCCATGCATTCCCTTTCATTCTCTTCTCTTGTCCCATAATAGAACTTGATCATCAATTTGAAAATCATGAGTTTTTGCTTTCTGGTCGAAGAGCTTCTTCACCAACCCCTGATGTGCATCAATTCGGTCCACCACCATAGTTTGCTTCTCATCTAGCTCAGTTAAGCACATTATCCTCTTGTTGATGGAGCTTTCATATGTCTGATCTTCGACCGCCTTAGCCAATTTTTGTACTACCAATTCTAGGGTGATTGGTATCTCTGCATTGAGACCATACAAAAGTTGGAATGGTGACATATCTATCACTCTCTTGAGTGTAATTTTATTTGTCCATAAAGCATCAACCAATGCTTTATGCCAAGTTCATTGGTTGTCATCCACTAGCTTCCTAATGATGGTCACCAGGTTCTTGTTGCTTGATTCTACTTAGCCATTCTCTTGTAGAAAATTATCAAAAGAGTGGGAGAGGGTAATCCCATAATAAAAACATAACTGAGTAATCTTATGGGAAGAGAAATAGGCTACATTATTTGTCACAATCTTGGTTGGGACCCCAAACTTGAAAATGATGTTTTTCTTGAGGAAATTGCATACTACTTTTGAAGTAGCATGCTTGGTTGGAATAGCTTCCACCCATTTGGTGAAGTAATATGTGGCTGTGAGGACATAATCATGTCCAACGCTTGAATATGGGTTTACAACACCAATGAAATCGATTCCCCATTGCTAGAATGACTCTTATATTACCACTGGCTTAAGAGGCAAAGCATCTAACTTGGGTCTTCCAACAAATTGTTAGCATAATTCACATCTTTGTACCCATTTGTATGCATCTTGAAATAGAGTAGGCCAGTTATACCTGGCTCAAATTTTTTTATGGATAGTTATAGACATAAAAAAATGTCTTCCACAAGATAGATTATAGAAGGACTCCAAATGTTGGTTCTACTGCTCTTTATCCACGCAATAAAGAAACACTCCATCGAGGTTCCTCTTATACAGGCCATTGTCCCATAAGACAAAATTGGTAGCTTTTAACTTGACAGTCTTCTTTTTTTTATGAGACAAGTGAGCAGGACACTCACCATAAGTAAGGAAATGAGCAATACTTGAATACCACTCATTCGTGGTGGAGACAAAGAAGACTGTTGGTGTGTCTTCTCTTTCTGCTTCTTCATGCCTTGTTTCTTCTAGTCTATTGTCAGTAATCAATTGGCATAGGCCCCTTCCCTACATAAGCTTTGTTGGTTTGATAATTAGATCAAACTCTTAGATTTTAGTAATCTAATTGCCCTTTTTGGTTTCAAACTCCTACTGAGTTAATATAGATTTGACTATGGTATTAGGAACTAGGGCAGTAGTGTGTGAATTCAAGATATAAAAATGGAAGTGATTTACTGCCTTTACCACTGCATAAGCATGCATTTACATGTTTGATTACTTTAGCTCATGAGCTTTGAGAGGATAACTCATGAAGGATATGGGATATTCTACACCTTTTTTGTTCTATTGAACTAGAATTACTGAAAGTGTGCTCAGAAGCATAACTATACATTGTAAAATCTTTGGTATAATCTAGACAAACCAGAATTAGGGCATGGGTGATAGCTGTCTTGATGTCTTGAAATGCCAATTTGCCTTCTTCAGTCTAGCTGAAAGTGGATTTTCTCTTCATCATATCCAGAATGTGGCGAGTCTTCTCAGTGAACTCAAGAAATGAACTTTAGTAAAAAATTTACCTTTTCGAAGAAAGAGTGAACTGCAGTCTTACTTATGGAAAGAGTAAGCTCCTGGATGGATTTGACTCTTTCTGAGTCAATCTTTATTCCTTCTTAGGATACAATGTGTCCAAAAAGTTTCCCTTTTGTTACTCTAAAAATAGACTTCTTGGGATTTAGAGAAATGCCATTCTGTTGACATCGTTCCAGCACTTGTTGTAAATGGCACACATGATCAGCATGATACTTAGAAAAGACTATTAAATCATCAAGGTACACCATAATAAACTTACTTATTTCATTTTTGAAGGCAAGGTCCATTGCTTTCTGAAAAGTGGCACCAACATTTATCAGGTCAAATGGCATTCTTCGATACGCAAAAGTGCCCTAAGGCATGGTGAAGACAGTCTTATGTTGGTTTGCTTCACCAAATTCTACTTGATTATATCCAAAGAAACCATCCAACATTGATAACATCTCTGAACCAGTCACCATCTAAAGGACTTAATCCATGATGGGTAGAGGGTAATTGTCCTTTAAGGAGGATTGATTCAAATTTCTAAAATCTATGTAGAGGCAAATTTCACCACTCTTTTTTCTCACAGGAACTATGTTTACAATCTATGTGGAATGATGGATTGGAAAAATTATTATAGCATTCAACATTTTCTATATTTTAGACAGAATAGTACCTAATATCTTTGGATTATACTGCTGGGATTTCTGCTTGAAAGGCATCGAATCACTCTTGAAAGGAATTCCATGGTGAATTTATTCAGGCCTGAGCGACTTCAGATCATCATAGGGGTATGCCAAAACATTCACGTAATGGTGAAGCAGGTTAGTAAATTTGAGTTTCTCCTCTAGAGTGCAGCACTTCCCAATGTTCACCATCTTGGGATTTTCCTTGGTACCTAAATTTATCTGATCAAACTCTTAGGAGGAGCTTGAATCTATTTATTGCTATTTGATGAACTTGTCATGCTTGTCAAATAATTTATCAAGAGAAACCAGTCATTTGAAAATTTTATTCCCTTTTAGCTGTAGAAATTCTTCACTTGTATTTGAACTTATTTCAGGGGCTGATTCAAGTTTTTGAGGTTCACTGCCTTCGAAGTGAAGCTATTCAAAACTATCTTTTTGTTTCAGAAAGGCGATGATTTAGTTGTCACCATTAAACACTTGCCAATGATTGACATTGTTAGGCACACTAAGTTGAAAGACCAGTTTGATAGTGTACCTATCTCCTTTAAAATTTGGGTGAAGAACCAAAAGAGTTACAGAAATAGTCAATGCATCAGCTCGATCATTGATTTTTCTAGGCACTATAGAGATACTAAAAGCATCAAATCTTTCAATTTAATCCCAAACTAGATTGTGATAATGACACAATCTTCCATTCTTGATTTGATACAGATTCCTCACCTGACAAACCACTAGCTCGTCATTTCTTTTGGCGTGGAGTTTGACACCCTTATCTCGAGCAACGTTCAATCTAAGTAATAGTGATTCATATTCAGTAGTATTATTGGTGTTACTAAAGTGCAATTTATATAAATAGGGAAAAATATCTTTTTGAGGAGATATCAACACAATCCTGGCTCCTGAGTTGGTAGAAGAATAATTGCCATCAAATTCGAGAATTCACACATTATTAGAAACTGACCTTTTCTTAGATTTTTCTTCGTTTGGAGGGGGGAATTATTTGGGCTTGCAATGTACTCTATTAAGTCTTTTGCTATTTTTTCTAAACTAATTTTTAGATTTTCATTTTTAGAAGTTTCATCAGTTAAGACAAGAACATCCTCTGTAGTTAGGAAGTAATTACCCATGCCTAAAGACTCAAACAGAATTTGAGCTTTAGGTGCTGATGTTTGAGTGACAACTTATTTTGCCTCCTTTTTAGGGAGCAATCTCTGCATGATGCCTTTGACTGAGATCTTCACTTCAAATAGGTCCATACTTAACTCACCACCAACATTTTTGCAAAAAGTTCACCCAAGAAGAATGCTGTATGAGGCTGGGACGTCGGCCACCAAGACTGTCATCTTAATTCTCTTCTCTGGGAATGCCACAAATGCAAATTGGGCATCCTTGATTTGTCTCAATAGTGGCACTTATTTTTTCTCTATAGAGAAACATCTCTCAAATATCTTGGTTAGTGTGAGTCTAAGAGATTATGCCACTTTGGTAGGCATGACATTGTCAAATGTACCTGAGTCTATGATATAATTATTTAGTTGGTGTCTATTTATCAATAGAGACATAAAATAGTTATGTCCTTCTGAGAGCAGTGGGAGGAGTAATGACAAAGTTATTTTAGGTGGATGTGGGAGTCACCTTTAGAATATCTAGTCCTATAAGGATGGTTTTATTCTTTACACACTGAACCAACTTATTGAACTGCTTAGGATTGGATTGCATGAATTCAAATTCAGATATTTGAATTTTAGATTTCTTGACATGGTTAATTATATCAAATGTCTAAAATGGATTAGGAACAGGGGAAGACAGTTCATCCTTTTAGTTTTTATAAGGGGGGTACTGATCTATGAAATTAAAGTTGAAGGTGAAGGCGTACTTGAGGTACTTACTTTTTTAAAGATCACCGAGTCCTTTGATTGAAAAGACAGAGTGGTTCCACGCTTAGTAATTGAGATTAATGGTTGAGATCACTTCTCTATTTTTTTCTTATCAGCTTGTTGGGCTGACTGGGTCTGGGATCAAGTGAATACAATGTATGATCCATCAAATGCTTCACCTTTACTTCTAGGTTCATCTTGGTAGTTCAGAAAACTAATGTTAGAGTCGCCAACTGATTCTTCTTGATGTTTTGTGAAGAGATCAGCATCATCTTCTGGGTTCAACTCAGTCTAGAAAGAGAAATCAAATTCTATCTTAAAATATCCAATTGCTGAATTGGTTGGAGGTGCTTTAATGACAAGTTTCCCCTGTGGGAGAGGAAGACGATTTCGCTGCCCTTGATTCCTAGTAGCATTACCTTGGTATGACTGATTCAAAAAAGTCCTCCTTAGTATATCTCAGTATTGAGGAGTAGACAATCCTTGTGCCATTTACTTTCTAAGAGCTAGCAACTCATTTGAAAGCTTCTGCACCATAGGATCAGTGGTGCCTGTAGACAAATTTTTAAAAAATAAAGAAGATTTATCTCTGTTAAGATCTCTTCTTATCTTCCTCGCTAAGATGAGATCATCTTCAACTTTAGTAGCCAAATCTTGAGCTATAGTAAGGTCTATGTGGCCAGCACGTCTCAGTAGAAAACTCACTTCAGGTAGTTGAGAGTTGATGAAGAAGCATTTGAGATTCTTAGCTATTGGTTGAGCAATGGTAGGAATTTGATTCCTCAACTTGTCAAATTTGGCAATGAAGTCTCTCATAGGTTCATGAAGTTCTTTCTTCATTTATGTGAGCTAGGCCAATAGGGCATGCACATCTTCTGTAGGCTTGAACCTCGCTTCAAATTTAGCTTTGAGAGTATTTCAGTCAGTCATTGACTGAAGCTGCAGGTGGTTTTTAATCTGAAACAACACCTTGTAATGTCTCCACAAATAGCCTAATTACTACATCCTCATACTCCACGCCTATCACACCATAGGCTATGTTGAAGGTTGCAATATGTTTATTAGGATGAACTCTCCCATCACCAAAGAATTTGAGAAAATTCTTCTTTGAACCATGTAGTAGCTCATGTAGAGGTGGAGTTAAATTGAGTGGGCCAAAAGAGTTAACCCAGGGGCCTTGAACTACCATTATATGACTATGGAAAAGTGGAATAAAAAATATTGGTGGGGTATGTACAAGCAAAGCTCTACTAGAAGAGGAAAAAGAAGCTCTGCCTTGTATTGGTAACCTGGTGTTAGTAGGAGGAAGACTCCTAGTTCGTTGAAGGTGAGTTTGTGGAGGAAACAAATCAAAATTGCCCTACTACACCAACTCAAAAATAGGTTCAACAACACCTTTAGATCTTTGGCTTCTTGTATACCATGGACCCACCAGAGTGAAAAATTAAAATGGATAAGGATAGGGACTGCTTTAATTTGAAGCTTGAGGCTTCAAACTGCACAAAATGTTCTCCAACAGAGTCACCAAAAACTATTGGCATGAAGCTGGAGGAAAGTGAAAAAAGAAGTGAAACATTTGATCCCTAGTGGCTCTAGTTTTGCAGACCAGATTATATAATGGAAATGGATAAGGCTATAATGATCATGGGTAAGACACAAGTGATGCTTCAATCTGATGCTTGAGGCTTCAAATTGCACAAAATTGATGTGTCTCCAACGGAGTTGTTAAAAATTATTGAGTGAATATTTTATCACCAACTAATTGATGGGTAAAATAAGTTGCTTCAACCACAACATAAAGAGATTGATCGGCCAAATGTGTAGGTTTACCACGTCAAAAGGGGACAAATCTCTCCTCTCATCAAGGGGAGGTTCCCTATAACTATAAGGTACTAAAATACAATATATATAAGCTAAAAATAATACTCAAGTGTAGGACAACACTATCTATCTCTCTTTTTTTAGAGATGATGTTCACAGACAAAAGAGAAATCGTAGTGAAAATAATGAAGGCACTTCTCTTCTTTTAGAAGTGGTCTGCAATAGACATCAAATTTTTTTCTGGTAGTGAATGAGTAAATATAATAGGGCACAGTAACTAGCAGAATGAGGTGTAGCACAAAGTCTCCACCTCAACTGCCAAAGAGTGAAATACAAAGGACAATGGGGGCACAAAGTCATCCCAAGATCTTTTACATAGAAATAAATTGAAAACACACACACTAAAGACAATTATGGTAGCACAAAGTCTCTCTATAGTTGGCTTCAGGACACCTTCCTGATTACTTCTACTAGTTCTACTTATTTAATTAAATAGACAATAACGCATTCAAAAAATAGTCATAAGAACAATTTCCTCAACAACACAAGTTATTCCAGCATAAAGTTTGAAAGGTCACTTGCTTTCTCATTCAAATAAAGAAATATGATTAACAATCTGAGCTTAAAGATTCAGTACTGCCTTTCAATTTGGGTAGAGTTTTGCTTTTGATAACAAAAAGATCCATCTTTTTGCATAAAATAAGAGATTAAAATATATAGCGCTCCCTAAAAGACTTGGGTGCTTTGTTTCATGGAATGGCCCATGCTGCATTGAATGCCTTGAATGCATTTTTAGTTCTGTGAAGGGGCCATGCTGGAACAGGGCATCGGCCTTGACTTTGGTGTACAAAATCATATTGAATGTCTTCTCCTTAGCATGGGTCATCTAGTCCTCTTCTTGATATTTGTGCAGTTGTCCACTTTGCCTTTACTCAATGGAGAAAAATAGGCCGCATCTTTGAGTGTTCACGTTCTCTGATGTCCACTTGGTGGACTGTTTCACCAAATAGAAATAACTTTTGCACATATATTTTTGGTCTTTCCTTTTTGTTCCCTCTTCTCTTAATGTATTTTATCTCTTCCTCGTGATCTGAGCTCTCGGGCTATCTCTTCAGCTAGTTACTGAGTTTGTTTTCAAGTTCTGTGCCATATTTGAAAATAAATGGGCATTTTATTATCTTGAATTTGATGTCTACAGAGACGTCACTAGTTACTGGTCACTTGAACCGTATTGAACCTTGAACCTTTGAACCTTGAGAGTTTATTAATTCAATGGTTCAATAGTTCAGGTGGTCTTATCAGCTCCTTGGTTTAATCACTTCTTTCCTTTTGGCCTTAAGCCTTTGAATTCCTTTAAGTTTCTATCTTTGGAACCCCCTGAAGGGAAGGTGTCCCTTTGGGCCTTGAGAATGGTCCATTTCGTGGTTGCCAAGAGTCCCCCACAAGGGTACTTGCCCTTCGGGGTCCTTCAAACGGCCTTGTTCTTCAAATCCTTCAAACAAAATGTCAGAAGGAAATCTTTCAGACATTTTGTCTGAAGAAAATCTTTCCTCTACCTTTGCTGCTTTCTATTGGGCCTTTCAACATTCCTTCAGACAAAATGTCTGAAAGAAGGAATTACTTCGAACATTTTGTCTGAACGATTTCTCTTGTGAAATTGTACTACGAAAAATCTTTCTAAAAGATATCCTTTTGGTCCTTGACTTGGCAATTTCTTCAGACAAAATGTTTGAAGGAATTCCTTCAAATATTTTGTTCGAAGAAATTCATCCTTTGCTTTTTAAAATAAAACCTTACCCTTTCGGCCTTCTCTTTGATCCTTTCACAAATGTTCCCTGCCCTTCGCAAGGGCACTTATCCTTCAGGCTTTGGGAGACTCCTTTGAACCTTTCGATTGAACCATACAATGGTTCAATGGTTCAATAGTTTAATACTGTGTTTTGCTCATTCAATTGACTGCTTGAACTAACTACTTTGAACCATTCGTGTTGAACCAACTCTTTGAATTGGTCTCTGGAATCTTCTGCTTCCTTCCTTCGCTAGAAGCTTCCCTTTGAACATTGAAATAGTTGTTATGTTGTCCCCAAAAATGAAAGGCGCTAAAAAATAAAAGTAAGGCACCATTGGGCCATGGATTCATGCTACCCAAAAAAGAAAAGTGCTAAAAAATAAAAATAAAAATCATAAAATAGAACTAAAGACTATACAAAAATTATACATATATACAAATGATTTTATCTAATACTTCAAGAATTAAAGTGCTTCAGATGCTGTCCACTATGAGGTAGGGAAAAAGGGGTACCGTCTTGATAATTTAGTAGGAAACTATTTTTTCCATTGAGCTGATGAATAGAAAATGGGCCTCTCCATAGGGAATCGAATTTTCCATCCATTCCCTTTGGTTCTCTTCTCTTGTCCCATAACATAACTTGATCACCAATCTGAAAATCATGGGTTTTTGCTTTTTGGTCGAAGAGCTTCTTCACCAAACTTTGATGTGCAGCAATTCAGTCCACCACCATAGTTCACTGCTCATCTAGCTCAGTTAAGCACATGATCCTCTTGTCGATGGAGCTTTCATATGTCTGATCTTCGACCGCCTTAGCCAATTTTAGTGCTAGTAATTCTAAGGTGATTGGTATCTCTGCATTGAGACCATATAAAAGTTGGAATGGTGACATATCTATCACCCTCTTGGGTGTAATTCTGTCTGCCCATAAAGCATCAACCAATGCTTTATGCCAGGTTTGTTGATTATCATCCACCAGCTTCTTGATGATGGTCACCAGAATTTTGTTGCTTGATTCTGCTTGGCCATTCCCTTATAGAAAATAATTAGAGGAGTGGGAGAGGGTAATCCCATAATAAAAAAAAATTGAGTAATTTCATGGGAAGAGAAATAGGCTGCATTATCTGTCATAATCTTGGTTGGGACCCCAAATCTAGAAATAATATTTTTCTTGAAGAAATTACATACTACTTATGAAGTAACATGCTTAGTTGGAATAGCTTCCACCCATTTGGTGAAGTAATCTGTGGATGTGAGGACATAATCATGTTCAACACTTAAAGATAGGTTTACAACACTAATAAAATCAATTCTCTATTACTGAAATGGCTCTTCTATTACCACTGGCTTAAGAGGCAAAGCAGCTAACTTTGGTCTTCCAACAAACTATTCGCACAGTTCACATATTTGTACCTATTTATATGCATCTTGAAATAAAGTAGGCCAGTAATACCTAGCTCGTAGAATCTTATGGGTAGTTACAGATGCATAAAAATGTTTTTCACAAGGTAGATTATGGAAGGACTCCAAAAGTTGGTTCTGCTGCTCTTTATCCACGCAGCAAAGAAACACTCCATCGAGGTTCCTCTTATACAGGCCATTGTCCCATAAGACAAAATTGGCAGCCTTTAACTTGAAAGTCCTCTTTTTTTATGAGACAAGTGAGTAGGACACTCACAATAAGTAAGGAAATAAACAATACTCGAATACCACTCATTCGTGGTGGAGACAAAGAGGACTATTAGCGTGTCTTCTTTCTGCTTCTTCATGCCCTGTTTCTTCTAGTATGTTGTCAGCAATCAATTGGCAGAGGCCCCTTCCCTACACAAGCTTTATTGGTTTGATAACTAGATCAAACTCCTAGATTTTATAAATCCAATTGCCCCTTTTAGTTCCAAACTCTTGCTAAGTTAATATGGATTTGACTGTGGTATCAAGAACCAGGGCAGTAGTGTGTGAATTCAAGATGTAAAAATGGGAGTGTTTTACTACCTTTACCACTACATAAGTATGCTTCTTCATGTTTGAATACTTTAGTTCATGAGCTTTGAGAGGACAACTCATGAAGGATATGGGAGATTCCACACTTTCTTTGTTCTGTTGAACCAAAATTGTTGAAAGTGTGTGCTCAGAAGCATAACTATACATTGTGAAATCTTTGGTATAATCTGGACAAATTAAAATTAGGGCATGGGTGATAGCTATCTTGATGTCTCAAAATGCCAATTTTCCTTTTTCAGTCTAGCTGAAAGTAGATTTTCCCTTCATCATATCCACAATGTGGCGAGTCTTTTCGACGAACTCATAAATGAAACTTCGTAAAAAATTCACTTTTTTGAAGAAAGAGTGAACTACAGTCTTACTTGTGGGCAGAGTAAGCTCCTAGATGGATTTGACTCTTTCTGAGTCAATCTTTATGACTTCTAGAGATATAATGTGTCTGAGAAGTTTCCCTTCTGTTACTCCAAAAATAGACTTCTTGAGATTTAAAGAAATGCCATTCTGTCGACATCATTCTAGCACTTGTTACAAATGGCACACATGATCAAGATGATGTTTGAAAAAGACTGTTAAATCATCAAATTACACCATAATGAACTTACCTATTTCATCTTTGAAATCAAGGTCCATTGATCTCTGAAAAGTGGCACCAACATTTATCAAGCTAAATAACATTCTTTGATATGCAAAGGTGCCCCAAGTCATGGTGAAGGCAGTTTTATGTTGGTTTGCTTCACCAATTTCCACTTGATTATACCCTAAAAAACCATCTAGCATTGATAACATCTCTGAATCAGTCACCATCTGAAGGACTTGATCCATGATGGATAGAGGATAATTATCCTTTAAGGAGGATTGATTCAAATTCTTAAAATCTATGTAGAGGCAAATTTTGCCACTCTTTTTACTCACAGGAACTATGTTTGCAATCTATGTAGAATGATGGATTGAAAAAATTATTCTAGCATTCAATATTTTTTGTATTTCAAACATAATAGTACTTGATATCTTTAGATTATACTACTGGGATTTTTGCTTGAAAGGCACCGAATCACTCTTGAAAAGAATTTCATAGTAAATTTCTTCAGGCCTGAGTGACTTCAGATCATCATAAGAGTACACCAAAACATCCATGTGATGGTGAAGCAGGTCAGTAAATTTGAGTTTCTCCTTTGGAATGCAGCACTTCCTAATGTTCACCAGCTTGGGATTTTCTTTGGTACCCAAATTTATCTGATCAAACTCCTGGGAGGAGATTGAATCTATTTGTTGTTGTTTGATGAATCTGTCGTGCTTGTCAAACAGTTTCTCAAGAGAAACCAATCTTTTGAGAATTTTATTCCCTTTTAGCTATAGGAATTCATCACCTACATCTGAACTTGTTTTAGGGGCTGATTCAAGTTTTTGAGGCTCACTGCCTTCGAGGTGAACCTTTTTAAAACTATATTTTTATTCCAAAAAGGTGATGATTTGGTTGTCGCCATTGAACACTTGCCAATGATTAACATTGTCAAGCACACTAAGTTGAAAAACCAATTCGATAGTGTACCTATCTCCTTTAAAATCTAGGTGAGAAACCAAAAAAATTATAGAAACAACCAATGCATCAGCTCGGTCATTAAATTCTTTAGGCACTATAGAGATACTGAAAGCATCAAAGCTTTCAATTTGATCCCAAACTAGATTGCGGTAATGACACAATCTTCCATTCTTGGTTTGATACAGGTTCCTCATGTGACAAACCACTAGCTCAGCATCTCCTTTGGTGTGAAGGAGTTTGATGCTCCTGTCTCGAGCAGCCTTCAACCCAAGTAACAATGATTCATATTCAGTAGTATTGTTGGTGTTGCTAAACTATAATTTGTATAAATAGGGGAAAATATCTCCTTGAGGAGATATCAACACAATCTTGGCTCCTGAGTCGGTAGAAGAATAGCTGCCATTGAATTTGAGAATCCACACATTATCAAAAACTGATCTTTCCTTAGATTTTCTTTCATTTAGAGGGATAATTCTTTTAGGCTTGCACTGTGCTCTATTAAGTTTTCTATTGTTTTATCTGAACTAATATTTAGATTGTCATTTTCAAAAGTTTCATCAGTTTGGACAGGAACATCCTCTGTAGTAAGGAAGTAATTATCCATGCTTGAAGACTCAAACAAAATTTGAACTTCAAGCGCTGATGTTTGAGTGACAACATATTTTTCCTTCTTTTTAGGGAGCAATCTTTGCATGATGCCTTTGATCGAGATCCTCTCTTCAGATAAGTCCATACTTTACTCGCCACCAACATCTTTGTAAAAAATTTGCCCAAGAAGAATGCCATATGACGCTGAGACGTCGGCCACCAAGACTATCATCTTAATTATCTTATCTAAGAATGCTGCAAATACAAATTAGGCATCCTTGATTTGTCCTAGTAGTGGCACTTGTTTGTTCTCCATGGAAAATCTCTCAAAAGTATTGGTTAGTGTGAGTCTAAAAGATTTTTCCACTTTAGTAGGAATGACATTATCAGACGCACCTGAGTCTATGATACAATTGTTTAGCTGGTGTCTATTTATTAGCAGGGAGACATAAAATAGTTTTATCTTTTTGGGAGCAGCGACAGGAGCAATGAAAAGGTTATTCAAGGTGGACGTGGGAGTCACCTTTGGAACAACTGGTCCTGTAGGGATAGTTTTATTCTTTACACACTGAACCAACTTATCCAACTGCTCAGGATTGGGTTTTAGAAATTCAAATTCAGACATTTAAATTTTAGTTTTTTTGACACGGTCGATTATATCAAATGTATGAAATGGATTAGGAATAGGGGAAGGTAGTTCATTATTTCAATTTTTAGGAGGGGGGTATTGATCTGTGAAATTAAAGTTGAAGGTGAAGGCATACTTGAGGTACTTACTTTTTTAGGGATCACTGGGTCTTTTGATTGAAAAGGTAGAGTGGTTCCACGCTTAGCAATTGAGATTACTGGTTGAGATCACTCCTCTATTTTTTTCTTATCAGCTTGCTGGGCTGACTAGTTCTAAGACCAGGTGAATATAATGTATGATCCATCAAATGCTTCACCTTTACTTCTGGGTTCATCTTGGTAGTTCAAGAAACTAATGTTGGAGTTTCCAGCTGATTCTTCTTGGTTTTTTATAAAGATATCAGCGTCATCTTTTGGGTTCAACTCAGGCTAGAAGGAGAAATCAGATTTTGTCTCAAGATATCCAACTACTGAATTAGTTGGAGGTGCTTCAATGGCAAGTTTACCCTATGGGGGAGGAAGATGATTTAGTTGCCCTTGATTCTTGGAAGCATTGCCTTGGTATGACTGATTCAAAAAACTCCTTGGTATATCTCTGTATGAAGGAGGAGTAGACATTCCTTGCCCCATTTTCTATCTAAGACTTAGCAACTCATTTTTTAGCTTTTGCACCATAGGATTCAGTGGTGCCTGTAGACTAATTTTTAGAAAATAAAGAAGATTTGCCTCTGTTAGGATCTATTCTTATCTTCCCCACCAAGATGAGATCATCTTCAACCTCAGTAGCCAAATCTTGAGCTACAATAAGGTCTATGTGGCCAGCACGTCTCAACAAAAAACTCACTTCAGGTAGCTGAGATTTGATGAAAAAACATTTGAGATTCTCAGCTATTGGCTAAGCAATGGTAAGAATCTGATTCCTCAACTTATCAAATTTGGTAATGAAGTCCCTCATAGGTTCATGAGGTTCTTTCTTAATTTATGTGAGTTGGGCCAACAGGGCATGTGTAGCTTCTACAGGCTTGAACCTCGCTTCAAATTTGACTTTGAGAGTGTTCCATTTAGTCATTGATTGAACTTGCAATTGGTAGAACCAGTCTGCAGTAGCACCTTGTAATGTCTCCACAAACAAATTGACTGCTACATCTTCATACTCCACGCCTATCACACCACAGGCTAAGTTGAAGGCTACAATATATTCATCAAGATGAACTCTCCTATCACCAAAACATTTAGGGAAATTCTTATTTAAACTGTATGGTAGCTCATATATAGGTGGAATTAAATTGAGTGGACCAATAAAGTTACCCTAGGGGCCTTGAACTGCCATTGTATGACTATGGAAAGGGGGAATAACAAATCTTAGTGGGGTATGTACAGGCAAAGCTCTGCTAACAGAGGAAAAAAAAGCTTTGCCTTGTATTGGTGACTTGGTGATGGTAGGAGGAAGACTCCTAGTTCGTTGAAGGTGAGGTTGTGGAGGAAATAAATCAAAATTACCCTATTGCACCAACTCAAAAATAGGGTCAACAACACCTTTAGATCTCTAGCTTCTTGTATACTGTGGACCTGTCAGAGTGAAAAACTAAAATAGATAAGGATAGGGACTACTTCAATTTAAAGCTTAAGGCTTCAAACTGCAAAAAACGTTCCCCAACGGAGTCACCAAAAACTGTTGGCATGAAGCTAGAGGAAAGTGGAAAAAGAAGTGAAACATTTGATCCCCAGTGGCTCTAATTTTACAAACTAGATTATATAATAGAAATGGATAAGGCTATAATGATAATGGGTAAGACACAAGTGATGCTTTAATCTGAAGCTTGAGGCTTCAAATTGGATAAAATTGATGTGTCTCCAGCGGAGTCATCAAAAATTGTTATGTGAATATTTTGTCACCAACTAACTAATGGGCAAAATAGGTTGCTTCAACCATAGCATAAGGAGATTGATCAACCAAATGTGAAGATTTAACACATCAAAAGGGGATAAATCTCTCCTCTCATCAAGGGGAGGTTCCCTATAACTCTAAGGTAGGACAACACCAATTATCTCTCTTTTTTTTAGAGATGATGTTCACAGACAAAAGAAAAATCTTGGTGGAAATAATGAAGGCACTTCTCTTCTTAAAGAAGTGGTCTGCAACAGACAGCAGGAATTTTTTCTAGTAGTGAATGAGTAAATTGAACAGGGCATAGTAACCAACAGAATGAGGTGTAGCACAAAGTCTCCACCTCAATTTCCAAAGAGTGAAATACAAAGGACAATGGGGGCACAAAGTCATCCCAAGATCCTTTACATAGAAACAAACTGAAAACACACACACTAAAGACAATTGTGGCAACACGAAGTCTCTCAACAGTTGGCTTTAGGAAACCTTCTTGATTACTTCCACTAGTTTTGCTTATTTAATTAAATGGACAAGAGCGCATTCAGAAAACAAACATAAGAATAATTTCCTCAACAACACAAGTTATTCTAGCACAAAGTCTGAAAAGTCACTTGCTTTCTCATTCAAATAACGAAATATGATTAAAAATATGAGATCAAAGTCTCAATAATACCTTTCAATTTGGGTATAATTTTGCTTTTGATAACAAAAAGATCCCTCTTTTTGCATAAAATAAGAGATTACAATATATAGCGCTCTCTGAAAGACTTGGGCGCTTTATTTCATGGAATGACCCATGCTACATTGAATGCCTTGAATGCATTTTCAATTTTGTGAAGGGGCCATGATAGAATAGGGCATCAACCTTGAATTTGGTGTACAAAATCATCTCAAATGTCTTCTCCTTAGCATGGGTCATCTGGTCTTCTTCCTGATATTTAAGCAACTATCCACTTCGCCTTTACACGATGGAGAAAAATAGGTCACGTCCTTGAGTGTTCACGTTCTCTGATGTCCACCTGGCAAACTGTTTCACCAACTAGAAATAACTCATGCATAGATATTTCTAGTCTTTCCCTTTTGTTCCCTCTTCTCTTAATGCATTTTATCTCTTCCTCGTGATTTGAGCTCTTAGGGTATCTCTTCAGCTGGGCGCTAAGTTTATTTTCAAGTTTTATGCCATATTTTAAAATAAATGGGCATTTAATTATCTTTAATTTGACATCTTTGGGGACATCACTAGTCGTTGGTCGCTTGAACCGAATTGAACCTTGAACCTTTGAACCTTGAGAGTTCATTGATTCAATGGTTCAATGGTTCAGCTCTTTGGTTCAATTGCTTCTTTCCTTTTGGCCTTAAGCCTTTGAATTCTTTTGAGTTTTTATCTTTGGAACCCCCTCAAGGGAAGGTGTCTCTTAGGGCCTTGAGAAAGGTCTATTTCATGGTTTTTGAGAGTCCCCCACAAGGGTACTTGCCCTTCAAGGTCCTTTAGGCGGCCTTGTTCTTCAAATCCTTCAGACAAAATGTCTGAAAAAAATCCTTCAGACATTTTATCCAAAGGAAATCTTTTCTCTGTCTTTGTTGCTTTCTGTCAGGCCTTTCAACATTCCTTCAGACAAAATGTCTGAAGGAATTCTTTCAGACATTTTGTCTGAAGAATTTCTCTTGTAAATTTTGCCGCATAAAATCTTTCTGAAAGATATCCTTTTGGTCCTTGACTTGGCAATTTCTTTGGAAAAAATGTCTGAAGGAATTCCGTCAAATATTTTGTTTGAAGAAATTCATCCTTTTCTTTTTTGAAGAAAACCTTACCCTTTCATCCTTCTCTTTGATCCTTTCACAAATGTTCCCTACCCTCCGCAAGGGCACTTGTCCTTCAAGCTTTGGGAGACTCCTTTGAACCTTTTGATTAAACCCACTGATTAAACCATACAATGGTTCAACAGTTCAATAGTTTAATACTGTGTTCTACTCATTTAATTGACCACTTAAACCAACCACTTTAAACCATTCATGTTGAACCAACTCTTCAAACTGGTCTCTAGAATCTTCCGCTTGCTTCTTTCGCTAGAAGCTTTGCTTTGAACTATGAAATAGTTGATATGTTGTCCCCAAAAATGAGTGACAGATTTTGGGAACAATAGCTGGCTCTAGTTGGAGAACTCCCATCGATTGTAAAAACAATTGAAGGGATTAGAATCTAGAACCTCTAGTGCCTTTAAGTATGCCATTGGGCCACGGAGTCATGCTACCCAAAAAAGAAAGGAAAAAAAAAATGAAAACAAAAAGCACAAAATAAAACTAAAGACTATACAAAAATTATATATATGTACAAATGATCTTATCTGATACTTCAAGAATTGAAGTGCTTCAGATGCTACCCACTGTGAGGCAGAAAAAAGAGGGTGCCGTCTTGATACTTCAGTAGGAAACTATTTTCACCATTGAGGTGATGAATAGCAAACGAGCCTCTCCATAGGGAATCAAATTTTCTATGCATTCCCTTTGGTTCTCTTCTCTTGTCTCATAACATAACTTAATCACTAATCTAAAAATCATGGGTTTTTGATTTCTAGTCAAAGAGCTTCTTCACCAAACTCTGATGTGTAGCAATTTGATCCACCACCATAGTTCACTGCTCATCTAGCTCAGTTAAGCACATGATCTTCTTGTCGATGGATATTTCATATGTTTGATATTCGATCACCTTAGCCAAATTTAGTGCTGAAAATTCTAGGGTGATTGGTATCTCTACATTGAGACCATACAAAATTTGGAATGGTGACATACCTATCACCCTCTTGGGTGTAATTCTGTCTGCCCATAAAACATCAACCAATGCTTTATGCCAAGTTCGTTGGATGTCATCTACTAGCTTCCTGATGATGGTCACCAAGTTCTTGTTGCTTGATTCTGCTTGGCCATTTCCTTGTGAAAAATAATCAAAGGAGTGGGAGAGGGTAATCCCTTAATAAAAATAGAATTGAGTAATCTCATGGGAAGAGAAACAGGTTGCATTATCTGTCACAATCTTGGTTGAGACCCCAAACCTGGAAATGATATTTTCTTTGAGAAAATTGCATACTAATTCTAAAGTAGCATGCTTGGCTGGAATAGCTTGCACCCATTTGGTGAAGTAATCTGTGGCTATGAGGACATAATCATGTCTAGCACTTGAATATGGGTTTACAGCACTAATGAAATCGATTCCCCATTGTTGGAATGGCTCTTCTATTACCACTAGCTTAAGAGGAAAAGCAACTAACTTGGGTCTTCCAATGAACTATTAGCACAGTTCACATATTTATACCCATTTGTATGCAACTTGAAATAGAATAGGCCAATAATACCTGGCTCGTAGAATCTTATGGGTAGTTATAGATTCAAAAAAATGTCCTCCACATGGCAGATTATTGAAGGACTCCAAAAGTTAGTTCTGCTATTCTTTATCCACGTAGTGAAAGAACACTCCATCGAGGTTCCTCTTATACTGGCCATTGTCCCATAGGACAAAATTGATAGATTTTAACTTGACAGTCTTCTTTTCTTTACGAGATAGGTGAGCAGGAGACTCACCATAAGTAATAAAATGAACAATACTCGAATACCACTCATTCATGGTGGAGACAAAGAAGACTGTTGGTGTGTCTTCTCTTTTTGCTTTTTCATGCCCTGTTTCTTCTAGTCTATTATCAACAATCAATTGACAGAGGCCCCTTCCCTGCACAAGCTTTGTTGATTTGATAACCAGATCAAACTCCTAGATTTTAGCAATCTAATTACCTCTTTTGGTTCCAAACTCTTGCTGAGTTAATATAGATTTGACTTTGGTATCATAAACCAGGGCAGTAGTGTGTGAATTCAGAATGTAAAAATAGAAATGCTTTACTACCTTTACCACTACATAAGCATGCTTCTCTATGTTTGAATACTTCAACTCATGAGCTTTGAGAGGATAACTCATGAAGGATATGGAATATTCCACACCTTCTTTTTTCTATTGAACCAGAATGCTGAAAGTGTGTGCTCGGAAGCATAACTGTACATTGTGAAATCTTTGGTATAATTTAAACAAATTAGAATTAGGGCATGGGCAATAGCTGTCTTGATGTCTCAAAATGCCAATTTGCCTTCTTTAGTCCAGCTAAAAGTGGCTTTTCCCTTCATCATATCCATAATGTGGCGAGTCTTCTCGGTGAACTCATGAATGAACCTTCATAAAAAATTCACCTTTCTAAAAAAAGAGTAAACTGCAGTCTTACTTGTGGGCAGAGTAAGCTCTTTGATGGATTTGACTCTTTTTGAGTCAATCTTTATGCCTTCTCAAGATACAATGTGTCTGAGAAGTTTTCCTTCTATTACTCTAAAAATAGACTTCTTGAGATTTAGAGAAATGCCATTCTATCAACATCATTCCAACACTTGTTGTAAATGACACACATGATCAGGACAATGCTTGGAAAAGATTGTTAAATCATCAAGGTACAACACAATGAACTTACCTATTTTATCTTTGAAAGCAAGGTCCATTACTCTCTGAAAAGTGGCGCCAGCATTTATCAAGCCAAATGACATTCTTCAATACGCAAAGGTGCCCCAAGGCATGGTGAAGGTAGTCTTATGTTGGTCTGCTTCACCAAATTCCACTTGATTATACCCTAAAAAACCATCTAGCATTGATAACATCTCTGAACTAGTCACCGTCTGAAAGACTTGATCCATGATGGGCAGAGGGTAATTATCCTTTAAGGAGGATTGATTCAAATTTCTAAAATTCACGCAGAGGCTAATTTTGCCACTCTTTTTTCTCATAGGAACTATGTTTGCAATCCATGTGGGATAATGGATTGAGAAAATTATTCTAACATTCAGCATTTTTTATATTTTAGATAGAATAGTACATGATATCTTTGGATTATACTATCGAGATTTTTTTTTGAAAGGCACCGAATCACACTTGAGAGGAATTTTATGGCAAATTTCTTTAGGCCTGAGCGACTTCAGATCATCATAGAAATATGCCAAAACATCCACGTAATGGCAAAGTAGGTCAGTAAATTTGAGTTTCTCCTCTAGAGTGTAGCACTTTCCAATGTTTACCATCTTGAAATTTTCCTTGGTACCCAAATTTATTTGATCAAACTCTTAGGAGGAGCTTGAATCTATTTGTTGCTGTTTGATGAACCTGTTGTGCTTGTCAAATAGTTTCTCAAGGGAAATCAATTCTTTAAGAATTTTATTCCCTTTTAGCTGTAGGAATTCTTCACCTACGTCTGAACTTGTTTCAGGGGCCGATTCAAGTTTTTGAGACTCACTACCTTCGAAGTGAAGCTGTTCAAAACTATATTTTTTCTTCAGAAAGGCGATGATTTAGTTATCACCATTGAACACTTTCTAATGATTAGCATTGTCAGGCACACTAGGTCAAAAGACTAGTTCGATAGTGTACCTGTCTCCTTTAAAATCTAGGTGAGGAACCAAAATAATTATAGAAATAGCCAATGCATCAACTTGATCATTGAATTCTCTAGGCACTAAAGAGATACTAAAAGCTTCAAAGATTTCAATTCAATCCCAAACTAGATTGCGGTAATGACGCAATCTTCCATTATTAGTTTGATACAGGTTCGTCACTTGACAAACCACTAGCTCAACATCTCCTTTGGCATGAAGGAGTTTGATGCCCCTGTCTCGAGCATCCTTCAACCTGAGTAATATTGATTCATATTTAGCAGTATTGTTGGTATTGCTGAACTATAATTTGTATGAATAGGAAAAAATATCTCCTGGAGGAGATATCAACACAATCCCAGCTCTTGAGTTGATAGAAAAATAGCTGCCATCAAATTTGAGAATCTACACATTATCAAAAACTGACCTTTCCTTAGATTTTCCTTCGTTTGGAGGGGGAATTCTTTTGGGCTTGCACTGTGCTCTATTAAGTCTTATGCTATTCTATTCAAACCAATTTTTAGATTGTCATTTTCAAAAGTTTCGTCAGTTAAAATAGGAACATCCTCTGTAGTTAAGAAGTAATTACCCACACTTGAAAACTCACAAAATTTGAGCTTTAGGTGCTGATGTTTGAGAGACAACATATTTTGCCTCCTTTTCAAGGAAAAATCTCTGCATGACGCCTTTGACTGAGATCCTCACTTCAAATAGGTCCATACTTAACTCATCACCAACATATTTATAGAAATTTTGCCTAAGAAGAATGCCATATGAGGCTGGGATATCAGCCACCAAGAGTGTCATCTTAATTTTCTTATCTGAGAATGCTGCAAATACAAATTGGGTGTCCTTGATTTGTCTCAGTAGTGGCACTTATTTGTTCTCCATGGAGAAACATCTCTCAAAAGTCTTGGTTAGTGTGAGTCTAAAAGATTTTGCCACTTTGGTAGGCATGCCATTATCAGATGCACCTGAGTCTATGATACAATTGTTCAGCTAGTGTCCATTTATCAGCAGGGAGACATAAAATGGTTCTGTCCTTCTGGGAGTAGTGGGAGGAGAAATGACAAGGTTATTTTGGGTGGATGTCAGAGTTGCCTTTGGAATAGCTAGTCCTATAGGGATGGTTTTATTCTTTATACACTGAACCAACTTATCCAATTGCTTAGGATTAGATTGCAGGAATTCAAATTTAGACATTTAAATTTTTTTTGATTTTCTTGACATGGTTGATTATATCAAATATCTGAAATAGATTAGGAACAGGGGAAGGTAGTTCATCCTTTTAGTTTTAAGGAGGGGGGGTACTGATCTACAAAATTGAAGTTGAAGATAAAGGTGTACTTGAGGTACTTACTTTTTTAGGGATCACCAGGTCCTTTGATTGAAAATACAGAGTGGTTCCACGCTTAGCAATTGAGATTGCTAGTTGAGATCGCTCCTCTATTTTTTCCTTATCATCTTGCTAGGCTAACTAGTTATGGGACTAGATGAATACAATGTATGATCTATCAAATGCTTCACCTTTTCTTCTAGGTTCATCTTGGTAGTTCAAGAAACTAATGTTAGAGTCGCTAGCTGATTCTTCTTGGTTTTCTATGAAGATATTAGCATCATCTTCTAGGTTTAACTCAGGCTGGAAGGAGAAATTAGATTCTGTCTCAAGATATCTAACTGCTGAATTGGTTGGAAGTGCTTCAATGGCAAGTTTCCCCTGTGGAGGAGGAAGATGATTTGGCTACCCTTGATTCCTGGCAGCATTGCCTTGGTATGACTGATTCAGAAAAGTCCTCCTTGGTATATCTTGATATGAAAGAGGAGTAGACATTCCTTGTGCCATTTGCTTTCTAAGAGCTAGCAACTCATTTTCTAGCTTCTACACCATAGGATCAATGGTGCTTGTAGACAAATTTTTAAAAAATGAAGAAGATTTGCCTCTGTTAAGATGTCTTCTTATCTTCCTTACCAAAATGAGATCATCTTCAACCTCAGTAGCCAAATCTTGAGCTGCAGTAAGGTCTATGTATCCAGCACGTCTCAGTAGAAAACTCACTTTAGGTAGTTGAGAGTTGATGAAGAAGCATTTGAGGTTCTCAGTTGTTGGCTGAGCAATGGTAAGAATCTAATTCCTCAACTTGTCAAATTTCGCAATGAAGTCCCTCATAGGGTCATGAGTTTTCTTCTTAATTTGTGTGAGCTAGGCTAGTAGGGCATGCACATCTTCTATAGGCTTGAACCTCACTTTAAATTTGGATTTGAGAGTGTTCCAGTCAGTCACTGACTGAGCCTGTAGCTGGTAGAACCAGTCTACAGCAACACTTTGTAATGTCTCCACAAATAGCCTAACTGCTACATCCTCATACTCCACACCTATTACACCACAAGCTATGCTGAAGGCTACAATATGTTCATCAGGATGAACTCTCCCATCACCAAAAAATTTGAGTAAATTCTTCCTTGACTATGTGGTAGATCATGTAGAGGTGGAGTTAAATTGAGTGGGCTAAAAGAGTTACTCTAGGGGCCTTGAACTGCCATTGTATGATTATGGAAAGGGAGAATAACAAATCTTGGTGGGGTATGTACAAAAAAAGCTTTGTTAACAGAGAAAAAAAAAGATCTACCTTGTATTGGTGACCTGGTGTTGGTAGAAAGAAGACTCCTAGTTCATTGAAGGTGAGGTTGTGGAGGAAACGAATCAAAATTGCCTTGCTGCACCAACTCAAAAATAGGGTCAACAACACCTTTAAATATCTAGCTTCTTATATACTATGGACCTGCTAGAGTGAAAAACTAAAATGGATAAGGATAGGGACTGCTTCAATTTGAAGCTTGAGGTTTCAAACTACACAAAATGTTTCCCATCGCAGTCACCAAAAATTGTTGGCGTGAAGCTGGAGGAAAGTGGAAAAAGAAGTGAAATGTTTGATCCCCAATGGCTCTGGTTTTGTAGATCAGATTATATAATGGAAATGGATAAGGGTATAATGATAATGGGTAAGACACAAGTGATGCTTCAATTTTAATTTTGAGGCTTTAAATTGCAAAAAAATGATGTGTCCCCAATAGAGTTGCCAAAAACTGTTGGGTGAATATTTTGTCACTAGCTAACTGATGGGAAAAATAGGTTGCTTCAACCACAACATAAGGAGATTGATCGACCAAATGTGTAGGTTTACCACATAAAAAGGGGACAAATATCTCCTCTCATCAAGGGGAGGTTCCCTATAACTATAAGGTACTAATATATATATATATATATATATATATAAAAGCTAAAAATAACATTCAAGCGTAGGAAAACACCATCCATCTCTCTTTTCTCAGAGATGATGTTCACAGACAAAGGAGAAATCTTGGTGGAAACAATGAAGGCACTTCTCTTCTTTCAGAAGTGGTCTACAATAGACAGCAAGAATTCTTTCTGGTAATGAATGAGTAAATGTAACAGGGTGCAATAACCAACAGAATGAGGTGTAGCACAAAGTCTCCACCTTAACTACCAAAGAGTGAAATACGAAGGACAATGGGGGCACAAAGTCATCCCAGGATCTTTTACACAGAAACAAACTAAAAACACACACACTAAAGACAATTGTGGCAGAACAAAGTCTCTCCATAGTTGGCTTTAGGACATCTTTATGATTACTTCCACTAGTTCTACTTATTTAATTAAATGGACAAGAACGCATTCAGGAAACAACCATAAGAACAATTTCCTCAACAAAACAAGTTATTCCAGCACAAAGTCTGAAAGGTCACTTGCTTTCTCATGAAAATAACAAAATATGATTAACAATCTGAGCTCATAGTCTCAGTAATGCCTTTTAATTTGGGCAGAGTTTTACTTTTGATAACAAAAAGATCCCTCCTTATACATAAAATAAGAGATTACAATATATAGCACTCCTTGAAAGACTTGGGCGCTTTATTTCATGGAATGGCCCATGCTGCATTAAATGCCTTGAATGCATTTTTAGTTCTGTGAAGGTGCCATGCTAGAATAGGGCATCAGCCTTGACTTTGGTGTACAGAATCATCTCGAATGTCTTCTCCTTAGCATGGGTCATCTGGTCCTCTTCTTGATATTTGCGTAGCTGTCCACTTCACCTTTACTTGATAGAGAAAAATAGGCCGCATCCTTGAGTGTTTGCGCTCTCTGATGTCCACCTAGTAGACTATTTCACCAACTAGAAATAACTCCTGCACAGATATTTCTAGTCTTTCCCTTTTGTTCCCTCTTCTCTTAACACATTTTATCTCTTCCTCGTGATCTGAGATCTCAGGCTATCTCTTTAGCTAGTTGCTAAATTTGTTTTCAGGTTCCACACCATATTTAAAAATAAATGGGCATTTCATTATCTTGAATTTGACGTCTACAGGGACATCACTAGTTGCTATTCGCTTGAACCGCATTGAACTTTAAACCTTTGAACCTTGAGAGTTCATTGGTTCAATGGTTTAATGGTTTGGGTGGTGCTATCAGCTCCTTGGTTCAATCGCTTCTTTCCTTTTGGCCTTAAGCCTTTGAATTCCTTTGAGTTTCTATCTTTGGAACCCCTCAAAGGGAAGGTGTCCCTTCGGGCCTTGAGAATGGTCCATTTCATGGTTTTTGAGAGTCCCCCACAAGGGTACTTGCCCTTCGAGGTCCTTTAGGCAGCCTTTTTCTTCAAATCCTTCGGACAAAATGTTTGAAGGAAATCCTTCAGACATTTTGTCCAAAGGAAATCTTTCCTCTGCCTTTGTTGCTTTTTGTTGGGCCTTTCAACATTCCTTTAGACAAAATGTCCAAAGGAATTCCTTCAGACATTTTGTCCAAAGGATTTCTTTTATGAAATTTTATAGCGAAAAATCTTTCTGAAAGATATCCTTTTGGTCCTTGACTTGGCAATTTCTTCGGACAAAATGTCTGAAGGAATTCCTTCAAATATTTTGTCTGAAGAAATTCATCCTTTGCTTTTTTGAAGAAAACTTTACCCTTTTAGCCTTCTCTTTGATCCTTTCGCAAATGTTCCCTACCCTCTGCAAGGGCACTTGTCATTTGGGCTTTGGGAGACTCCTTTGAACCTTCTAATTGAACCCACTGATTGAATCATACAATGGTTCAATACTGTGTTCTGCTCATTCAATTGATGACTTGAACCAACCACTTTGAACCATTCATGTTGAACCAACTCTTTGAACCAACTCTTCGAACTGGTCTCTGGAATCTTTCACTTCCTTCCTTTGCTAGAAGCTTCCCTTTGAACTTTGAAATTCCTTAAACCTTTAAACCTTTGAACTTTGAACCATTTTGGTTCAAAATTTAACGGTTCATTATTTTTCTTAGAATTCTTTGGTTCTTCAAAGTTTCTGGATCCTTTATTAAACTCGTTGAACCTTTTAAACCCATTGAACCATTTTGGTTCAAGGTTCAACGGTTCAACAGTTCAACCTTCACTCTTCGAAGCCTTCTTTTCTTTAAGTCCGCCGATGTCATTAAAACTTTGAACCTATTGAACCTTTGAACCTTTTGAGGGTGGGGTTCAATGGTTCAATCTTTTGTTTGAAGCTTGCCGCTATGTCTTTTGGTTAAACTTCAGCGTTGAACCAGCCTTGAAATGCCTAAGTGTTGAGAAATTATTTCTTTGTGAGAGCTCGCCTGTTGAAGTTGTTGAACCTATTGAACATGTGAGTCACTTAGCTGAAAAAGCTTGAATAATTGGAGAAATGGAGCGCTCAGAACATTTTTTTGAGAAGGGAAGAGAGAATTTTGGCCTACAGGACCAAAATAGTTGATATGATGTCCCCAAAAATGAGTGATGGATTTTGGGAACAACACAATGGATCACATGTAGATTTAGATGAGATATTTTTAGAAAATCAAGGTGGGTGGCTTGCATGTTGGTGTTAAGGAGGTACACCTTGATCGTTAGTGGTTGAGGTTGAAGGCAAAGGTTGGGTAAAGGGTAGGTTAAGTCAATTTATCAAACTGACTATGGGTTAGGATTGGTTAGGGGTCAAAGTGTCAAATTGGTCCCAAGGGGGTCCTAAGGTCGTCCAGGGTAACTTTGACATTTAGAATCGTGGTATGGAAATTTCTAGTGTCTACATTTTATCGTTTTTGTTATGTGGCTTTGAATCAACAAGCTGTAAAACAAAAATGGTTTTTTGGTTGAAGGTTTGATTACCCCGAGTATGGTAAGAGGTGTTCCCCCTCAAATGAGGAGTTGATGAGGAAAAATAGAATCAAGTGCAGGTTTGATAAGGCAAATTAAGGTGATGATAAAGGTAGACATCATGAAGGTGGGTGATAAGTTGGGTACTAAAGCATAAATAAATGCACAAAGTGTGATAAAAGGTGAGATAGTCAAGATCATGCATAGACTAGGTTACCATGGTTGGTAAGAATAAAGGTTGATGCTAGAAGGATGAGTGATAAGCAGACCACATGACTGCATGTAGGTGTGGTGGTTGGGTACACTCATAAGTCTCCTAAGTGATGTATGTATCTCTGTGGATATCCAAGGTAGGAAGTGTTCCTAATGAAAACACAAATTAGTCAAGTATCATGGGTATCTAAGGTAGGAAGTGCTCTTGAGAAGACATAAGTGGGTCAAGTAAGCATGAGGTGGTGCAAGCTCAAAAGGGTCAACATGGAAATGTTGTTTATACGATCAAAGGCACCACGTAAAAAGTCATCAAAAAATGCATACTAGTTGGGCCAAAATAGACCAATGGTGAGGTGACGAGGTGGTTGAGGTGGGTAGAGAAGGTAGTATCTAATGTGGGTGAGTTGATTTGATTTTGCTTAAAGATGGTTGCTCAAGGTAAGAGCAAAAAAGGTTGAATCTCCTGACTGTCGATAATTAGGGTGCTCAAGGGTGATCGTCGATGGTTACCCTGACCATCAATGATCAGGGTGCAAACCCTAAAAGCTTGTGGTTAAAAGTGAAAATTGAATTAATTTGAACTCATTTTAACTTTTTCTATTTGGACTTTGGATCTCTGATTTTGTCGAATTGAGACCAAAAATAGTGCTGATGATGATTGCTCAGAGGTGAGAGTTTACTTATCTAGACCAAGTAAACCCAATGGACTAGGGAAGATGTAGGGAGCATGCAGATGCAGATGAGGATGGGTAGGTCTATGGATGACATCACATCAAGAGTCATAGAATGAGGTAGGAGATGGTATTTAAAATGTTAAATTAGATTAATTTGGCAAATATTAGTGTAATTGATTTGTCAATTATTTTGCTAGGGTAGGTTTTTTAGGTTTTTGCCCTAGGTAAGGTTTGGATGATTTTTGTTGATAAAATTTAAAAATTGATAGGGTGGGGTAGGTGAATTAGGGTGGGGGTAGGTATTAGGTTGAAATTTAGGAAAGATTGAGTTAGTTTGGGTTTTTTTTTGGGTAGTTAGGGTTCTAGGTGTTCCACTAATAGAACACCCATAGTGACCATTGATGGTCAAGGCCAATCATCGATTGTCAACATCTATAAAGTAAAGGAAACCTGACCATCAATGATCACCATGATCATTGATGGTTGAGTCATCCAATTTTTTGTTTGGATGTTATAAAAGTGTCTTAGGTTAAGTTGGGTGGAAAAAAGTGTTGGGTTTTTTAGATGGGTGATGCTAGGAAGGGCAATGGTTAAGATAGGCTAAGGGTAGGTAAGGCTAGTAAATTGTAGAGGGAGATAAGCTTTGTTTTTGAATTGGTATAGGTTAAGGAATAGATACATATATGTAATTGAGTGTCGTTCATCTTCATAGAGATCCACTAGGGGATGACCCCAGCTAACTAGGCCTATATGGAGGAGGTTGGGTTGGGGGTGATGAGGCATTATTAGCATGTGCCTCAAGATGCATCTATGGTCATAATGCTCATTGAGAGATGGGATCTAGATATGAAAACCTTATTACTGTCGATCAATGAGATGATGATTTTTCCCAAGTATGTACACAAGATCACATGACTTCCTCTCTAGGGTAATTCGATCTATCACATAGAGTGAGAGGAGTGGGAGGAACATATTGAGATTTTATATGGGGATGATAGTGATCAGGTTTGATGGCATGCTGGTGGGTTTAACTACAACACACTTTACCAGAGAGATCTAAGTGAGAGGAGACTCATGATGATGCTTATGATGGTTGTCTCCTACTTTTATCTTCTTGACTCAAGTAGTGGAAGGTTCCCATATTTGGTACTAGGGGTACTAGTTGAGTTGATACTAGGGTGTACTATGTTTGAATAGGTACCTATTATCTTGGTACATATATACAGGGATCTATGGGGGTTTAGGGTCCATAGGAAGTATGGTATTAATATCAACCTAGTTCTTCATTATTAGGCCTATGAGCACATCTGGGTATTGAGGCCAGTGAGATTGTCATGGGCAGGACACATGCAGATTGAGTTCCCAATTGGGTTCATGTGGTAGAGAGGTGATTTATCTACTTAAGGTCTAGGGGGAGGTGTACATGATGTAGATTAGTTTAGGGGTGCACTGGGTGCACTAGTGATCAGTGACATTATCTGGAGGCCCTATGTCTAGTTTCTAGTATGGCTTGACTACAGGAGGCAAACTTCATCCTTACAAAATTACAAGTGGATTCTCAATCAAAAGGATGGAGAGGTGGAGCTCATCCCATTTTGATAGGGTATGAAGTTAGTTTGTCCTTGTATAGGGTATTCTAGGTGTATTTACCAAGTACAAGTGCAAAGATTTAGAGATCTTATTTTTAGATCCACATCCCATGTTGACATTGCTAGATCATGAGGAGCTATCAGCTAGGTCACATATAGATGATATCAATTTTATAGATGGGTACATGGTTTGGTACCACACATTATATGTGGTAGTAGATATTGGTGATGGTCTCAGTGTTAGGGGGCATATAGATGTCGACCCAACTAAGAGAGGATGTCAGAGGGCATAGGTGTAGGGGGCTGGCCCCGATGGATAGGCAAGAGTAGCACTAGTTGCTGCATAGACATAGGTCATAACACTACAGGGTCAGGTGGCTAGTCTAGAGGGTCAGGTTGCTACTCTTACAGGTGATAGGGACTAGGTGAGGGCTTCCCTAGACTTGGTTACATAGGAAAGGGATTCCCTAAGGCAGAGAGGAGGAGGGGTGATAACACTGATAGGACCACCAAAGACCATCCCCATGGCATAATACCTGGCTAAAATGGAGGAGTTATGGTATTATGAGGCTATAGTTTTAAGGTGGTACCTTGATGGGCCCCATTAGGGTGAGTACAAATTGAGCTTGGTAGGCAGTGCTAGTGTGGTGAGACCAAGGCAGTGGATAACATCTATAGGTGGGTAGATAGGTGTGATAGATGGATAGATACTGGGACCTAGTGGTATGCTAAGAGACAATCATGCCCCAGGGGCATAACATAACTCATATATTTTATATATTAATATATATCATTTTGATTTTTACCTACGAGCTAATGTGATGAGATGTATATTTTGAGAGAGAGATAGGTGCATACATTTATGATGTTATTTGACTCATCACACACACACACACACACACACACACACACACACACACACACACACACACACACACACACACACACACAGACACACAGACACACACACACACACACACACACACACACACACACACACACACACACACACACACACACACACACATGATCTTTGTTTATCACTAACATGAACATAATCCATAAATCCATAACATGAACATAATCTATAAGCAATGTACCATCACATCATAAGCATTAAACATCAACACAAACCATGAACATAAGCAATAAACAAAGACCATATATATATATGTATATATATATATATATCATAAGTAATATACCATCACATCATAAGCATTAAACATCAACGCAAACCATGAGCATAAGCAATAAACAAAGATCATATATATATATATATCATAAGAAATATACCATCACATCATAAGCATTAAACATCAACACAAACCATGAGCATAAGCAATAAACAAAGATCACACACACACACACACACACACACACACACACACACACACACATATATATATGTGTGTGTGTGTGTGTGTGTGTGTGTGTGTGTGTGTGTGTGTGTGTGTGTGTGTGTGTGTGTGTGTGATCTTTGTTTATTGCTTATGCTCATGGTTTGCGTTGATGTTTAATGCTTATGATGTGATGGTATATTACTTATGGATTATGTTCATGTTATGGATGCTAGACATTGATGTAGACTTAGCTAGCTAGACATGAGATAGCTGTTGGGTATGCTTAAGAGATGCTAAATTTTAATGAGTATGTGCTTCATTATTTAGATTTAGACATGTGGTGGAAAAAGGTTTCTTTTTTTATTGCTCATGGATGCTATGGTTTTATGATTGTTATGGTTGTGATTATGGTAATGATTTTGCTTGTGACACATGTGTATATGTTTTATTATGAATTTGATTTTAAGGTGAAACACATGAGGTAGGTTAATTTACAACACTAAAAGGGAAGATAAAAAATATAATCAAGAGACAAACACCGTAATGAAAATATCAGCTAGTCATGATAGGATAAGAAGAGGGGATGATGCTTCTTCTTTGACAAGGACCAGAACAAAACCAAAGTTGGATTGGATTAATAAATATAAGCCCTTTGAATTCTTCACATTAGCATTTGTTAGTTGGTTATAAATGTGTCTTGACCACATAATGTTAAGTAAGCTCAAAATACCTTGCTTATAGTGTATAAAGGGAAGATGAATGAAAATGGAACCTGCTTGTGAGACTAGCTTGCCTCTTCTATATGTGTCTAAAGAGCTAGTATAAATAAGTCTATGTTATACAAATTATAGACTCATTGATGCGGTAAGTCTAATTGTGAAAGATGATTGCGGTTTCCACCTTATTTTGCTGTGTGAGAGCTGATTGTGGCTTTCAAAATTAGTTTGCTTGGGTTGTGATTTTGAAAATGGGTCTTTTGCTTTGTTGCTATATATGGAAAGCTAATCAATGTGGGAAGCTTCTAAGAAATTACTATACTTTTGACAAATGCTTTACTCATCCATCCTTCAAGGGAGTGGTCTAAGTTTATTTGCTTTGTTCAAGGCTTTGTGATAATTATCCTTCAAGGGAGCAGTCTACTTTATATTTATGCAATTTTTAGTATGCTGATGTAATTGTCCTTTAAGGGAGTAGTCTATAAATGTTAGGAATGACCCATGATTGCTATTGGTTTGGATTTTGATTTTTTATTATTTTATTTTTACTTGATATACAATTACTTATATAGGCTTAAGGGTTCACCTCTATGAAGGTAGTTGTGGAATTACAAAAAGGCTAATTAGATGTAAAGAGGGTTGGGTAACAATGATCATGAGAATATGTCCAAGCAAAGGGGTAGAAATTACCATGATAATCATGCCATGGATAGATCCGTGGTACCCATTATTCAATATTAGGCTATGACTGTGATGAATAATCACATGATTCTGTTTAATCAGATGCCCCACAAATAGGGAGATGAATATGATTGAAAGTGAGGGATGAGCTCAAGGTAAAATAAAAAGTGATCTTGATCCTTCTTAATAAAAGAATGGATGCAAATGAAAATCATTGAGGGGCTCAAGTTTGGATAGCCTTTGAGAGAATACAACCAATAAGCTCCTGATCCATTCTTGTGGGTTATGATATAGGGTCCAAGCCAATTAAAAGCAAACTTGCCTTGCTTGCTTTTCTCCATATTAGTGACATGTTGATTTTTATTCAAGATGAGGTCTTTGATGTTGAATTATCGCACTCTAAAGTGTTTTCTTTAGGCATGCTTGACACCCTCTTGATAGACATGAAGATGGGTAAGGGATGCTAAATGACACTCATCAAGTATCTCAAGCTGAGCTAAATGGTGCTGATGATAATCCTCCTTAGAAACAAGATCTTGTAAATATATGCGAAGAGAGGGTATTTGGAATTTGAGAGGCAAGATGACCTCTACTCCAAACATAAGAGAAAAAGGGGTAGCACTGATAGGGATTGTCATACTAGTATGATATGTGCATAAGGAAAAGGGGATGTGCAAATGCCAATCCTGACCAAATGCATTAACCATTTTAGTTAGCATGTTGTTAAGAGTTTTGTTAAAGGCCTCGACCAGTCCATTCACTTGAGAGTGATTGGGTGAGGAGAATCTTAACTTAATGTTGAAAGTGTCACATAGACCTTAGACTTGCTTGTTCTTAAAATACTTATCATTATCGGTGATAATCTTGTGAGGAACACTAAAACAAAAGATGATGTGATGGTTGATAATGTTGACAATCTTCTCTGCTTTGGTCAAGATTAGAGGAATACCCTCTACCCATTTGGTAAAATAATTAGTAATAGTGATGATAAAATGGTGTCACCATGAATAATGGGGGTTAATTTTGCCAATAAGGTGTAGACCCCATTACAAGAAAGGTCAAAAATTGGTGGAAATGTGAAGACTATGGCTAGGTGCATGATGTAGATTGGCGTGTTGTTGACACTTAACACATTTTTCACATAATCACAACAGTCTTGGTTAAGGGTAGGCCAATAATAGCTAAGGTGAAGGATGCATTTAGCTATAGCAAAGCCACTAAAGTGTCCCCCATAGATACCATCATGCATTTTCTTGATAACAAGAGAGGCTTCATGACTACGTAGGCAATGAAAGAGGATACCATCAAAGCCAAGTTTATAAATAATTCCCCCATAATGGTATAACGTGAGGTACTCTAGATAACTGCTCTTTGAGCATTCCTAGAAAGGTTAGAAGGAATGATGGTAAGGTTAAAGTAGTCAAAGGTCTGTTGATACCAAAGGTCAGGTTGGGTTTCCTCCACCTTGAAAATGGTGGGAGAATCTAATTTGACATAAGAAGGTTGGGTGAGTCTATGGATAAAGACATATAACTTAGAGTTAGAGGGTGTAGACAGAATCTGAGAGGTAAGAGAAGCCATGGTATGGACAAACTTATTGGTAGATCATGGGGTTGGTTAGATGTGGTAGTGTTCAAATGATGCTAAGAGTTCATCAACTAGTTGCTTGTACTAATGTAAAACATCATTCTTACACTGGTAAGAGCTGTTGATTTGATTAACCACAAGTTGGGAGTCACCAAATATGTTGATTATTTTGACTCTTAGGGTTAAGGTAGTTTGAAGGCCTATGACTATGGATTCATACTTAGCTATATTATTGGTACATTAAAAATCAAGTTTGAAGGACAAAGGAAGAGGTTCTCCATCAAAGGGGATAATGATGATACCTACTGTATGCACTAAATTATGCTCACCCGCTAATTATTCTAATTTTCACTGATTTGGCTTAAATCTCACTTTTCCTAACTAAATTAACCATTAAATTAATAACCCCCATCTCTTTCCTACATCCTGCATAACCTTTATCCCATCCCAAAACCAATTAATCCTATCATTAATCCCTAAAAAAAACCTTTTACCCACTAAACCTACCCCTAATCCCACTTGCCAATTAAAAATTCAAGAAAATCCTAGCTACCCACCCACCACCCTACACTAGCCTTTCATAAACCCCTAAAACCCTATGAAGAGATCTCTAGAATTAGATAATTCTAGAAATCTCTCCATTCTAGCCTTCTTCCTCTAGAATTCTCTATTCTAGAGGATTCCATGGAATTAAAAATTCCATGGAAAATCCTCCACCCTAGATCTTTATGGCCCAAAATTCAAATTTGGACCATAGGATCTCCCTCTATAAATCTATAAAACTAACACACCCTCACTTGCTCAAGCTAATAAAGAAGTGAATGAATGCATGAAGGAATAACAAAATCAAGCCATTTGCCAAGCATATCCAAGCCATTGTCAAGCATGTCCAAGCAATCCAACAATCAAGTTTAAACATACAAATATTGGATCGGAGCTATGAGAAGGTAAAAATGATGGTAAGCATGAGCTTTACATTTTGATTTGCCTTTTCTATCCCTTCTTATTGGTGTCATTATCTTTGGGTTTCCATTATCTCTTTGATAATATTTTGTTTAAATCACAAATTTGGTGCATATTTTGGCAACCACAGCGGGACCAACCTCCCTTATTTAAGCTAACACTATTATTGGAAGAATTTTATATCATTACAAGGCCAATTGGAAGTGAAAACAAGCGTGAAATTTGAATTTTCATGTGTTTTTTGATAGGTGCGGTATTGATCTACAAGTTACAGTATTGCATCAACGATATTGTTGACAATAATCATGGTATTATAATCCAAACCATTAGCAGTCAAGGGTCTTTAGGGTTCATTAGGTTTTGACAATATTGCTACTATTAACGTCACAATATTATCTTGCTATTAGCAATATTGTCATTCTCAGTAGCGGTATTGCAACCTAAAGTTTTTCACATTTAGACAACTAGAAGATTAACCCTATATTTTTGTTAGGTGTGTTATCTGTGGTGTGTAGGGAGGGAATTATTTTATGAGGAACCACCAGTGGATCAGTTAAGCATATTTCAACAATCTTGCTACTATAAAAATCACAGTATCATCCTACAAGTAGTAGTATTGTATATCATAATGACAATATTGCAAATAATAGAGATAGCCCCTATATTATTGGTTATTTTAGATTGCTTACTATTTTTGTAGCCTCCTTGTGTTTGGTTATCTAAACTATTTGCAGGAGGGGATCAGCTCATAAACATCATTAGGATGATAAGAAGTTTTTTTTGTCTAGCTTCAAAAACATCACCACTTTAATATTAGCATTATTAGACTAAAAGTAGTGGTATTATTATTTATAGTAGTGGTATTGTTTAGTTCACATAAATAGGCCAAAACCCTTCCCTATTAGTCTTTTTGCTACTCTGGCATCTTGTCTAGGTTCTATCTTTATAGACAAAAGAGGATATTATGAGCTGTGAAGCATTTGCAACATCATTTTAATCAAGAATCACCTTTTTTATCTTTTGATCATCTTGGTATTTTTTTCATACTTAGTGATAGATATGTAAATATCCAAACTGATTGAGGGTGATTCGGTCATGTAGGGTTTAGAACATCCAAGGGAAGATTGCTAGAGTTTACCCAAATTTGATAATACCGCTACTTTTAAAGTTATAAGATTGTCCTATAAGTAGCGAGATTGTTATCTAGAGTAACGATATTGAACATCTCTATTTTAGCAATTAATTTTAGATTTTGGACAATTTTGATATCAATAATTATATTAAAAATAAATCCCTATAATTATTTTTAGTCTGTGAAAATTTTATAATCTGATCTAGTACTTTTTAGCTTGATTTAGGATAGACTATTTTGGATAAATTAAGCTTTGCAATACTGTGACTTTCTTAGTAATGGTATTGTTCTGCGAGTGGTGACATTGCTCTGTGTAGTAGCGGTATTGTGGTTTTAGGTTTTCTGACCATTTTACAAGATTTAGAGGGTTCTTAGTGGCACCCCTAGTGGATTTTTAACCTTCATGTTGCAGGAAGGAAGGGTGCCCATTTTTTTGATTAATCTTAATTAAATGATTTTATAATTTCTTGATTATTAAAATAATTAATTGGTTATTTGTGTCTAATCTTTGTGTGTGTACCTTGTTTGGTTGTACATAATTTATCATATCGTGTGAAGCTCACATAGGTAATTAGAATGGTTAATTAATTGTATCGTGAGTTTGCCTATTTGTATAAGCCTTCCTTAGGATAACATGTGATGTGGATTTCATCACCATGCATGCAACTTAGTCTTTAGGGGTTAGTATCATGGATTTCACCACCGAGTGCTAACCACACTCCATGTTTTGATGGAGTATAAATATCAAGAGAGCATTGTTGTTACAACCTAAGAAAAATTCCCCATAAAGGGTTTCATGGAGTGAGGACGGTTAAGTCCATATACTCAAGGCAATCAGATAGCCTCTTATACAGACTTGGGCCCCATCATACCTTCACGTATATAAGGGAATCCCTTAGATCCTTGTGTAAACCTTAGAATAGGAGCCTCCAGCCATAACATGTGTTCCACTACTGACATCAGTATCAGTGCCCAAGTGACCATCAGGAGCAAGTGAGGTTGAGAGGGCTTGGTTGATTTTGTAATGGGTCATTGGACTATAGCATAACCTATGTAGCCATTAGAAGGCATGGACATATAGTTACACTCATACATGGTTTACTAATTAGTGCTGTACATGTGCATGATTTGTTTGAGTGTTGTGATAAAGCCCATTTTTGTTTTCTAGCTAAGTCGGCCACACCCATACTTTTTGTGTGCATACCTTAGAAAATCGATAGGATCAAATTTTGTTATCCCATCATCATCTTGTTTTAGCTATCGATATCACATCATTTCCCTTTTTCATTCTAGTGCATTTCCCTTAGTCCACATCCTTTTCATTCTCTATCACTTTCCATACTCATCTTAATATCACCATTTTTTGTTAAGTAATTTGCATATTTTGACCAATCTTTTGACCTTCACCACTCCCATCACCACATCATACCAATCCCTCATCCTACACTTAGTCAATAGTGCCTCTTAGGTCCATACCCTACCCATAATGCTTAGGATCCACTACCTTCTTTGTCATATCCCATTTTGATCATCATATTCACCCATCTATATTATTTCCATATCTTATCCATGCCTCATTGGATCCACCTCACTTAGTACCATCATATTTCCACATTCTTCCACAATTTTAATTAAATCCATATCATACTTCATATCCCCTAAGCATTCTCCTAGCTATATATGTCCCATAAACATCTAGTGTCTGATTCCATCCCACATCCTTGTACATTTGACCATATCTCATTTATTACATAACACATTACTTCCCTTATATTGACCATCAATACATATAGTGATTATCCATTTTTCTATCCATTCTAACCATCATTTATTACCCATACCCACCTAGTATTTATCCCCATCCATAATCTCATTATTTGTCTTTCCTATTTTTATAGAGTAGTTTAGAAGATCCTCCTTTACACCATTATCCTTCTTCTCAACCTATCTCACCCTCATAATCCCTCCTTTACACTAATCATCCACTCATCCCATACCATACTTGTATCATCTCATCTCATTGCTTGTTTTATCCACATACTCCAATGCTCATAAATCTACATATTGTATCCTTAGGATATCATATTTTAACATATATTGTTCATCTCCCTCATCCATATTATCCACTTAGTCCATTATTAACATATATCCTCTTATAATTATTATCCATACTTCATAACAATCATCCATTATCCACTTATATTATCTTCATCCCCTTGTGCATATCACCATCATCATACTAATATCTTTGTCACACCACCATCTTGATCCTTCCCATAGACACCTACATCCCCCATATAGTCACCATCAATATCTTGACCTATTCCATATCCTATTACCACTTGGTTATCACTCACAAAAATCCATTCCCCTCCTTGTGATCCAATAAAGTGTCCTTCATCACCCATCCTTAGCACCTAGTCCATAGTCCATATCCCCCATATTACCCTCCGCTTCTGTCACCCTCATTCATCTTAAGTCACCCATTTCGTAAGAATCACTTGGGTCCACATATTAATTTTCCAATTCCCTAATCACATCTACATCATCCCATTCCATTAATCCTGGATTGGTGTTTCTTGTCTATACACCTTCTTAATCACATCCCATCCTCACCCATTTTCTCCTCATTCCTCTCTTGACTATTTGGTTGAAGACAAAGGATCAAACTATTGGTGGTCATTTCCTTTTTACATCATTATCATCCTCCCTTGAATTGAAATTATTATTGAACATAATCTTATAAGACATTAAGCTAACCACCCATCATTATCTTTTATCCTTATCATGTGTCTTTTGTCTCTAGCACCCATCAACTTGTCCACTTACTAGTTGACAAAATTACTTTATCTTATCACCCCCCTTTCCTTGCTAGTTTTATCTCTTAAAAGAATTATTATTCTCTTGATAATTTCTAGTTATCCTAGCCATACAAATTTTCTCTTGACCACTAGTAGTCTCATATTTTGGAATACAATTTAATAATCAAAAGACCTTCAATAACACTTCATCTCACCTCATCTTCTTTCATCATGGTCATCCAAACCCAAGCCTAATTCTTCCAAGGACAAGGTTCCAATCAAGAAGACCATACTAGGGGGCAAATCAAGGACCCAAATCAGGAATATGAGGATTTATATAGTGACATCCCTACACCGGGAGAGGAAAATGACAATGCCAACCCTCTCCATAGCCTCCTTAATAATGAAGGTGTCCATTAACTCTGGAACAATATGTAAAACAAAACCAAAATATGGAAATTGGGGGTACCCACCTAAATAATATAGACTGTCCATTAACCCCATGACACAATGATCAATGGGAAGTAGACCATGGATTATTAGATAAAGGTGACCAACAACCACCCCTTATTAATTGACATGCTGAGGTTAACCAAAGACAAGCTACCATTGAGGATCGCTTAGACAAACTCACATATAAAATTAACCTTCTCCTCCAAGATCAATGTAATAATAACAATAATGTCCACAATAATAGTCATACCAATCATACTACTCATAACAACCATCATGCTCATATCTTAAAAGAAAGTCAAAACCAAACTGTCAATCCTCTTGGGGATCCTACCTTTACCCAAGAATGGAAGATGATGAAAGAAACCCTCCAATAGGTAGACCCGAGGTCACAGGCCCTCAAATATAAGTATGAGAATTTTTATTCATCACCTTTGGATAACAATGTAGTATAGGTTCCATTCCCTTCGCACTTTAAAATTCTAAAATTTGAGAAATATAGGGGAAAGGGAGACCCAAGGGATCATTTGCAAGAATTATTCATTGCTTGACATAAAGTATCACAAGAAGACACCCACTTATTAAGGCTTTTTACTAAAATTCTGACATGACCAACATTATAGTGGTTCATGCATCTTCCTAAAGGGTCAATATCCAACTTTGGGGAATTGATAGAATAATTTGTTAGACATTTCTCCTTCAACACAGAGCATGATGTGTCTATTATTGACTTCTATAACACAAAACAAAGAGATGGTGAAAAAATGGTTTATTTCTTACAATGGTGGGACATATTGGCAAGTCAATTGAGATGCACCATACCCAAAAAGGAGATGGTAAAAATATTTGTGGATAATCTCAATACAAAGTTGAAATATCAGTTAAAGTTATAATGTGCAAAAACTTTTGTTGAGATTATAGAAAAAGGGATGCAGATTGAAAAGGACCTCATAGAAAAAGGAACCATCAAGCCATTCTCTTGTAGTGGGAACACTACAAATTTAGGAACCTCATTCTCAAATAAGCTAAAGGTCTTTAACAAAAACAAGAATGTTGTTGGAGATTGAGTAACAAATTCTAAACCACAAGAGCAACATGTCCAAAATATTTAAAAAAAGGGGCTCCCATCACAACCACATGTCTTTTCTATCAAGGTTCCTAGGGGAAAGCCAAGACCCCATATAGGAAGGTGACCTCTTACAAGTCTGGGTATCCCTTTGGCAACTATATTAGAGTAGTTGATTGTGGCCAACATGATTAACTTATCGAAGATTCAACTTGTTGATGAGTGCTAACCAAAACCAAATTGGTATCATGATACTGAATACTATAAATTCCATAGAGTAAAATTCCATGATATCTAGAATTACAGGGTATTCAAAAACTGTGTACAAGATTTCATTGAAAGTGGTGACATCAAGTTGGAAGGAGAGCCCGCTCCTACTCAATTAGGAAATAGATAGTTGGGAATATACAAGGACCCTCTCCCCAAACATAAACAAAGGAACCAGAGACCCCCAAGGGACCAAGGTCAAGCATCCTCTTTTAATTGTACCAATTATCATAATGTGCCATATAATTATATTAATACCATCAAGCTTCACCAAATTTCCACCTCTGAAGAACCTCCTCTAATTTTGAAAATAAATTTGGCCACCTCTCATTGTACTGTTACTACTAAGCAAAATAAAATCACCATCCCAACAACACCATCCCAACAACCATCCACTTCTTCCACTATACGAAGGGGGAACACCTATAACAAATCCATAGATAAGCCTGATAAGTCATATGACATTATTCAATAGTTAGAAAAGACTCCTACCTAGATTTCCCTTATGGAGATTCTAAAAACATCCATTTTATATAGGGAAATATTAAATCAAGTGCTTAATGACCTATAGGTACCTAGCAACTTGGACACTAATTAGTTTCAAGCACTAGCAGTTCATTTATCCCCCTCCCCACAACTCACCTTCAGTACTCAAGATCTACCACTAGATGCCCCTCATCACAACTACCAAATGTACATTGAAGTTTCCATTTTGCATCACCATGTCTCTCATGTCCTTATAAACAGAGGATCGGTGCTTAACTTGTGTAATGTGGACTTCTTAAAGAAGCTGGGATACTCTAAATCATCATTGGGGCCCAATCTCATCATGATCAAAGCATACAATTTCAATGAGTGACCATCTATTGGGTCTATTTATCTTCCCATTATTATGGGGCCCATAGTCCATCCAACATTGGTGCATGTGGTCAACATGGAATTGCCATATAATATGATTTTTGGGAGACCTTGGATTCATGAAATGCAAGCCATCCCATCCACTCTTCATTAATGCTTCAAATTCCCCCACTTAGGGATGGAAGTCACCATTCCAAGATTTATTGGCCATCATAATTGTCAAATGGATCAAAATCCTTCTCCATCATTGCCTAGAGGCTATGATAATTCCATCCTCAGTCCTACAACTACAAAATATGTCTCTCTTAATAAATTAGCCACCACATCCTCCCCAACATAGGACCTTACCAAGTTAAAAATCACATCTAGAGGATGAGGTGAATATGATTATAAAACCCTTTACATTGGCCATCCCCCATTGCCTCCCCAAAGCTATGGGTCCCCCATGATGAAGGAAGTCTGGACCATCAAGTATCAGTTTGGGTCCATGACTTTTGAAAGTGCAAGATTTTTATCAAACAAACACATTAAAGATGGTGATGATTCATGGCTCTTACCTAATTATGATACCTTCATCCCACCCCAAAAAAAATATCCTATTGTTTATCGTATGATGGAAAACATGAACAATAAAGGAAAGGGACTAGGTAGGTAAGAGTAGGGTCATATAGAGCCTATCGATGTTCAAGATAACTCATCCTATTATGGTCTAGGATACAAACCATATGGTGATGACCCTTTCAATGTCATCATGGATTCTATTTTGACCAAGGAGTGAGCTCTTCCTAATGAGGATACTAAAATAGGGAGTGTTTGTAGTCAATTTCCATCTTTACCATTGATATCTCCCTCTGGTATCCTTCCCTCATAGACTGGGATACCAAAAAGGATCCCACATTTGACACATTTAAAAATGATGAAACTATTCTTAAATACTTGGGGGAAAGGAATTTCATGCCGTCAGGGGACCGCAATAAAGGGCTCTCTATCAATCTCTATGAATCAACATATTTTGGAGAACAAGAGTCACTAAGCACCTAAAGTGGTAATGAAACACTTGAAGTAGAGAGGAACCTTTTATCGAACATGATGACATTCCAGATGATCCTATTCAATTAGAAGAGTATTTAGATGTTGATACTGAGTTTCCAGACCTTACCACCTTTGACATGTCAAAAATCAAATACCCCCTTATCTATTAGAACAATCTCCCTCATTAAGAAAGTTATTGAAATAAATATTATAATTAAAGAAAAAACCAAGATCATGAAATTAGGGGCATATCTTACGCAATCAAAGTGTGAAATTCTCACTACCTTACTCAAAGAATTTATTGATGTCTTTGCCTAGAGCTATGAAGATATTCTTGGGTTGGATCCTTCACTTGTAGTACATCATCTTGATGTCCATCCTAATGCTAAATGAGTCAAATAGAAATTATGAAAGATGCATCCAAAGGTGGAATTGCTAGTTAAGGAAGAACTATAAAAATTTTTGGGTGCCAAATTCAATAATCCCATTGACAATTCTGATTGGATATCTAAGATAGTCCCCATATTGAAACCACATGGTGGGATTCATATATGTATTGATTTCTATGACATCAATAAGGTGTTTCCAAAAGATGATTTTCCACTTCCTAACATTGATATGATTTTAGACTCAATAGCTGGTTATGAGATGTTGTCTCTTATGGATGGATTTTTAAGATATAACCAAATCACAATTGTTCCTAAAGACCAACACAAAACAACATTCATCTCCCCATGGGGCACGTTTTGCTATCAAGCCATGCCTTTTGGCCTAAAGAATGTAGGGGCAACATATCAATGCACGATGACTATTATCTTCCATGACGTGATGCATGATATTGTGGAAGATTATGTTGATGATATCTTGGGAAAGTCTCATTCATGATTTGAGCATCCTGCAGTCCTCCATAATATCTTTGAAAGACTACAAGACTACAAAGTGCGTTTGAACCCCAAAAAGTGTGTCTTCATTGTAACATCAGGGAAGTTACTAGGGTTCATTGTCTCTAGGAGAGGTATTGAGGTAGATCCAGCATAAGTTTTAGTGATCACTAATATATCACCTCCTTGGACACTTAAACAACTTTGTAGTCTTTGAGGTAAGCTCTAGGCTATTAGGCATTTTACCTCATAGCTCATCAATAAGTGTCATCCATTCAATCACTTACTTAAGAAAGAAGAAATATTTTAGTGGGATGAAAATTGTCAAAAGGCTTTCGATAATCTTAAGCAATACTTGGAAAATTCACCTGTCTTGTCTCCACCGATTCTAGGTAAACCATTATTGCTATATATATCTACCACTCCCTATGCCATTAGAGCCTTACTCTCATAGCATAATGATCAAGGAAAGGAGCAAGCCATTTATTATCTTAGCCATACCTTAATAGCATATGAGTTAAACTATACGCTAGTTGAATGGGCATGTTTAGTTGTGGTCTTTACCTCCCAAAAACTTTGGCATTATATGCTCAATAATTAGGTACATTTAATTGAAAAAATATATCCTTTAAAGTATTTCCTATCCAAAGTAGCATTAATAGGTCATGTGGCCAAGTGGATCATATTGCTTAGTGAGTTTGATATTGAATATGTCCATTAAAAAGCAATCAAAGGATAGGTCATAGCAGATCAACTAGTAGAATCTCCACTAGAATCGATTGAGTCACTTACCTCTATCTTTCTCAATGAAACCATTATGAGCACCTCACAGGTAGAAAGTTGGAAGTTATATTTTTATGGATTCTTTACCACTCAAGGCTCAGGGGTAGGAATCTTGTTGGTCATTCCACAAGGTGATCTCATTCCCAAAGCATTTGATCTCACATTCCCCTGTACTAATAATATCTTAGAATATGAGGCCCTCATAGTAGGACTTCATCTTGCCATATAGTGGAACATCCAACATTTTCAAGTATTCAAGGAATCTCAACTAATCATAAAATAGGTAAATGAAGAGTTACAAATAAAGGATGAGAAGTTGCTCCCATACAAGCAACTAGTTGACCAATTAAAAACTAGTTGTCAATATATCACATTTAAGCAAGTGCCATGAGCCAATAATAAGGCAGCTAACTCTATGGCTACTTTGGGATCCCTCATTGATCTTCCTAAAGATGTCTTAGAGGTTAATTTTTTTATTGAATAATTGATCACCTTATCTCATCACTCTTTGGCTCGTGTACAAATTTGCACCATTAATAATCCTAGTCTCCCTTGGTATCATGCCATCTACCAATACCTCCATGATAATACCCTACCTCCTAATCTTACTCACCATCAACAAAAATCCTTTCTCCATCAAGCTGCCCATTATACCATCCTAGGTAGCATGCTCTATCAAATGGGTTATGATGAAACCCTATTAATGTCTGACCTCGAATGAGGTATCTCAAGTAATCAAGGAAGTCCATGTTGGCATTTATGGAGGGCACATCAGTGGGATGGTCTTAGCCAAGAAACTCCTCTAAATCAGATACTACTAACCAACCATGGAACATCATGCTTTTAAATTTATGTAGAAATTTGAAGCCTATCAAAGGCATGGAAATCTTATCCACACACAGAACAAGAACTACATCCTATCATGAGCCCATGGTCTTTCTCTATATGGAGCCTTGATATAATCAGCAAGATTAATCTTACTTCCTTGGATGGGTATAAATTTATTATCACAAATGCAAAATATTTCAAAAAATGGGTAGAGGCAATGCTGCTAACTTACATAACTTGCCTCCAAATATCTAAATTAATCCTCAAGCAAATTATCTATCGCTTTGGCATCCTTACCAATATTATCTTAGACAACAATAAGTCTTTCAAGAATCAAGATGTCAAGGCCCTTTATTGAAAGTACCACATCATGCAACATTTCTCTTCCCCATATTATCCTCAAGGCAATGGATAAGGGAAAGAAACCAATAAGACCCTAATCAAAATCTTGAAGAAGATAGTCAATCAAGCTGGGCATGATTGACATATTCAATTATATCTAGTATTATGGGCCTATCGCACTAATGTCTACACACCTATATGGGCCACCCCCTATGCCTTGGTATATGGAGTTGAAGAAATATTACCCATGGAAGTAAAGCTCCCTTCTCTTTGTATCTCATTATGAGGCATAATTATTGACCATAATCACCAACAAGAGCACCTACAAGAGTTGGAACTCCTTGATGAAAAATGACAGTATGCCCTGAATCACCTGAGGGCATATCAAAATAAGCTCAAGAATCAATACTCCAAGAATATTTAAGCTCAGGAGTTTGAAATAGGTGACTTGGTTCTCAATGAAAATCAAAAGAACACTAATGCAAAAAGAGACAAGAAGGGAAAATTTGAAGCCAGTTAGTTGGGCCCATACATCTTTATTGCAAAATTTGGCTCAAGGGCATATAAATTGGCCATGCTTGAGGGAGAAGAATTGGATGATCCTATAAACATCATGCATCTCAAGTGATTCTATGCCTAGTCCCTATAACCTCAATCTATAAGACCCATCCATATATATATATATTAAAAAAAAAATCCTGTCCAATAGTGAAAACTAGCTCACTGGCACCTTGGGCAAGTACCATGGTGAAAAATGGTTCTCGACACCATGGTAAGGATAGCCTAATCTTGGTCTCAATAAGTGGGAATCTATAACAAGGAACCAACATCTTCATTGTATTAGTAGTAAGGGCTACATCTGGGATAATTTTTGGAGGGACCTTCCCAAATAATCTACCTATCCTTGGAGATGTTATCCATATCCCTAAGATACTTTATCATCCCACCTATCTCTACCCACTCTTTTAGACAATATTACTATGATGTATATGTCTCCTATTAGCCCTATCTACATCCTACTAAATATTCATCCATGCAACCATACACTCCCACTATCATTAGCAAAGGTCAATAGAATGTGGGGGTTACTATGACTTTGATTCCTGACAAAATAGTTTTTAGATTTATGATTCGAACCTTGTCCATATGTCATATGTTCCCATATCCCCTATAATTAGTTAACTATCACTACACCACCATCATCATCATCCTCATGTTCTATCCATAAATTCCCATCATCATCATCATCATCATCATCATCATCATCATCATCATCATCATCCATTAGCCAGAACTACATCGGCCTGAGGTATTTTAGACTATGTAGGCAACACTTGGTCACATTTTTATGCCCAAGGATAGCTTAGCCACTATCACTCCCATCTCTTCATCACCCCTACCTCTAGTTTCCATCCCCATTTCATAATCATCTAGAAGATTATGAATGTATTCTGTTTAAGCATGTGTGTGTTTTATGTGATAATTATATTGATGTAAATGTGATGAAGTTTTGTCTTTTTGACTAGTTTAATTTTCATATGCTTGTACATTTGAGAACAAGGATGGCAAGGGTTAACCATCAAAGTAAATACTTACAGATGGCTCATCCCATTTTAAATGAAGTTCCCACTATACATCTTTAATATAAATGTCATGGCCCTATCAAGACCATTGGCATATCTCATAAAGATTTGACATTAACATGGATTGCATAAATGCTTGACAATCTTCCTAAGACCCCAATCCTACCCTCATAACCAATCCCAAGCCATATCCTCCTTACCATCCCCAAACACCATAAACCAAAACTTTCCTACCCACCCTCATCCCATAATCCTTTACTACAATGATGCAGGAGTACCAAGCCATAAAGGACAATCATGAAATAGGGGCCATATTTATTGTACATACATAGATTTACAAAATCCCATCATATACACCCATCAAAATCATATGCATCCTAATAATATCCTACCACAAAAATATGCACATCGCTCATCACATGGTTCATATCCATCAATATAACAACATAACATTGTAAATAAAATCAAGTACATCATCATATTCATTATCATAATCAATAACACATCCATCAAACATCACAATAAAACATCATAACCAATATATCCCATCTCACATATATCATAATAAGAACTAATAAAAACTCAATATCATCATATCAATATGCCATCATCATAAGCACCATCACAACAAATATATCACAAACATAAGATCAAATCATCATCACATTACATTTGCCATAAGCTAACATAAAACATCACAAAATAATCATGAACTCATAATATACATCACCATAAATAATTAAAAGCATGAGATCATCGTCATAAACTCAAATAACATAATTATCATGAGTAATCACGTAATCACATGCCATCACATCACAACAATATACGTAACCATCATAGTACGTAAATCTAAAATAATGAATCATCATCATCATCATCATATATATATATATATATATATATATATATATAAGGGTCCCCTATACATTAAATAAAAGAATGTCCTAATATAAACATAAAAAATCTATCTATCATGGCTGAGGTAATGAGGGTGGCCTTGACTCCCTACTCCTTGAAGGCTGCCTCACTGAAGACTAACTCACCCGAGAAGATCCTACCCTACACTCTAAAGGTACAAACACCTCATAAAAAGTCTGGTAATATCGAGCCTCTTATGTCAATAGCATGATTTGGTTTATCATCACCATCATCCCCTATCCCTGAAGGACTACACCTATAGCATCCCAAGCCCTCAACCCTAGCCAACTCCCCCACAAAGCCTGAATCTATGCATGAAGTGGTGCCAACTGTCTTGGGAACCCATCCACTTGTCCCTATAAATTCATGTTCTATGACTGTGACTACTCAAGATAGATGTCCCACTAATGTATTTGACTCTGTAAAGCTACTACCTCTACCCAAAGGTAGGATAACTCACTCTCTTATTGAGAAACCCATGCCTATAGGCCAACAATCTGTCCCTATGCCTATGTCAATCTCCTATCCTCTTGTATTCTCAAGGTCTGTAATCATGCATGCAATTGGTCTCACTCCTAACTAATACCACCAATCTCCATAACTTGAGCCTAAAGCTCTACCTACAACCTAGATATCAATGCCTCATCATTAGCAAATCAACTAAGGTGAGATGGTCCCACTCCTTTAGATGGATACCTAGGAATCTATGGCATAGGTGCCTATACCACTAGTTGATCTAGACCCTGATCATTACTAGGTCTTTGTCCCTACCCACCATCCCCCACATCAATATCCATCACATCTTAAGCTGGTCCCTATGTCCATTGTCATACCCACTCTTGAATGCAATCTCATGCCACTAAAACCCTTTACACTACTCTCCTCATCATCATATGAGGTCAGGTTAACCACCTCAGTACTTATCCTTGCCACCATGACTAATACTTAGTTGTGACCCTTGGCTCTGGTATAACTATCATAAAATCCCATTGAAATGGTGTCAAATCTTGATAGTCAAAGAGAGCATCTAACCTCACCACTGACCTCACCCAATGTGGTCTCTCTCACACACTCCATACAAAAATATGCTCAGGATCAGGCACATCCTAAACAAAACCAAACTGGTGATAGACTCGATCTAGTTTATATCTCTTAATGATATAATCTCACCTCCTAGTGATATAACATGGCATCATCATGAACTAAGTACATGCCTCATCTCCCCATCTAAACATAATGCCTTAGTATGACATCTAAGTAATCTACTCAGGTCAGAAGGTGTTGAATGCCTCTCTGTAAAATATCAAATCTCCTATATGCTCTTGTGCAATGCCTGAAACCACATGCTGTTTACATACCATAGCCTATCTTAGCTCTAGCCCAACAAGATCCCCTAATGGCCACTAAATCACAATATGCTTCTAGCTCCATATCTACAATAGCAAGGATGGCCTAAAGCTCTATGCATCCTTGTAACCACCAAGTTGTAGCTCCATGTATAAGTAAGTGATATGATCTTGATATGATTCAAATATTCAATATATGCAAAAATACCCTTAAGGTAGGGAAACACCATATAATACTCCTTTAGGAAGGAATAACTCCACAATGTCTCTTTGAGGGGACAACCTCCAATATCCTCTTACAATAGAAGACTCAATGCTTACTTGATATCTTTACCATGATAATCATCTCCTTTATATAGACATCTATCTAACCAATGGATGGGTAACCTCCTAATCCCAATGTAGGCCGACCATTACCCAATGTACTAATTCCACGAATTACTCCATTATCCTAATATATTGTACCCATATAACTAACTAAGGGGATGTGTGCCACATGTTGGCATCTCCATCAACCCATATACATTAATATATCATATCCCTAGGTACATAGCATTACTTCCCTCCTTGACATGTTTCATCCCCAAAACATAGGAAGAAACCATATAATGAGTGTGCTTCAAATCATTGCACACTTGTCTCCAATCTCGATCATCTAGCCATCCATATGTGATCTTGGTAGGTGATAGCTCTCCAAGCTTGTTTCCAAATTTCATTGTGCTCCTCTGATTTCATTCATGATCATAATTATATTGCTTTGGTGTCTAATCATAATTATTCCTCTTTTTATTTCATGTACCATATTTTGCTACACTACTCTGATTCCAACCATGACCATAGTAAGTATTCTTCCATGCATAATATGGTGATTTCCCCATTCTTTCCATGTGCCATAGTATTTTTTCTTTGGATTCCTTGCATATCCATAATGATTGGAAATTTTATTTCCTGTATAGACAAAATGATTGTTGTTATGACACTTCCTCACCTGGTTCCATGATTGTTTCCTCTATTTTCCTTCCCAATCCTGCCCACTATTATATGATAGATTGATACCCACTATTTTCCTTCCCAATCATACCATTTACATCTACAATACCATAACTATGGGCATAATTCATAGTCATAGGATTGTAAGTCCATGGTGCCCCATTTGTTTTCTAACCTAAAAACACTTACCAAAAATACCAAAATGCTCAAAAAATGAAGAATGAGAGAGACACTCACTGGTGGTTCTACCTTAGGCTCCCTCTAATATGTCTAGACTCACTCACCCTAATGTGAAGATCGAGGAATGCAGTCCATAGTTCTTAGCTAGAGATCTATATTTATATAAATAAAAAATGAAAATGACCTCCCAAACTCACCATTGGTCTATATCAACCCCTTAGGCAGCCTTCCCATCTACCTAATCCTTTTTGGATTCCTATCCTCTCTAATCCTCATTCCTATCCTAGTTGACCCCATATTGGCCCGATCTCTCATCCAAAACCCTATCTCCTCTCTCACCCCCTTGCATGTTCCTTTGCTTGGGCCATCATCTTAATCCTTTTGGTCACTTAATCATATCAATTTCTATCTATCATCAACAACACTATCCTGGTCACTTGATCATTTGAGATGCACCTATCACTAATCTTATTAAATCCTCCATTTATCTAAGCTAATAGCTCTCCCTTACATGTATCCTTGCTTAGGATATGACTATAGCTTACAACCCTTCAATCCTATCATCAGCCTTATCTTAGTTAATAGCTCTCCCTTGCATGAATCCTTGATTGAGATACATCTAAAGATTTTGGCCTTCTATCCTATCATCATCATGTTATGGTTATTCCCATGCATGTGTCTTTGCTTGAGGAATGTCTATCACCATAAGCACCTATCACTAATACCCTTGTGCACATGTCCTTGCCAGGGGCATGATCATCAATTTGTGGCTCATTTTTCATGATGACCTCATCTTCTTCATCTTCTATCCCACATTTGACATCCCATCCCCTCATCACTCCATTGCATCCCACCCCTCATTTCTTATTTTGAGTGGCCATCTATCTCATTCTTCCCCACATGTCCCCTTGAGGGGGCATCGTATCCCCTACATCATCCACTAGCAATCACCCATGATATGGTTTTTCTTTGAAATAGCATTACTCTTTTCACTTCATCCAATCACAATGCTCTTTCAAAGAGGGTTAAAATGTATGCACTAAAATGTGCTCACCCTGCTAATTATTCTAATTTTTGTTGATTTAACTTAAATCCCACTTTTCTTAAGTAAATTAACCATTAGCTTAATAACCCCCATCTCATTCCTACATCCTACTAACTCTTTATCCCATCCCAAAACCAATTAATCCTATCATTAATCCCTAAACAAAACCTTTTACCCACTAAAAATACCCCTAATCCCACTTGCCAATTAAAAATTCAAGAAAATCCTAGCTACCCACCCACCACCCTACACTAGCCTTTCCTAAACCCCTAAAACCCTATGAAGAGATCTCTAGAATTAGAGAATTCTAGAAAGCTCTCCATTCTAGCCTTCTTCCTCTAGAATTATCTATTCTAGAGGATTCCTTGGAATTAAAAATTCTATGGAAAATCCTCCACCCTAGATCTTGATGGCCCAAAATTCAAATTTAGACTATAGGATCTCCCTCCATAAATCTATAAAACCAACACACCCTCACTTGCTCAAGCTAATGAAGAAGTGAATGAATGCATGAAAGAATAACACAAGCAAGCCATTTGTCAAGCCTATCTAAGCCATTGTCAAGCATCTCCAAGTAATCCAATAATCAAGTTCAAGCATACAAATCTTGGATCAAAGCTATGAGAAGGTAAAAATGATGGCAAGCATGAGCTTTGAATTTTGATTTGTCTTTTCTATCCCTTCCTATTGGTGTCATTATCTTTGGGTTTCTGTTATCTCTTTGATAATATTTTTTTTAAATCCCAAATGTGGTGCAAACCTACTCCCTCATCGTGCAAACACTTTGATCCATCAAATAACATGGTGAATTGATAGGTGAAGTTTACTTGAGAGAGGGTCATGATGGACTCATCAGGGAACTCAAGAGGAAAATGTTGGTTTCCTACTAATGGTGCTTCAAAAAATTGGTTGGCAATGACTTTCCCCTTTATTGACTTTTACTAAAGGAACTCAAGTCCAAACACTACTAAGAGCATGAGTCATTTGGTCATACATTGGTTTTGGTATGGCTTAGAGTGCATGTGCTTGAGTGGGTCAGTATTGGTTATGACATAGGTTTTATGGTTGAGAAGGTAGTGGCAAAATTTGGTGGCCACAAAGACTAAAGCTAAGTAAAGCTTCTTGGTATGGGTATATCAAGTCTCATATTATAAAAACATGTGGCTGATGTAATAAACAGATTGCTCTCTATGTTGTTCATCTCAATGAGCAAACATTTCCTCTAAGGAGTAGTCAGTGGTAGAGATATAAAGTTAGAAAGGTTAGTTGTCTCTGGGAAGGGTGAGGATATGTGGAAACAAAAGGTAATTTTTGAGTGAATAAGAGGAATTTTAGTAGTAATTATTAAACTTAAAATAGACATCCTTCTTTAGAAGGTGGTGGAATGGTTGGCATCAGTTCAAAAGATGGGAAATGAAGTGGTAAATATATTGAAGCTTCCCTTGTAAACTGTGGAGTTGCTTGAGGTTGATTGGAGGAAGCATGTTAAGGATGGCTTTGATCTTGGTGGGATCAACTTTAATTCCATGAAGGAAGTCAGTTAAAAATAAGAAGCTTTCTTGACAAGAACCTAAAAATGCACTTCTTAGGGTTTAAGTGAACATGGTAATGGATAAACCACTCAAAGATGATCTTGAGAACAACTAGATGATCCTTTCGGAGTTTGGATTTTTTGAGAAGGTCATCCATATAGTCCTCTTTAATATTATGGATAAGGTCATGGAAGATGTAAGTCATGGAATGTTGGTAGGTTATACCAATGTTATTTAATCCAAAAGGCATGACCCTATAGTAAAAGGTTCTCCATGGGGTGGTAAAGGCAATCTTGTCCTGATCTTTAGGGGAAACTAAGATCTGATTGTAAACTAAAAATCTATCCATGAGAGATAACATCTCATGGCTAGCTATAAGATCAACTAGCTGGTCAATAATCGGGAGAGGAAAGTCATCTTTGGGGCAAGTGAGGTTGAGGTCACAAAAGTCCACACAAATATGTAGTGCTCCTATGGCTTTGGTGATAGGCATGATATTTGAGACCCATTGGGGTAGTCAATGGGTTGAATGAAATTGACAAACAAAAGATGTTGAAGCTCTTCTTTGATGAGAAGGGCTATGTGAGGGTGCATGTATCATAGTTTCTATTTGATGGGTATAGCATCATGGTTGGTGACTATGTTATGGGTAGCAATGGTAGGGTCAATTCTAGGCATGTTACTATAATACAAAGTGAATGTTATGCTATGGTTTTAGAGGAAAGAGGAGAAATACTAAAGTTCTTCGACATTCAGTAATTGGATGATTTTGATAATGTAGGGGATTTTTGGAGTACCCAAGTTAATATCCATGGTGGATTAATTCAACATGGTCAAAGTCTCAAGAGGAAGAGATTTATGGAGGGAAGAATCTGGGGCACTAAGGTAGGTGAGAATGGAATTATCATCCTGAAACTGAGCAATGTTAATGATACGAGAATCATCTCCTATCATATTAGGATGGGTCAAGGGGATGGTTATGATTACCCCTTCCTTTTGATAAGTTAAGGGTCTGAGGCTAATCATGTTGATAAAAAAAAATTTAGGTAGGATGATGTCATCATCCTCACATGCAAACAGAGGAGAACTTGGTGAGGAAGGGTTGTCTTCCTCAATAATGGTGATGGTAGGTGGTTTGGTTTGCTTCTTGGTGGGTAGAATGAAACCAAGGCCATATTTCTCATGAGGATTTTTGGTTTTAATGGAAATCAACTCATGTGGGCCATGCTCATATCGTCCAAGACCAAATCCTTTCCAAACACACTTGTGAAGGTATGTTTTGGAAAAACTTGGCGTGTTTAGGTAAGAGAAGCCAGAGGTGAATGGTCAAGGTGAAGGGGAGGTGGTGGAAGCACTAAGTGGTTTATCAAGTCCCCCATAGATGAAATGGGTTTGATAATGTGAAGGTCCAAAAGGAGTAATGGATCTAACATTAGGGTCATACCTAGGTTGGTGGTTAAGTTTCCCATACTCTTTGGGAGTAGGGAAAGTGTCAAGGGAAAGGAGACAATATTCCCCCAATAGAAGATGCTAAAATATGGATTCCAAGGGGTTTGAGGTGGGGATTTGATTGAAGGGGATGGATGAGCTAGTGGATGCCTCATTTGTAGAGGGAGGTAGGGATTCCTCTTTTATGGTGGAGGTCTTGTCCTTGGTTAAGAAGAGTATGCTAGATGGGGGTAGGAGGATGTCATTGGGTTAGTAGGTCATGTTGCATGTTGAGAAGGGACTTGGGTCAACCTAGACGGTGATGACATAGACTTCATGCTCAAATTTAATGCAATGATGAAGGGTAGAGGGGATGCAATCCATTGAGCAGATCCAAGGTCATCCTAGAAAAACATTGTATTTGCATTCACCTTCCACTACATAGAAGAGTTTAGGGAGCTTGTAAGGCCCTACATGGATATGAAGGACAACCATTCCCAGGGTAGTGGTTATGGTGTCATTAAAGGATCAAAGGATGACTGAGGTTTCAAACATGATATTATCCAAAATGTTAAGTTGGCTATAAGCATGGGAGGAGATAATATTAATATTAGTTCCCCCATCAATCATAACCCATATAATGTGGGTTTGGTTGATGTAAGTAGTAATAAAGAGGGGGATTTGGGTCATCTGAATGGATAGAAGGTATTTATGAATCCTTGAAGATGACAAGGTTATAAATTTGGAGAGCACCAATAAAGGCTGTCAAAGGTTAGGGGTCTTTAGGTTGGACCTTTACCGATTGCAATGCCTCAATCATTGCTTGGAAATAATGATGTGAAGTAGTAATCAACTCATATAAGCTCATCTTCACTGGGGTCTAGTAGAGTTGTTTAAACACCACTCTCATGATTGATTCAGAGGAATTGGATTGGGAGTTGTCCAAGATAGTTATCTTGGGTTTAGTTAAAATTAAAGGTGTTTGATTTTGGTCTGGTTAGGAATCAAAAGATGGGTATGTCCATGTAATGGACACTTTGGCCTTCCCTTTATCCTTCTATTGAGCATGTGATCTAGTGACCACATGTATAATATGGATGAAGGGAAGAGTTGGTGTATGGGATTGGTTTGATTCTTCATCACTCTGAGGCAAAAGTGAAGGAGCAGGTAAGTGTTGGGTAGGAGTTGTTGGTTGGATTGGTATAGGGATCATTGGAGGTTCATCTATTAATATATCATCCTCATCATAGATCTGGTGTATAATGGTTTGGAGAGTTTTATAGTTCTTTATGTCATGCCTTAGTGTCCTATGATAGGAACACACATGGTAGTCATTGTACTAGGTGGGTTTTTAACCAAGAGGGTCAAATGGCCTGATAGGGGGTAAGGTTAAGCAAGAAGCTTGTGGTAACTATTTGAAAATGGTGGAGTAGGATTTGACTAAAGGTGGAGAGGTTTTAGGGGTATTGCTCTTGGTTGGTAAGGTGGATGTCTTTTTGGTAGTGGGTTTCATGATAGAAGGTTTGGGTAAGGTAGTGCAATTTGATTGGTGGTTTTGATTTTGGAAAGGTGGTGGTTGAGAAAGTGAAGGTAGGAGGTTTTATGATAGGTAGATTAGTTATTGATAGTTTGGTGGAAATAAGTGTGTCTAAAAGCAAGTGTGATAGTGTAACCAATAATGGTGGTTGGGTGTTGGTTGGGACAACCAAATTTATAATCAGAGTGGAGGGGTGAGGCCCCAAGATAGAGGTTAAGGTGGAGGGAGGTAGGAGCTTGGATCCCTGGACTTTTGGTATTTCTATTCCCTTGGTTGTTTTGGTTTGGTGGTTGGTTGTTGGGTTCGATGAGGCAAGCTCCTCCTTCATAGATGGGTGATTAAGACTCTGTTTAGGGAAGGTACTAATTTTCTTGGTTGGCTTGGCTAGTTTGGTTGGAGAAGGTGATTTTTTTGTGTGGGGTTTAGGTGCTTTGGATAGCTTAAGAATTATTGGGTTGGTAGAATTTGCTCATGATTTGGTTGATAGGGTAGGAGTTTGGATAAAAAAAGTGGTGGGTTGGTTTGCCAAAAGGCATGATTGGAAGTTCCTATTTGGTAATTTAAGGGAGCCCCAATTATTCCCAAAAGGTAGCTCTATTCATGTCAAGGTTGGAAACAAATTCCAAGTTCTGCACTAACCTAAAAAATGGTTTGTAGGTTAGTTTTATTCCTTGGATAGTGGACCTAAAAGATAAGCCCATATGTTGAGATAGAGGGATGGTAACCTCATCCTTTTCCTTAATCAAATGGTGTAAGGTTTGAGCAGGTGACTCCTCTATGAGAGGTGTAGACATGGAGGCTTCCTCTTTAAGAATGATCTTAGAAGGGGTAGTGAGTTGCTTGATGGTCAAGGGGGAAGGTAAAATGGGTGATTATTCTAGTATATCAATCGAAGAAGGGGTTGATGGCTCTACTATCTTGATAAGTGGAAGAGGAGAAAGGGGGATTCCTTAGTTTGGGTCTCCAAAAGAGGAGAAAGTAACTCCACTACCTCAATAACTGGAGAGGGTGAGGAACAAATAGGTTAGTTAGTAGGTTCTTCAACAATGAATATGCCAAGAACCATGTTAATAGTATGGGCATTATGAGAACACTCAACTGTGTTGCTCTCATTTTTGGTAGGCACATGATTGGGAAAAGGTTACATAAAGATGTCAAGGGCCTAGTTTTGAGGTACATTGGGGTTATCTAACACAAACTCGCCCTTGTCAATGAGAGATTGGACAATGCTCTTGAAGGTGTTACACCTACTAATGTTGTGTCCTATTACTTGGTGGAAGGCATATAAATCATTATTATTGTACCATCTAGGTGTAGGATGAGAAGAATCAAATTGTTAAGGTGGTTTTATAGGAGGAATTTGTATGACATTAGCTTTCAATAACTTCTCCAGGATCGAAGTGTAGGATTCTCCAAGTGGAGTAAATTACTTATGGGTGTTCTGATTTTAGTTTTTTGTGTTTTTATTCAAGGAACTAGAGGAATTTGGTTGGTTGATAGATGATGGATAAGCATATTTAAGGATAACCACATTGACAGTGCCCTTGATTTTTATCTCAGTGTTGGTTTAGTTACTCAATTTAGAGGAGGAAGCGTAATTGGTTTTGTAGGTAGAGTTCTTATTTTTTAGTTTTATTTTTCCTTCATCGATGGATATATTCTCTAATTTTCATGCCATGTTAAAATCTTTGTCAAAAGTCTGAAAGCTCTGAACACACAATGTGGAAGAGATGTGGTTGAAACATGTCTGAGCAAAGAATTCAATCAATTTGGGTTGGGGTAAGGAAAAGGAGAGTTGGTTGATTAGGCTTTGCCAATGAGCTATAAAATCAACAATAGATTCATCATCAAACTATAGGATATAGTATAGGTTGATGATGGAAACCTTCTTAGAGATATTTATCAAGAAGTGTTCTAAGAAAGTTTGAGCTAGTTGGGTGAAGGAGAAGATGGAATGTTTGGTTAAGGCACTATACCAATCTAATGCTGGTCCTGACAAGGACATAGGAAAAGTGCGGAGAAGGATGGAGTCATCATAGGTAATTAAATAACATGAATTCTTGAATGCCCTACGATGTTGTTGGGGATCCTCTTTAATCTAAAACTTAGAGAACTTGGGAAGTTCCCATTGTAGAGGATATGGTTTGATAGGCACAGATGGGTGGATGGGCTCGTTACAGATCTGGTCATAGGAAAAGAGATTGTGAGCTCTAGAGATAGATGACTCTAAGGTGGTCATCTTATCCATGAAAATTTTCATTAGGTCTATTTGGGGTGGTACACTTAAAGGGTTGTAAGGTGCATACTATTGTTGGGGTTGAGTGACATATTGGTAATTTGCTAGAGGTTAAGAAGTTGCCACATATGGGTGAGTGACTGGAGGTGGTTGGGTTGAAATCATATATGAATATGTGGTCATCAGTGGTTAGATAGGGGGTATGTAATATTGAGTGGGTGCAGATAGTTAAGTCAGAGGTAAGGGATAAGTGGTAACCTTAGTAGTGATAGGTTCTAAGGTAGAATGTATTAGTGTTATTATGTTTTGAATCAGAGTGAGGGTAGTTGAAGGAATGGTAATGATGGTGCTAGTGGGTAATCCAATAGTAATTGGAGTATGGGTAGGTAAAGGTTGGGTGGTAGCTATGTTATAAGAATTATTAGTCAAACTAAGAGGTGTTTGGGTGTTAGAAGGTTGGGTTGGTTGTTTCTACATTGTTGTGTTAGACAAGTTGACATCTGAGGTGGATGCCAGAGTAGTTAATGGTTGGGTGGTGACAACAACAACATAAGGGTTGTCTAGAAATCCCAATGGCATGACATAGGGTGGATTGGTAGGTGGTGCCAAAATGGGTGTATGGTGAGCTACTATGCTAAGATAATGCTATAAGGCTATGGGGTTATTATCCAAAAAGGCAAAAAAGTCTGATTCACCTTGGGAAACTATTTGAGGCACACTAAAAGTGCCATAATGATGAGGATAACTCTCAAAATCTAAGATATACTCCATAGATGAAGAGGTAGAGGAGACTGGATAATCTATAGATGGGTTTTAACTTGCTAAGTCCCTTCATTATTGATGAGTAAGAACCATGTAAGTAGGATGAGAGGTAAACAAAAAGAATCTTACAACTCAAATAGAGAGAAAGTAAGAAAATGATCAAGGAAATCCAACACATGCTAGAGTACATTAAAATCATATGGTTAATTTTAATATCACTTTTGGCTTATGCCTTAAGTTATGAGAATGTGTGATAGAAGTTGGCTTGTAGATAAGGTATTGTAGAAGCAATTGATGGTTGGTTTTAAGTTGTTTAGGTGCTCAAAAATATTTGTATTGGGAATCAATACATGGTTTGGTATTGGGGCTTACCCCCTCATTTCACACACCACAACAATAAGGGTGTTGGGTGCTTAGTCAATATATAATGATTTCTGGAGTTTATACTCAACCAAAGAGATAAGTTGGTTCTCCCCTTGGTAATGACTTCTAATTAGGATGGTTGGGAAAGTGTAAGGTGACTGCTAGGTGATGAAATCCTAGTCGAGCCTTGTCTCAAGTTTGTTTGATGGTTAATTGATAAAGGTGGTTTGGTTTAGTGTGTGCAACAAAAGTTGATGCTACAATAAAATTACTATACTTTAATTCAAAGTGAGCTAAAATTATAATCAAGAAATGGATGTACTTGATTTTAAACCCAAAATAAATTTTAGTTTTGTTAATGAGCATGGACAAAGAGAAGATCATACAGATGCAAAGAAAAGAAACCCAAAGTAAAAACTCAAGGTCTCACTAGGCATCCTAGAATGTTTTAGTGAATTTCAACTTATATTTAAAAAAGTTAAAGAGAAACTAAATAAGATATGGTTGAAAAAGTTGTTTTATTATGTGTGCATTGAATTAGATGATTGTGAAGAGCTCCTCTTTGACTTGGGAGGATGACCTGCAAATAATATAACACCTTTTAGATTATTTGCCATCTTTTACTTAATAAGTCACATATTTGTATTTGATCAAACCAACTAATTCCTGTCCAATTGCACTTGTACACTCCTCATGGATATGTTTTTTCAATTTTGGAAATCCATCACAAATGCTACAATTTCCATCCAAACATGCTTTCTTATAAAAAACTATCCATATGATCTTTCACAAAAAATATTTGAAATAAATTATCTGGTTGATTTTGGTAGAATTCTATGCCACACTCTTATAAAATGTTGTTAGTATACAAAGTAAAACAAATATGGTAAAAAATATCATAGTGCATTGAAAATTCAACATGTTGCCTCCAACAACAAGAGGTACATGTGTGATTTATTTTTACATAAAAAGGTTTATCCATCTCAAAAAATTTGACTAATATAAAATTTTGGATGTTTTTCCAGAAAATTAGAATACAATTATGTTTGAGTCATATCCAATAAATGTTTTAGATACAATTCACGATTACAAGAACCAACTCTTTTTTTCACTACATCTCTTGCATTGGGTGAAACTGTTGTATTATCTTTCCAAAATTATCTAATTAAGTCTTTCAAAGCATTGGCTATATCCTTGTCCTTTCATGGAAGTCTACTAGAGAATGTCCATAGATATTTTATATTGGGTTCATTAAGTCTTTCATATCTTGCAATTCCCTTCATTAATGTTTTTTTATTTATATCAAGTGTTTGAATTTTTTTTGAAATATATCATTTTTTCCCTATTTCAGAACTTACTACACAAGTTGTCATTATACATCGGGAAACATTACAATCTTTTTTGCATGATTTAGGGCCTACAATATGATATGCATCATGTAGATTTTCAACAATTTCATCATCCATGTTAGATATTCTTAGTCATAATGTGTACATTATAGGTCTCATTTTAACTAATTTTATCAAAAAAATAAATAATTGACATCTTTGACTATCATACTATAATTTGTGAAAGAAACTATCCCAAATTTCTTGAGCCAATCTTCTTGAATGGCAGTCAGACAATTTGTTATGCATTGGTTTCAAAATATTTTCATCAACTTAAATTAAGTACTTATTTTCTATGCACAATTCTTAGAGGTGTTGTTATTGGTGGAATCCTTTCAGAGGGTATTTCAAAATCATTATATGTTTCCATGAAATTTTCTTCATTGTTAATTTCATCATTATTTGAGTCCATTAAATTCTCTTCATTGTTTGTGGGTAATGTATAATGCATAGGCTCTTCATCAACAAAATTAAAAACTTTAAACTTTGAAAGTGAATTTCTAACATTATCTAATTTTTTATTATCAATTTCATCATAATTCAATTCATTATTATAAAATTCATCATAATTTAATTCATTATTATGAATTTCATCATAATTCAATTCATTATTGTTAGTTTCATCATTATTCAATTCATTATTGTCAATTGCCTCATTATCTAAGGCATTTGGCTCATCAAGGTTAGTGTTTATACCTTGTTTGGAATGAAATGCTTGCATTCGTACCCTATTTTTTCTCTCAAATCTTCTAATTGCTCTGGTTTTTTGTTCTTCAACTTCTTCCTCTTCACTCTTCTAATTGCTCTAGTTTTTTGTTCTTCAACTTCTTCCTCTTCTTTGAACAAAAATTGGAGCCCATTTTGACAAAAGTAACCAAGAAAGTACTTCAAATGTGGGGTCCAAAAACAATTACAACCAAGAAAGTACACAAAATATGTAGAGTATGTAGGGAATGTCTATGGGGATAATAATATTGATTAGGGATAAAAATAGACATTGAAAAAGTAAGTTTTTGTTTTACTTCAAGGACCACGTATTTGCTCCTTAAAGTATAGGCATATACTATAAAAATAAGCAAAAAGGCTCATATTCAATACATAAAATCCACTATAATACTATAATATGATGTAATAAGACTCAATAAGATTATAATATGATGCATGTATCCCTAATATGATGCAATAAGACTATTATATGTTGTAATAACACTATCATATGATTCAATAAGACTATTAGATGTTGCAATAACACTATCATATAATGCAATAAGACTATTATACGATGCAATAAGACTATCATACAATGCAATAAATCTCCAATATGATGTAATAAGGCTATTATATGATGCAATAAGGTTTAATATGATTCAAGAAGGTTTAATATGATGCATAAATCCCCAATATGATTCATAAATATCCAATACATGATGCAATAAGACTCTTGATAAGACTATGAAGCAATAAGACTAATGAATGATGCAATAAGGCTCAATATGTAAGACAAAATGAGCTAATTTTTCCCAAAATCCCATCATAGGTCCTTAAAAAACTAGGTGAGTAATGGGTTCAAAAATTGGCACTAATCAAATTCATGAATTTATGCATTTATGATGAAATTAGGGAACTTAAGGGTTGTGTTTGTTAGGGTTAGGGGGTTAGTGTAACAGGTTTGTACATGTGTATATGTCATGAAATTAGGGTTTAGGGAAATTGTACATGTTTAAGAAATAAAATTAGGGTTTACAATCAACATGTCATGAAATGTGACCTAATTTAGCCCTTTTAATCACATCGTAAACTCTAATTTAGGTTCAATGGGTTGAAATTGGCCACATTTACATTAGCATTTGCATTTTTGATTAAATTAGGGTTAGTTAAACCATACATGTTGCATCTAGATTATATAATTGATTGGACCATAAATTTGGTTTAGGGGCTCAATTTTTCCCAAGTCACGTCCCTAGTTGAACCAATCGACTAATTGGTTCAATTTATGATAGATAGAATCATACTTAGTTTTATCCCAAATCATATATCATGTTCTTATAGTTATGTCAAGAAGGGGTTCAAAATGGCCTCCCATTCTTCCTCGATTGAATTTCCCCTATAATTAAACCTTGTTGTGCCATATATGTACCTCATACACCCAAAAGTGTTAAATCTATTAGAGATACACCAAGTCCTGGAAGTTTTAGAGTTGACAATGCCTTGGGAGGAGAAATCCAATTACATATCACCACATGTACCTTGTACATGCTCAAAAGTGTCAGCACTGTTAGAGGTGTCATGTCTTAGAATCATTAAAGAATTATCAAATCCCTGTGAGGCCTAATCTAATTAGATACATCACCACATGTGTATCTTATAAACACATATATTTGTGTTAGAGATATAAATATCACTTGTCCTAGAAGCATCATATTTTTTAGAGCCTTAGGACACCCAATAAAATCAAATATTTCCACATGTGTAGGTTTAGTACACCATTGAAGTGTTAGAGTTATCAGATATGCATATCTTTGATACCTAGACATGTCCCATCACCTATAACCATCCAACTAAGGCCTATTCACAAATTTATCATACATACATATAAGTTAATAATGTTTAAATATTGAAATTGATCTAACAAACTCATGTCTAGTAAATAATTCACATGATATGAGCCTCTAAATTGCCATCACTATATGAAAATTATCATGTAGAGCCCTTTAAGGTCCCATCTGAATTGAGAAAGCAATGAATTTTATCATTTTTCTATGTATGCATTTAAATTATTTATATCCCTTTGCCTTGAATTACCTCTAGATCCAAAAGTACATTCATATTAAGTCCTACATATAGGAGAGAACACAATTCAATAATGGATCCCTCAACCTCAAATCCCAAGCCAAAGCAAGAATTCTGAGATATACTACTTTCTTGTAGTCCACATAATAAGGTTTAAGCTCATTACAATTAAATATGAATAAGATGATTGAAGATATATGTACAAAATATATAATTTTGAAACCTTCGGTGAGGGGGTGCAGACTGGTATTCAATTTTGATCAACAATCTATATGAGGTGAACAGTTCATCATCCACATGAATAATCATTAGGTCCCTCTACTTAGCATCATCCTTGAGGGGAAATAGGTCTCAGATTTAGGGGACATTTTCACCTTTAATGTATCTTGAATAAGCTCAATAGAGTTTGAGCTGGGGTAACTTATACATATGTCATACTTGGTCAATGTCAGTTCTACACCACCCTATATTTATAAAGCATATAACCATCCCTTAATTATTTCAAACAAATCCCCTAGTGCATTTAGATATTTTTTAAGTTATACATTCATCACTACAAACATCACATCTTAAAAAAACATCTTAAAACCACATCATCACTAATGGACACATGTGACCATTTCAAATTTATTGAGCTCAAAACCGCATCTTATATAAAATAAAAAGTGTACCCAACTTGAGAAAAATATTTAATAAAAACATGTACATACCTTGTACCCATCATCCCACTTTCCTATCTTACCATCCCAATTACATAGTAAGGTATAGAAATTTATAGTATTGATAAGCACCCAAGTGTTATCTAACTTATTTTTGAGCTTGCAATTATTGCATCCATGGTGTGGCTAGGAATAGTCCCATGTCAAAGACACACTCTTCAGATGAGGTGGGAATGGATGGAGTGGTTGATGGTTGTCCCATGTGTGATGGAGGGGTAGATGAAGGAGGTGCATGAAATGGAGGATTGACCCTATTTTCACAAGATATCTTAATTTTAGGCAAAATTTGAATAATGTATTTGAATACATTAGGGGAATCTTGAATAATTTTAAAAATAGAAGAATTTTGTTAGACTTTCAATTGTGAGCTTAAAATGCACCCATTGAATTAGCTGCACCGAGTGACTTTGGAGGAAGCTTAAGGGAATTTATTCAACACATTTTAGGAATGTTTTTGGGATAATATGAGGCATGATTCATAGGTATTGGGCTCCATTAATAACATTATTTAAATATATATCCAAGAGATGCACTGTTATACCAAGGGCTCAATTCTTATTTCTACTTACACAAGATTATCTATACTACATAGTCTAATTCAACAGGTTTACCACTTAAACAAATTAGTTCAAAATTTATAAATAAAGGGGTCTGATCAAAGATATCAAAGAAACAACAAAAGGGTAAGATACAATTTTAGGCAAGTAGGATAATATCAATAAGAAACACAAAATTTAAGGTCAAGTAGGATTTTAGGCAAGTAAGGTAGTAAGGTATATCCTTTCTGTACTATGGGAAAGGTCCCAATAGTTGTGCATGTCCCAATTGTCAAATAATGTTTTTGTTAACATGTGTTCTATTGATGAAACATATTGGTGTATATAAATATTAAAGTACACCAAAATCTGAACACGTAATATCTAATACTTGTTCAACATTTATTCTATAAAATTAAAAGTAACCAATCACATCTTGACAAGTAAGAGTCAAGTATTAATACTCTAATGCATATCGATTAGTACTCTAAAGGTTAAGTTTTGATCATAGGTTTAAAAAATGCATTTTATGACCTCTCATGATAAAATTGGTTATATTATAAAATGTATACTGTGTTAAACCTTGAAACCTTAGTTATAAGTAGTTAAGACGACATATTGAAATGGGTAAATTTTTTGAAGTCTAATGTGATGTTATGGCATCTTAATTCATTGTCCAAAGCAACACAAAATTTGACCTTTCCCCTATAAGAAACATTAAATTTAACCTTTCCCCTATAAGGATGCATGGATAATGGGACCTTTCCCCTATAACAAATACTTAATTTGTTTGTTTTATGTTATTTCAAAGAAACACATATGTGTTATATAACATGTACAAGTTGTATATTATGTTATATAACATGTACACATTATATAGTGCATACATGTTATTTGAATTTGAATTTAAAATTGAGTTTAGGCTTGAAAGTGGCCTGGATTTCTGAGCCAAAGGCTTGTGACTATGTATCTATAGCTGAGACAGAGAGTTTTGAGAAAAACTAATAAATTTAAAATTTAATCACCAAATATGCTATGGATTTCAACATCAAAATTCAAAAAATTATTACTGTCATGATGAGCACATTGTCCTATTTCTAAATATATGATTTTTATAATTTTTGATTTATTTTAAGTGTTTAAACTATATTTATTTCTAATAACACCTTTTTTAGGCCACTACATGCCACACATATACATGCCTATTCATGTTTCTCTAATTTGTTTTTCATTGATCCAAGTACAAAACAAATTATATGGTAACAAACTAGGTCTAATTATACACACATTAAAAAAATCAATTTTTTTTAGAGGTAGTTAGGGTGGGTTGTACTACTGGCTATCCATTTTTTTGTCAGTTTTCAAGATCTAATTAATTGAAAAATTAATAAAAAAATATTCATAAAAAAAATATAAAAAAAATTTCATAACACACTAGAAGATCTTATCTAAATATTCACCAAAGGGTTTCAAACAATATTTAACGATTCTCAAAAAATGGTGGGCCGCATGACCATCTATCTACTATGTTTTCTTAAGAAAAATAGGAGGTCCTCTTCAAATTTTAGATGTTTGACCTATTTATACTTAGCCATTTTTCAATTTTTTTTTTCTAGAAACTAGACTCGAAATTCTACAATTCATGTTTTTATACCATCTTCAAATTTTAAGTGTAGCCATCTCAAATTCTCTGCAAAAGTTCACATTTCTAAAATTTTAGAAAAATCATGTCCATGGGTAAGCCCTTTTTTGTCCCCCAAATTTGTGCACTTACCGTTTTGTTGAATTAATTGGAAAAATTATCTAAATTTGATATTTTTTAAAGACCTATTTCACCAAAATGTCACAAGAATAAAACATGTTCAAGGGTTAGCAACCTAAGCCTCCATCTTGGGGATTGTAGTTGCACTTCCTACATTTAGTAGAATCAGGGTTTAATGTAGTTCTAATGATTATGACCTTTCCCAACCCAAATGAGAGAATGGACTTCACCTCTTCTTCCTAGATAATCAAATGCAACTAAATGCTTCACTATGACCTTCTCTTAGTACAAGATGTGATGGCACAAGAATTAGAATGATGATGCAATGTAACCTTGACATGTTGAATACTTTATGTGTAGATCTCTTAATAACATTTGGCAATTTTTATTAAAATACTTGGATTATAAGAGATTCTAGTGATAGAATATTCATGGATATGAAATGGTTATGGGTATATTTGTATATATATTAGTACAAATACACACAAATATTGACCCTAGAAGATATTAATAAGTGATAATTAAGGCATGGGGAATTAGGCTAAGGTAAAATGGACCCACTAAAGGAAGAAGGTCAAAATTAGTGGACCAATGATTGTGACCAATTAGAATTGACGAATTACCAATTATAATAGGATAAGCAAAAATCTCAAAGCATCGATCAAGCTAAATAAAGGATGATTGATTAGGACCTTGGTGTTGGAAAATAATATATACAGGGTGTTTATGAGGAAATATAGATGATTCAAGGCCATAAAGAGTCTAATGTAGGTGGAAAGTTTATGAAATTAGCCAAAAGTACACAAATAGGCCACATGTGGTAAGTTATGATAAAGTTACAATGCAAAAGGCTTTTGCACAAAAACTAGGTGTCTACATTATGCCCCACTTTGATGTTTCACATGAATACATGAATGCATTTCAAAGTAAATCAATAATTTAAGCTTGCACCTAACATTTACTAATAGGCATTTAAGGATGAAGACTTTGTATTCTTGGGATATGCTCACTCGCGTCTTGGTGTTGATACATGTGGTGTACTTTCAAATAATTATGAATGCATGCAAGTAGTTAATGTCTCGATAAATCAATGAAAATATAATAAACTTGAATAAAAAAATAAATAAAATATAGGAACAAATACACCTAATGGTATGTGAACCACTGAATGACTCTCAGGAACTATAGTGTTGGAGTTAAAAACTAATATTGAAGTCTGAATATTTTTAAAGTAAACCCTAAAAACTAAAGCCTACCTTATGATCAAGGAAGTACATATCTAGTGATTCTTAGTTTGGTTAGTTCATCTTAGTATGGATAGTTCAATTTTCATCTATAACTGACACTGGTAATTGGATATTTGGATACATTCCCCTCTTTTGAGGTGAGATATGGTCTTGCAAATCACTCATCTCAAAAGAAAAGGGTTAAACATAGCATGTGTAACATAGGAAATTAATCTTATTTGTTTTAATTATTGAAAGCACATATATAACACATGTATGTAGCTAAAAAAATATATCATCATATAAAACCTGATATCAATATATTATCCATGTGAGGAAGAAGCATATATGAATGGGCACCTTCTCCAATAAATTTGGGATCTATTAGACTAATTACAACCATGGTTTCTTTAACATGTATGAATTTGTTCTATATTATATCATTCTTAGATCATTACAATTTTATATTGAGAAACTCATGGTTATAACCAATGAATGTGATAGTAGATAGGTCTAAAAGTTACATATCTTCTAGTTCCTAGGACCATAAACATTTCTATGATGACTCTTCGGGGCTTGATTGCATAATTAGTTAGAACTTTACACATTCCATTATGAGCTTTAATGTGTATATATTTCACCATTTCAACATTATACATGTTGCATCAATCCTTGCTTACTTATTTATACATGTTATGACACTTTATCACCTATTTGTAACACATTTTACGTTCTTTATAGTTACAGTATCATGAATTTATACACCTAATCATCTATGACATGATATTATCACATATTAAGAGTTCCACTACATATGCTATATTTAGATTGATACATTCACTTCCTTACAGGAAGTGCTACTAGTTATTATATCCCATTCTCCACAATAACTATGTCACCACCATTGGTTATTAATTATATTAAATTTGTGTATTTGACACCACCACTATCCCTTGTGTGAGCTTACCAAGATTTGATTCATACACTTGCACATCCTATTCCTAAAATTTATACTCAATCAGATCCCAAGGTTTATTTATAACCTCTTACTATGGATCATTTTTAAGCATCTATTTTATCACAACATATTCCTATGCATGCTCTAATAGAGGTTTCAGTAGCTATCTCTTCTTTTTATAATGATTACACTTATTACACAACTCGTGACTACTTTTCTGAGTCTTCAAGAAACACATCTGACTCCAATATTATAGATTACAACATTATAGATTAAATCATTGGCTATCTATGATAGCCTAGATCTTGTGCTTCATTGTATGGAATTTCATGTGATTTCAACCCTTGAGTTTGGTTGCATACCTTATATTCATCCACATTTTATATTTTGGGCACTTGCCTTATATTTCAATTTGATATTCTTATAGCATATTGGTTTGTGGTTACATGATTTGCCTATATATAGTATAAAATTATTAAAAACGAAAAAACATTATAAAAAAAAAAGGTCTTTTCCTTTATCTTAGTCGATGGATACATATCATTTTTATATGCCTATGCTAGAGATTTTTTGCATTCATTTTTTTACACATGCTTATCATAACATCTCTTTGAGTGGTTGGGATGTAGGATATACAAGTTTTATATGATTATGGATTATCAGATGTTATGTGGCTACTCTTTTACCCACACCCTGTGGGGCATGATCACATTGATGGTATGCCTTACTTTAGGGGTATCTCTATACAATAGATTTTATAGCAAAATATTTATTAGTTTCCACTTATCATATTGATATAGTTACATTTATTATATTTTATCTTGTTATTACCTACATATTGGGTGTTACATGGATATATAAATTGTGTTGTTACTTTACTAGATGGATTCCTTGCATGCTATCTTAAGTACATTGTGATTAATGCTTGCCTATTTAATATGAATTGGTACCATTTAATTTATGTTTATAATACTAAAAATGTGAGTCATTTTTATAACTACCCCTCTCAAGGTGCCTACCCTATGATGTGACATACCATTGATTACTATCTTGATTTTCCATTGTGAGCATCTTACCCTTATTTATCTCCCCTAGATTATTACTAGGTATATCTCTTACTCATACAAATATATATTAGGGGTATATTATTTGTCCCTCTCACCATTTGAACATATTATTTAGGTCTTGCCATGTGGGGCAACACATCACTTTTTCTTACATTTGACAATACATGAATATAACACATACATACATTTCTCTATTCCTTTGAGGGCATCATACCCATGTTCTCTATTGGAACCTCATTACCATTATCTTATTTTCTATGGATCTTTATCACCTATATGCCTTGTGTTATTATAATGATGGGTCCATATGCCCTACATACTAATATTTCATCTTGTCACATTATGATATTATATTTGATACACACATGATTATATGTTTAAAACACTGGTATTCATGAAATATACACATCCAATATGAGTATCATACCCATGGTATTTTTATGATTTCTTTACTTACCATGTCTTGTGCCAATGAGGGCATCCTTTCTATCACTTTATTCTCCATACTATGGATCCTACCTATAACCTTTGAGAGAATGGTACCAAACTCTCCTATTATATGAACTTTATTAATTACATTTATATCTCCTATTCCTATGGGGGCATCATATGTAAATTTTTTTTTTGAGCTTAATTAATGACATGTATCTATACCATGCCATTCAAGTGAAATAATATTGCATACCTCTCCATGAATTCACAGATATGTTGATTATAGGGCATTATACCCACATATATATTTCTTTATGAGATTTATAAGTACATTTACTTCTCATACCATTGTGTCTTATGATTTTTACACTATACATAATCATGAACACCTCTCCATGACTTACATTGATACATTACTTACAAGGCATTATACCCACATATATATTTCTTTATGAGATTCATAAATACATTTACTTCTCACACCATTATGTCTTATTATTTTAGTGAATTTCATCTTATATTTTGGAAAGGGAAAAGAAGAAACTAAATATGAGTATGGTAAAAAAACCTATTTGATTGTGTATGCATTAAATTAGATGATTGTGAAAAACTCCTATTTGGTTTGGAAGGCTAACCTACAAATAAGACAACACTAAAGTAAGTGGTTAGTTAGGTAGATAGCTGGGTGGATTGCATAATGATAGCTAGATATTGGAAACAAGAGTTTCCTTGAGAGCTGTCAATCCACATGTTTAAAAAAATTAAGTTTATAAAATAAAAGATAAAGTACTTGAATCAATAATCAAAGATACTGAAGTTAAACAAAAGAAATTCTTGCTAAAGAAATAGACTAGAAATGACTAATATATTGATAAACAAGTCAATACTAGTGCTAAAGGGCTTGGGTCTATTTCAAAAAAAATTAGATGGGGGTCTGTGAATAGGTAGGGACACAAAAGACTAGATTTAGCTGAGGGTATGTAGGTAGAAATAACTTTCTATTATTTCCTACCACAATGACCATCGATGGTTGAGACAACCATCGACGATTACTATGTGAAGGTCTAGGTTGGTAAATGGTCAAATTGATGGGATCCCAAAGATGGATTTTGAGAGATGGGTTGGTGTTGGGATGAGTGAAAAAGGAAAATAAAGTAGATGAATATATAAAAAAAATACTTAGCTTATATAAGGATGAACAAGTGGGTGCTTAAGGTGGTTGATTTGTTAGTAGAATTTGATGCAATTTTGGCAGAGTAACGATACTTAATGCTTTGGTAGAGTGACAGTGACAAGTTTTCTCTCTAATGTGATGGATGGATTATTGAATTGATGATGATGATTGACTTGAAACAAAGTAGCTCTAGATATACAAGCTCTTGATAATAATTGTAGATGATTTTCACCTCCCTGCTCCTCTCTTCTTATAGGCAAGGTAAGAGAGTTACAACAAGATGTTAACTAGGCCTTCTAGTTATAACTTGCTCATGCAATATCTTGTACGTGGATTGAGATAAGATATTTTTAGAAAATCAAGGTAGGGTGACTTGTATGTTTATGGTTAATAAGGTGCACCCTAACCATTGGTAGTTAGGATAACCATCAGTAGTCGAAGGTGAAGGCAAAGGGTTGGTAAAAGGCTATGGTTAGGGGTTGGATAAGCTAGTTTGGTCAAAGTGACAATGGTTAGGCTTAGTTAGGGGCTGAAAAGTCAGATTGGTCTTAAGGGGGTCCTAAGGTGGTCTAGGGGAATTTTGACATTTGAAATTGTGGGGTGTGGATTTTTGGTGTTTACATTTTACCATTTTTTGTTATGTGGCTTTGAATTAACAAGCTACAAAACAAAATCTAATTACTAGTCAAAGGTATAATTACCTTGAGTATGGGAGGAGGTGTTCCCACTCAAACTAGGATTTGATGAGGTAAAGTAAAATTGGGTATAGGTTTGATAAGGTGGGTGAAGGTGATGATGAAGGTGGATGCCATGAAGGTGGATGACGAGTTTGGCACTGAAGCACATAAAGTGTGATAAAAGGTATGATAGCCAAGATCATGCATAGACTAGATTACCATAGTAAAAATAAAGGTTGATTCTAGAAGGACAAGTGACAAGTGGATTACATGATTGCATTTAGGCATAGTGGCTAGGTACACTTATAAATGCAAGTCTCCTAAGTGATGTTTGTGTAGGAAGTGCTCCCAATGAAAACACAAACTGGTCAAGTGTCAAGGTTATATGAGGTAGGAAGTGCTCCTAATAAGATATAAGTGAGTTAGATGTGTGTGAGGTAGTAAAAGTTCAAAAATGTGGTTAATATGGTAATGTTATTTTAGACACCTAAATCTGGCCATCAATGACCTCCAAACAAGCTTTTGACCAATTTCCACCCAAAATGTACAATTTGGCTTAAAAATACTAAAACACATTAAATGAGTTGAAATTGATATATTCAAGTGCTGATTTTGCCTAGGATATCATTAAATGGGGTAATGCAATTTATAGGCCGGCTAACTTTGATCAGATCATTTTGAGTCAAAATGCCAATTTTGCACTTAGGTGCTCTGGATTGCTCTTTTTTTAAAAAAATCAAATTTCTTGTATGAGATGTGTGTCTTTGTTATTTTGTGTTGAAAACATCGTAAATGGGAATACAGTTCCAATGCATCTAATATTTACTTCTAATTCTAATCTAGTCAAATTTTGGACAATAACAAGGAATTTTGATTAATTTGAGTAATTTATGCACAAAGTGCTTAATCATGCTTAAGAGCTAATAAAACTAAATTAGAGCCTAATTAAAAATTCCATGGAAACTTGTTGAATACTTGTTTTTAAAAATGAATATTGAAGAAATTTATCATTAGGTAATCTCATTTCTTGGGAAGACATCCCTAGGCCATAAATGCCATAAATATCAAGATTATGGGTCTCCCATGCCTCATAATGACCCTCCATGCCTCTTCAATGCCAAATTTTCCAATGTCATGATGAGGATAATTATAGATTTAATTCCAAAAAATTGAATTAATCCTCAAACACACATCTTCATCTCAAGATGGATGATTTAGGTTGATTCTAAGTAATCTCAAAAATCTATAAATAAGAGGCCTTGCCTATTGAATTTTAAGCTTAATTTGTGAAAAGTTTTGATTCCAAAAGCTCTCACATGCCAAATTTATGATGCCAAAATATTGATCCAAGCCAAACCAAAGCCACAAGGTGCCAAGGAGAAGAGGAGATAGCCAATCCTCCTTTGATGAAGACTTCATGAGCACAAGCTGAGCAAGCCACTACAACAAGCATTTGAAGCATCTAAGGAAGGTGAAGGATTCTTGTTTTTTCTTTACTTATTAGTTTGTTTTTCATTTGTTTTTGTTATTAAGCTCACCCTAGTAACTAGGCCTAAATATGTATGCTAGTTAGTGTGCTTTTATCAATTTGTTTTCATTTTGCGACTAACACAATACTAATTACCTCTCTTGAGTCAAATTCCTAATTCATAGTTATCATTGCGGTTAAAAGACTAGGAAAAAGTCATCACAAAATGTGCACTAGTTGGGCAAAAAATGAATCAACAATAAAGTGACAAGGTGGTAAAAGTGGGTGGAGAAGGTGGTCTCCATGGGTGGGTAAAAGATTTGGTGTTGCTAAAAAAGGTCTACCTAGGTGAAAGCAAAAAGGGTAAACATCCTGACCGTAAATGGTTAGTGTACTCAAGGGTGATCATTGATGGTCACCCTGACCATCAATAGTCAGGGTGCAAATTAAAAAAGCTTATGGGTCAAAAGTAAAAATATAAGTACTTTTAACTCATTTGATCCTTTACTTGTGTTGAATTTGGAGCACTAGCATTTTGGTGATTTGGGTGACAAGATTATTGATGGTGACTACTAAGGAGGAGTTGACTGCTAGCTGATGTGGAGAGTGGATTGAGTAGACCAATGAAGATGTAGGGAGAATGTGGGTGCAGATGAGGATGGTCAGGTCTATGGTTGAATCTACGATGGTGGTCACAAAATGAGGTAGGGGTGCCATTAAAATTGTTAGATTAGATTGATTTGGAAAATGTTGGTGCTTTTGATTTATCAATTATTTTACTGGGATGAGTTATAGGTTTATACCCTAGGTAGGTTTTGGTTGAAATTCATTGGTAAGATTTGAAATTGATAGGGTGGGGTAGGTAAACTAGGGTTGGGATAGGTATTAGGTTAAAATTTAGGAAAGATTGAGTAGGTTTATGGATTTTTTGGGTAGTTAGGGTTTTGGGTGTTACACTAACATAACACCCACAATGACTATTGTTGGTTGAGTTTTATCATCAATGATTGATACCTATAAAGCAAAGGACACCTGATCATCAGTAGTTTCCATGATCATCAGTGATCAACTCATCTAATGTTTTTCTTAGATGCTATAAAAGTGTCTTAGGCTAAGTTACGTAGAAAAAAAATGGTTAGGGTTTGTAGATGGGTGATGCTAGGAAGGGAAATGGTAAAAATAGGCTAAGGGTAGGTAAGGATAGAGAATGATAGAGGGAGCTAAGCTTTGTTTTTGAATTGGTGTAGGCCAGGGAGTAGATACAAATGTGGGATTGAGTGTCACTCATCTTCATAGAGATCTACTAGGGGATGACCCTAGCCAATTGGGCCCACTTATAGGAGGTTGGGTTGGGGGCAATAAGGCATTATCATTATGTGCCTTAGGATGCATATATGGTCATAACACTCATCAAGAGATGGGATCTAGTTATGAACACCTTTTTATTTCCTACTAGTGAGATGATGATCTTATCTAAGGATGTGCATAGGATCACATGATTTCTGCTCTGGGGTGATCCAATCTATCATATAGGGTGAGAGGAGTGGGAGGATCACATCGAGCTATTGTATGGAGATGACAATGATTAGGTTTGATGGCATGCTGGGTGTTTATCTACAACATGCTATACTAGAGGGTTCTAGGTGAGATGAGACTCATGATGATGCTTATGATGGCTATCTCTTGCTTTGTTCTTCTTGACTCGAGTAGTGGGAGGTTCCCATATTTGCTATTGGGGGTGTTAATTGAGTTTCTATTAGGGAAAAACATATTTGGTTGGGTACCTATTCTCTTAGTATATATATAGGGAGTTATGGGAGTTCAGGTCCCATAAGAGGTATGGTATTAGTTTCAACTTGGTTCTTCATTATTGGGCCTATGAGCACATCTAGGTACTAAGGCTAGTGGGGCTACCATGGGTAGGATACACATAGATTAAGTATTTATTAGTATGTCAACTTTGAAATTTAAATGATAAGTAATACCAAAAATTAACATGCTATTTTTAATGTCTATAGGATCTTCCTCTTGCACTTGAAGTGGTGAAATCACCTCTCTACCACATGAACCCAATAATGTGGATTGGTTCAGGGGTGCACTAATGATTGAAGATATCACTTGGAGACCCAATGTTTAGTTTCTAGTGTGGTTGGTTACATGAGGTAGACACTCTCCCTACAAAGTTATACATGGATATTTGATAGGCAGGATGAGGAGGTAGAACATCCAATTTGATAGGGTGTGAAGATAATTCAACCTAGTACAATGTATTCTAGGTGCATTTTTGAGGTACATGCATGAGGACTTAGAGATTTTATTACCAGAGCCACATCCTATGCTGACTTATTAGACCATGAGGAGCTACCATCCAGGTCATAGATAGATGATGTTGACTTTATAGATGGGTACATAGCATGGTACTAGGTATTATATATAATAGTAGAATTTGGTGATGGTGATAGTGGTAGGGGTCTATGGATGTGGACCTAGTTAGGAAAGGGGGCTAGAGGGCACAATCATAGGGTTTGGATTTGATGGATAGGTAAGAGTGGTACTAGCCACTATATAGGCATAGGTCATAGTGCTACAGATTTAGGTGGTTAGTCTATAGGGTTAAGTTATGACTCTCATAGGTGACAAAGACTAGGTGAGGGATTCACTAGCCTTGGTGACACAAGTGAGGGACTCCTTAAGTCAGAGAGGAGGATGGGTGGCAACACTGGTAAGACCATCGAGCAACATCCCCATGGCATGATACTTGGCTACATTGGAGGAGCTATGGTATTATGAGGCTATAGTTTTGAGTTGATGCCCTAAGGAGCCCCAGTGGGGTGAGTATAGATTGATCTTATTAGGTGGTGCCAATGTGGAAACACCAAGGTAGTGGGAAACATCTATAGGTGGATAAATAGGTACTACAGGTGGATAGGTACTAGGTCCTAGTGGTGTGCTAGGAGATAATGGTGCCCTAGGGGGATAGACATGAAATAGTTCATACATATGATATATTAATGTATATCATTTTGATTTTGGCCTACGAGCCAATGTAGTGAGATGTATATTTTGTGAGAGAGAGACATGTCTATCTAATTATACACATTATGATGTTATTTTGACTTTATATATATATATATATATATATATATATATATGATCTTTGCTTATTGCTTATGCTCAAGGTGTATGATTTGCATTGATGATTAATGCTTATGATGTGATTTTTATTTTATTTATGGATTATGCTTATGGTATGGATGCTAGACACAGATGTAGACTCACCTAGCTAGGCATGAGATGGCTTTGATTTATGGGTATGCTTCATTATGTAGATTTAGACATGAGGTGGAAAATTATTATTTGTTTTATTGCTCATGGATGTTATGGGTTGATCATGTTTTTTATGGTTATGATTATGGTTATGCATTTTCTTATGATACATGTGCATATGATCTATTGTTAATTTGTTTTAAGGTAAAACACATGAGGTAGTTCAATTAACAACACCAGATGGGAAGACAGAGAATATAATCAAAAGATAAATGTCATAATGAAAATATAAATTAGTCATGATAGGATAAGAAGAGGGCACATGATTCTTCTTTGACAAGGACTAGAATAAACCTGAAGGTTGATTGGATTAATGAACATAAGCCCTTTTAATGCTTCACATTAGCATTCGTTAGTTGGTAAAAAGGTGTCTTGACCACATAATGTTAAGTAAGCTCAAAATCCATTGATTATAGTGTGTAAAGGGGAGATGGATGAAAATGTAACCTCCTTGTGAGACTAGCATGCCTCTTATGTAGGTGTCCAAAGAGTTAGTATAAACAAGTCCATGTCATATAAAACATAGACTAATTGATGCATGAATTCTACTTGTGAAGTTCAATTATGGTTTCCACCTTATTTTGTTGTGTGAGAGCTAATTGTAGCTTTCAAAATTAATTTTCTTTTATTGTGATATTGAAAATGGGTCCTTTGCTTTGTTGTTGTATTGAGAAGTTGATCAATGCGAGAAGATTCCAAGAAATTGTTATGCTTTTGACAAATGATTTACTCAGCGATCCTTCAAGGGAGTGGTTTAAGCTTATTTTCTTTGTTCAAGGCTCTGTGATATCTGTCCTTCAATGGAACAATCTACCTTATATCTATGCAATTTAAGTATGCTTATGTAGTTATCCAAGGGAGTAGTTTGTGAATGCTAGGAATGACCGATGATTGTTATTTATTTGGATTTTGCTTTTTGTTTGTTTGATTTTTTCTTGACATATATTTTCTTATATAAGCTTAAGGGTTCACCTTTATAAAGGCAAAACTAGAAACACAAGGGGTTGATTAGGTGTAAAAAGGGTCAGGTGGGAATCCATCCTAAGAGAGGGGTGAAAAGTACCATGATAATCATGCCATGGGTAGAGCTATGGTACCCATTGTTGAAGATTAGGCCATGACTATGACAGATAATCACATGACTTAGTTTTAATTAGTTTCCCCTAAAATAGGGTGATGGATATGGTTGAAAGCAAGGGATGGGCTTAAGTTAAAACAAAAAATGAACTTGATCCTTCTTAGTAAAATAATGGATTTAGATGTGAAACATTGAGGGGTTTAGGTTTTGGGTTGCCTTCTAGAGAGGACAAATGGTAAGCTCCTAATCTATACTTGTGGGTTATGATATAGGGTCCACGATAATTAAAAACAAACTTGCCCTGCTTATTTTTCTTCATATTGGTGACATGTTGATTTTCCTTTAGGATGAGGTTTTTGATATTGAATTATCACACTTTAAGGTGTTTGTTATAGGCATGTTTGACATGATCTTGATAAACATGGAGATGGGTAAGGGTTGTTAAGTGACTATCATCAAGTAGCTCAAGCTGGGCTAAATGGTACTAATGATAATCATATTTAGTAATGAGATCTTGAAAATATATGTGAAGAGAGGGTATTTGAACTTCGAGAGGCAAGATGAACTCCACTCCAAACACAAGAGAAAAAGGTGTATCACTTATAGGGGTTCTAATGCTAATACAATATGCCTATAAGAGTAAAGGGGAAGTGCAAATGCCAATCCTAACCAGATGCATTAACCATTTTAGTTAGCATGTTGTTAAGAGTTTTGTTAGAGTCCTCAACCTATCTATTCACTTGAGTGTAATAAGGCAAGGAGAAGATTAACATAATGCTGAATGTGTGACATAGACCCTGAACTTGCTTGTTTTTAAAAGACTTACCATTATTGGTGATAAGCTTATGAGGACCACCAAAATGGTAGATGATACAATCAATAATCTTCTCTGACTTGGTTAAGACTAGAGGAATAACCTCTACCCACTTGGTAAAATATTTGATCATAGTGATGATAGAATGGTGTCACTGCGAGGAATGGGGGTTAACTTCAGCAATAAGGTCTAGATTGCATTATGAAAAGGGCTAGAAATCGGTGGAAACATGAAGACTATGGATATGTGCAAGATACAAATTAGCATGTTGTTGACACTTAACACATTTTTTCACATAATAACAATAGTCTTGGTTAAGGGTAGGCTAGTACTAGCCTAGGCAAAGAATGCATTTAGCTATGGTGAGGCCATGAAAGTGCCCCCCCATAGATACCATTGGGAATTTCCCTAATAGCATGAGAGGCTTCATGACTACGTAGGTACTAAATGAGGAGGCCATTGAAGCCATGTTTATAAAGGATTCCTCCCATAATGGTGTAGCATGAGGTACTTTGGATAAATGATCTTTGAGCATTCATAGAAAGGATAGAAAGAATGATGGTAAGGTTGAGATAGTCAAAGGTCTATTGATACCAAAGGTCAAGTTGGGCCTCTTCTACATGAAAAATGGTGGGAGAGTCTATTTTGAAATAGGAAGGCTGGGTAAGTCTATGGATAATGACAAATAGCTTAGAGTCAGAGGGTGAAAATGGGATCTGAGAGGTGAAAGAAGTTATGGTATCAACAAACTTATTAGTAGATCATAGGGTTGACTGGATACAATAGTGTTTGAATGATGCCAAAAGATCATCAACTAGTTGTTTGTACTATTGAAAAACATCATTCTTAAAATGGTAATATCTATTAATTTGATTGACCATAAGTTGGGAGTCACTAAAGATATTGATTATTTTGAATCCTAGGGATAACACAGTCTGAAGGCCTATCATGAGGGATTTGTACTCAACCATATTATTGGTAAATTAAAAATCAAGCTTGAAGGACAAAGGGAGAGGTTCACCATCAAAGGGAATAAAGATGATATTAGCTCCCCCACTGCGCTGACACTTTGATCCATCAAATAACATGGTGACTTGATAGGTGAAGCTCACCTAAGAGAGGGTCACAATGGACTCATTGAGGAACTTACGAGGAGGAAGGTGGTTGTCTGTTAATGGTACATTGGCCAATTGGTCAGAAATAAATTTCCCCTTAACTAAATTTTATTGATGGAACTCAAGGTATAACTCTGTTAAAAGCATGAGCCATTTGGCCATGCACTAGTTTTGGTATGGTTTGGAGTGCATGTACTTGAGTGGGTTGGTGTTGGTTATGATATAGGTTTTGTGGTTAAGAAAGTAGTGGAAAATTTTGGTGGAAACAAAGATTAAAGCTAAGTAAAGATTCTCGGTATGGGTATACCAAGTCTCATACTCTACAAGCATATGACTAATGTAGTAGATGACTTGATCTCTGTGTTGATTGTATCAATGAGTAAGCATCACCCCTAGGTAGTGATCAGTGGTAGAGATATAGAGGTAGAAAGGTTGGTTATCCTTTGGAGGGGTGAGGATAGGTGGAGACAAAAGGTAATTTTTGAGTGGATCAAAGGCCTTTTGATAGTCGTTATTCCACTTAAAATACACATCCTTCTTTAGAAGGTGGTGGAAGGGTTAACATCGGTCTAAAAGCTGGGAGATAAAGTGATGAATGGTTTGAAGCTTCCCCTAAAAACTATGGAGTTGCTTAAGGTTGACTGGAGGAAGCATGTTGATGATTGATTTTATCTTAGTGGGATTGACTTTGATTTCATAAAGGGAGACAATAAAACCCAAAATATTTCCTAACAAGACCCCAAAAATTCACTTCTTTGGGTTTAGGCGGACATGGTAATGATTAAGCTGCTCAAAGATGATTTTTAGAATGGATAAATGATCTTTTTAGAGTTTCAATTTTTTGAGAAGGTCATCCACATAATCCTCTATAATATTATGAATAAGGTCATAGAAGATATAGGTCATAACACATTGGTAGGTTTCACCAGTGCTCTTTATTCTGAAAGGCATGACTCTATAGCAGGAGGTCCCCCATGGGGTGGTGAAGGTATTTTTATGCTAATCTTTGAGGGTAACTAAGATATAATTATAACTTGAGAATCCATCTATGAGAGATAACATCTCATGGCTAGCTGTAAGATCAACTAGCCAATTGATGCTTGGTAAGGGGAAGTCATCTTTGGGGCAAGCAAGGTTGAGGTCATGAAATTTTACACAAATGCATAGTCTCCCTATGGCTTTGGTGATTGGTACAATATTTTAAACCCATTAAGGATAGTTGATGGGTTAAATGAAATTGATAGATAGGAGACACTAAAGCTCATCTTTGATGAGAAGAGATATGTGAGGGTATATGTATTGAAGTTTTTACTTGATGAACTTAGCATCAGGGTGGGTGACTATGTTATGGGTAATAATTATGGGGTCAATTTTAGGCATGTCACTATAAGACCAAGCAAATGCTATGTTATGGTCTTAAAGGAAAGAGGGGAAATCTCAAAGTTCCTTAACATTCAATGATTGGTCGATTTTGATAATTCAAGGGTTTTTTAGAGTACCCAAGTTAATATCCATGGTGGATTCATGTGGTCAAAGTATCGAGAAGAAGGGATTTATGGATAGAAGGATCTATGGGCACCAAGGTAAGTGAGGATGGAATCATCATCTTAGCACTAAATAATGTTAATGGTAGGGGAGTCATCTCCTATCATCTCAGGATGGATCAAAGGGATGGTTACGATTTCCCCTTCCTTTTGATAAGTCATGGGTTAGAGTTTGATCATATTGATTGAAAAAAAAAAGTTAGGTGGGATGATGTCATCATACTTACACACAAGTGGAGGTTGGTGAGAAAGGGGTGTTTTCCTCAATAATGGTGATGGTAAGTGGTTTAGATTTCCTCTTGTTAGGTACGATGAAACCAAGGCCATGTTTCTCATGAGGCTTTTTAGTTTCAATGAAAATTAACTCATGTGGGCCATGCTCATATCGCCTAAGACCAAATCCTTTTCAAGCACACTAATGGAGGTATGGCTTGGCAAAGCTCAGTTTATCTAGGTAGGAGAAACCAATAATAAATGGTCAGGGTGAAAGAGAGGTGGTGAAAACACCAAGGGGTTTGTCAAGTCCCCCATAGATAAAGTGGGTCTGAGAGTGAGGAGGTCCAAAGGGAACAACAGTTCCAACATTGGGGTCATAAGCTGGCTAATTAGTAAGTTACCCATACTCATGAGGAGTAGGGAAGGCATCAAGGGCTAAAAGGTGATATTCCCCTAGTGAAAGGTGGTAGAATTTTGATTCCAAAGGGTCCATGGTAGGGATTTGGTGTGAAGGGATGGAGAAGCTAGTGGTTGCCTCATCAACAGAAGGGGATAGGACTTCCTCTTTCATGGTGGAGGTCTTGTCTTCAATTAAGGAGGGTGTGCTACATAGAGGTAAGAGGACATCATTGGGTCAGTAGGTCATGTTTCATGTCAAAAAGGGACTTGGGTTAGCTTGGATGGTGATGACCTAGCCTTCATGCTCAAACTTAATACAATGATGCAAAGTGGAGGGAATGCAACCCATGGAGCAAATCCATGGTCATCCTAGTAAAACCTTATATCAGAATTCACCCTCCACTACATAGAAAAGTTTAGGGAGTGTGTGGGGTCCTAAATGGATATGAAGGACAATAGTTCCTAGGGTAGTGGTTATGGTGTCATTAAAGGAGTGGAGGATAGTCAAGGATTTAGACATGACATTATCAGGTAGGTTAATTTGGTTATAGGCATGGGAGGAGATGATGTTAATACTACTGACCCAATTAATCATGACCCATTTAATGTAGGTTTGGTTGATGTAAGTAGTAATAAAGAGAGGGGGGTCTATGTTGTTCAGATAGATAGAAGGTATTTTTGAGTCCTTGAAGGTGATAAGGTTGGAAATTTGGAGAGTGATAACAAATGTTACTAGAGGTTGAGGGTGTTTAGGTTAGACCTCTATCAATTGAAATGCCTCTATCATTACTTGGTGAGATGAGGTGAAGTGGTAATCAAATCATATAATCTCATCTTTGCTAGGGTTTGGTGAATCTTTTTGAGCACTACTCTCTAAATGGACTCAGATGGGTTGGATTGGGAGGCACCTAAGATATATACCTTGGGTTTAGGTGAAGGTGAAGATGTTTGGGTAGGGTTTGGTTGGGAGGTAGAAGATGGCTATGTCCATGGGATGGACACTTTGGCCTTCCCCTTATCCCTCTACTATACTCTTGTGACCAATGAATGGTATGGATAGAGGGAGGAATTGGAGTAAGAGGTTGGTTGGGCTCTTCATCACTCTAAGGTGAGAGTGAAGGAGTAGGTAGGCTTTGGGTAGAGGGTGTTGTTGTTGGTTGGATTGGTATAGGGCTTGTGGGAGGTTCATTTTTTAATAGATCATCCTCATCATAGATCTGATGTATAATTGTTTAGAGAGCTTTACAATTTTCTATGTCATGCCCTAGTGTCTTATGATAGGAGCACATGTGGTGGTCGTTATACTAGGAAATATTTTCATCAAGAGGGTCAAATGACTTGATATGGGGTAAGGTTAATCAATAAGCTTGTAGTAACTATTAGAAAATGATGGAGTAGGATTCAACTAAAGGTGGAGAGGATTTAGGGGTTTTGGTCTTGGTTGGAAAGGTGGAGGTCCTTTTGGTAGTGGGTTTGGTGACAAAAGGTTTAAATAAGGTAGTGAATTTAGTTGGTGGTTTTGATTTTGTCAAGGCAGTGGTTGAGAAATCAAAGGTAAGAGGTTTTAGGATAGGTATCTTGGTTATTGACAATTTGATGAAAATAGGTGTGTCAGAAAGAAAGTGTGCTGGTGTAACCAATAATGATGGTTAGGTCTTAGTTGGGATAACCAAATTTATAATCAGAGTGGAGGGATGAAGCCCCAAAATAGATGAAAAGGTAGAGGGAGGTAGGAGTTTATCTCTATGACCTTTTAGTATCCCTATTCCCTTAGTTGATTTGGGTTAGCACTTGGTTGTTGGATTTGGTGAGGTAAGCTCCACCTTCATAGATGGGTGATTAAGACTCTATTTAGGGAGAGTACTGAGGTTATTAGTTGGTTTGGATAGTTTGGTTGGAGAAGGTGATTTGGTTTCTTGGGGTTTAAGTGATTTGGATGGCGTAGGCATTGTTGGGTTGTTAGAAGTTACCATTGGTTTGGTTGATAAGTTAGGAGTTCAGATAGCGGAAGTGGTGGGTTAGTCTGACACAAGTATGGTTGTGGGTTTTTGTTTGGTTATGTAAGGTAGACCTAATTACTTCTAGAAGGTGGTTAAATCCATGTCAAGGTTGGAGACAAATTCCAATTTTTGCACTAGCCTAGAGAATGGTTTGTAGGCTAGTTTTATTCCCTGAATAATGGACCTAAAAGATAAGCCCATAGGTTGAGATAAAGGGGTGGTGATCTCATCCTTTTCTTCAATCAAAGAATGAAAGTTTTGAGTGGGTGAGTCCTCCATGGGAGGTGAAGACATGAGGGCTTCCTCTTTGAGAATTATTTTTTAAGGGTTAGTAAACTACTCAGTGGTTGATGGAGATGGTAAAGTGGGTGCTTGTTCTAGTATGTCAGTCAAAGAAAGGGTTGATGGCTCCACTACATCCATAAGTGGAGGAGGAAAAAGGGGTGATTATTTGGTTTGGGTCTCTAAAAGATGAGAATGTAACTCCACTACCTCAATAAGTAGAGAAGGTGAGAAATAGATAGGTTGGTTAGTAGGTTCCTCAATAATGAATGTGCCAAAAACCATGTTAACCATATGGGTATCATGAGAGTTATCAACCATGTTTATCTCATTATTGGTAGGTGCATGATTGGGAAAAGGCTATTTAAATATGTCAAGGGCTTGGTTTTGAGGTGCATTGGGGTAATCCAACACAAGCTCTCCCTTATCAATGAAAGATTGGAAAATGCTCTTGAAGGTGTTACACCTACTAATGTCATGCCATATCAGTTGGTGGAAGGTACATAGATCATTATCATTATACCAACTTAGTGTAAGATGAGAAAAATAAAATTACTAAGGTGATTTTATAGGAGGAATTTTTATGATATTAGCTTTTAATAACTTCTCTAGGATCAAATCATAAGACTCTCTAAGTGGAGTAAATTACTTCTGGGTATTTCGGTTTTGGTTTCTCATGTTTTACTTTGAGGAACCAAAAGAATTTAATTAGTTGGTAGATGATGGGGAAGCAAATTTAAGGAAAACCAAATTTATAGTTCCCTTGCTTTGGGTCTTGGTATTAGTTTGGTTGTTCAGTTTGGAGGAGGAAGCCTCATTGGTTTTGTAGGTAGAGTTCTTGTTTTTAAATTTTAGCTTTCCTTCATCAATGGTTATGTTCTCTAATTTACATGCCATGGTGAAATCTTCATCAAAAGTTTAGAAGCTCTAGAAACATATTGTAGAGGAGATTTCTTAGTACATGCCCAAGCAAAGAGCTCTATGAATTCAAGTTGAGGTAGGGAAAAAGAGATTTGGTTGATTAGGCTCCACAAATGAGTTACAAAATCAACAATAGATTCATCATCAAACTACCAGATAGAGTAGATGTCAGTAATGGAAACCTTCTTGGAGATATTTATCAAAAAGTGGTCCAAGAAAGTTTGAGCCAGTTGGGTGAAGGAGAAGATGGAATTATTGGTTAAGGCACTATATAAATCTAATGCCAATCCTAACAAAGACATAGGAAAAGTATGGAGAAGGAGGACATCATCATAGATAATCAAATCACATGAATTCCTAAATGTCCTAAGGTGCTACTGGGGATCCTCCTTGCTCTGAAAATTTGAGAACTTGGGAAGTTCCCATTGAGGAAGATTTGGCTAGATAGGCACATATGGGTGGATGGGCTCATTTCAGATATGGTCATAGGATAGGAGATTGTGAGCCCTAGAGATGGATGACTCTAGAGTTGTCATCTTGTCCATGAGCATCTTCATTAGGTCTATTTGGGATGGTGAACTTGAAGGGTTGTAAGGTGAATAATGTGGTTGGGTTTGAGTGATAGATTGATGATTTTATGGAGGTTGAGAATTTACCACATATGGGTAAGTGGTTTTAGGTGGTTAGGTAGAGGGTATGTGCTATTGAGTGGGTACAGGTGGTTGAGATGTAGGTAAGGGATAAGTGGTAATGATTTTAGTGATAGGAAATAAAGTATAAGGTATTAGTGTTACTACATTTTGAAGTGGAGTGGAGGTAACTAGAGGAAGGGTAGTGATGGTGGTAGTGGGTACTCCAACAATAATTAGAGTATGGGTAGGTAAAGATTGGATGGTAACTGTGTCAAAAAAATTGTTAGTTACCAAATGAGGTAGATGCCTGAGTAGCTAATGGTTGGGTGGTGACAGTGAAAAAAAAAGAGTTGCCTAAAAATCCTAATGGCATGCCATAGGGTGGATCAGTAGGTGGTACTAAAATGGGTGTACGATGAGCTACTATGTTAAGATAATGCTATAAGGCTATCATGTTATTATCCAAAAAGTCAACAAAGTCTGGGTCACCTTAGAAAACTACTTAAGGCACACTAAAAGCATTATAATGATGATGATAACTCTCAACATCAGAGATATAATCCATTGATGAAGAGGTAAAGGAAAATGGATAATCTATAGATGGGTCTTGACTTGCTAAGTCCCTTCTTTGTTAATGAGTAAGAACCATGCAAGTAAGATGAGAGGAAAACACAAATAATATTATAACTCAAACATAAAAAAATCAAGAAAATGATCAAGGAAATCCAACACACACTAAAGCATGTTAAAATCCTATGGTTAAATTTAATTTCACTTTTGGCTTATGCCTTAAGTTTATAAGTATGTGTGATAGAAGTTAGCTTGTAAATCAGGTACTATATAAGCAATCTATGGTTGGTTTTGAGTTATTTAGGTGCTAAAAAATATGTATATTGGGAATAAATATGTGGCTTGGTATTGAGGCCTACCCCCTCACTTCACACACCACAACGATAAGGGTGTCAGGTGCTTAGCCAATATATACTGATTTCCAGAGTTTATACTCAACCAAAGAGCTGAGTTAGTTCTCCCCTTGGTAATGACCTCCAAGTAAGATCATAGAGAAAGGGTAAGGTGACTACTAGGTGATGAAATCCTAGTTGGGCCTTGTCTCAAATTTGTTTTATGTTTAATTGATGAAGGTGGTTTGGTTTAGTGTGTGAAATAAAAGTGATGTTATGATAAAATTACTATGCTTTAAACTAAAAGTGATCTAAAATTACAAGAAAGCAATGGATGCACTTGATTTTAAACCCAAAAAAAATTTAAATTTCATTAATGATCACAAATAGAGAGAAAAGCATACAAATGTAAAGAAAGGAAACCCAAAGTAACGACTCAAGGTCCCACTGAGTGTGCCAAAATGTTTCAGTGAATTTCAGCTTATATTTCAAAAAGGGAAAAAGGAAAATAAATATGGGTATGGTCAAAAAACTTATTTGATTGTAAATTCATTGAATCAGATGATTGTTAATAACTCTTCTTTGTCTTGGGAGGATGACCTACAAATAAGCCAACACTAAAGTGAGTGGTTGGTTAGATAAATAGTTGGGTGGATTGCCTAGCATTAGCTAGATCTTGAAAGCAAGAGCTTCCTTGAGGGATGTCAATCCACATGTTTTAAATAATTAATTTTATAAAATAGAATATAAAGTACTTGCATCAATAATCAATGATACTAAATTTAAACACAAGAAATGCTTGCTAAAGAAATACACTAGAAATAACTAATATAGTGATAAACAATTCGATACTAGTGCTAAAGGGCTCGAGTCTATTTCAAAAAATTAGGTGGGGGTTTATGAATAGAAAGGGACAAAAAAAAAAGATTTGGATTAGGGTAGGTAGGTGGAAATAACTTTCTATTATTTCTTTCCATAATGACTGTCAGCGGTTAGGGTGACCATCGATGGTTGGGTAAACCATTGGCAGTTGAGATAATTGTCAACAGTTACTATGTGAAGGTATAGGTTGGTAAATGGTCAAATTTATAGGATCTAAAAGATGGATTATGAGATATGGGGTGGTGTTGGGCTGAGTGAAAAAGGCAAATAAAGTAGATGAATATCAAAAAACAAATACCTAGCTTGCAGAAGGCTGATCAGGTGGGTGCTTGAGATGGTTGATTCGTTAGTGGAATTTGATGTGATTTAAACAAAGTAACGGTACTTAACACTTTGGTAGAACAAGGAAATCAAGTTGGCTCTCTGATGTGATGGCTTGATTATTGAATTAATGATAACAATTGAATTTCAACAAAGGAACTCTAGATGTACAAGATTTTGATAATAATTGTAGATGAATTTTACCTCCTTGCTCCTCTCTTATTATAGGCAAGGCAAGAAAGTTGCAATAAGATGTTAAATATGCCTTCTTATAATAACTCACTCATGTAATGGCTCACATGCAGATTGAGATAAACTATTTTTAGAAAAGCAAGTGAGGTGACTTGTATGATTGTGGTTAAGGAGGTGCACCCTGATCGTCAGTGTTCAAGGTGACTGTTGACAGTCGAGGGTGAAGGTAAAGGATAGGTAAAAGGTTAGATAAGCCAGTTTGGTTAAATTGACTATGGTTAGGCTTGGTTAGGGGTCAAAATGTTGGATTGGTCCCAAGGGGGTCCTAAGGTGGTCAAAATCGTAGTGTGTGGATTTTTTGTGTCTGCACTTATGATTTTTAAACTATCCATATCAAGATATGACATTATCTTACATACACCTTGATACAAAATGGGTTTTCACACATGACACATACTTTGCTACATCTTACCACATTAGGGCATACGATTTACCCATACACTTTCCTATTTGGTGCATGACATGATGTTTTCCATCTCTGAACAACCTATCATTTATGTGTAACTTATAAAAAAAATTAGCCCAATTTTTCAAACCTTATCTTCAAATAGTCCACATCTTGCAAGTATGGTATGAATTACAATTATTGTGCTTAGCATTTCAATAGACATTTTTTTTTCAATGTAAAGGGTTGGTCTATGCTCTCTTCCAGATCTTGTTTCACTGCTTAGAGTTATAAAACATATCCTTCATATGATTCATGCACTTTCATTTCTTCATCCATAGCTTTCCACTATAAAATTTTGTAACTTTTTCCCAATTCTTTGCACTTATATTCAATGTTTTATTTTAACACATTGATGTTTGTTATATCAATTTTTGAATGAAGGTCAAAAAATCTAAATGAGTCAAAGTTAGTCAAGGTCATTATGTCCAATTCAAATTCCTATTAAAAAAAATCCATCTTCACAGAGTCAAGTTGGTTAGAAATGCAAAAAAAGATTAAAAATTATTTAAGTTTTTGTGCTTTACCTTAGAAATTTTAAACAAAATGTAAATAACCTAGTCAGAGTCTGATGTCATTGTTTATAACCTTATCAAAATCTAATAGGATTGCAAACACTATCCATAGAGTTTGATGCTATTGCTTACACTCCTATAAAAATTTGATAGTAGTGATAACACCACTCCCAAAGTTTGATACCACCAAAAACACTCCATGCAGAACCTACAACTAATGTAGACACACTTATCTAGTCCTGATTTGTTTGCACGTATCCCTACTAAATCTTGAATTATCTGTGTAAACCCCAAAATTTCAAACATTAATTTCACTTTCTCTTCAGCATGTGCAAGGGTATTTAAAATTTGATTTTAACCATTAAAACATTATTCATTTTCATTGTTCCTTGTATTCTGATTATAATTTTTTGTCCTCCTCCTTTGCATCCTATTTGCATCTCACACTTCTATTTACGCATTGTAGTCTTCATCAAGTTGGGATATTATTGGTCAATGATTAGGGTTTGTGATTTTGGAGGATAAGGCATGAAATTTTGTTAATTCCATTCTATTTTCCTTTTTAGTTAAGTTCACAAAGTTTTTAATCTGTTATTTTTTGTAACCCTTTCTAAACCCCATATCTACTTTGGGATCCATTTCTCCTGGGTGTTCTTCAAATTTTATTGAGGTTAAAAATCCATAATAAAATATTATATTTTATCAAACACCCTCAGAATATGTTACCCTTGCAAGAAATATCATTAGATCCTACCTTGCCTATTTGCCTCCTTATCAGATTCTGTCTCATTTACATACATCCTTATCGGATCTTGATACTTTTGCTAATAGACCTATCAAAACTTGATAATTTTAATAACACTCCTATAAAAATATAATAACAGTGTTATCACTACCTATAGATCTTGATATCTTTGTAAACACCACATATGGAGTCTGATACCCTTGTGGGTAACCCTATTGGACTCTTATAACTCCATTTGTAAATTTTCAAAAACCAAGTTTTTTGATTAAAAATCCTCATAAGTTCATCTTCATCAAGTGTAGTGTCAAGAAATATTTTCACTTAGGTAGTTTTCCCCCTAGATATCAACATTTAGGACTCCCATTAAGGGTAATCCAAATTAAACTCCCTCAAAGAATGTCTCACAAAGAGAAGAAAACTCAGATATGAAGTACTAGTTTCAAGGTGTTATTCCTCCATCACATTTGGACTCTAATGTTCACAATATAAAAGATATTGAATTGGGGCACATTGAGATAGAGGTTTTTGGAATATACTCAATGGGGTCTATAAAACATACTATGGCCAAAACATACATGATAGTGGGTTGGTATATGTAGCTGTATTCCCCATTTTAGTTTAGTGTCTAGAATTAGTCTTAACTATAACTACACACTATGACCCTAAAAATAGAGAGATCAAGAATTCAAAAGGATAATATTTTATATGGTTAGTACTAGAGCATATTGATAAATTACTTCAAATTGATAGAAAGAGAATCATTTGTTGATTTGACTCTTGCTTTTGTGTAATAATTCTGGGAAGATAACACCAATTCCTATGCAAAATGGGTAAACAAAAAAGGGTTGATAAAACCTAAACATATAACAATAAGACTTCCAAATAATCTTTATAGATTTGAATTCATTAATGAATTTAGTGATATGATCACACTCTTACATAGAGTAGTGGGGAACCGAACTACAAAGAACTTCTATACATGGATGTATAGATATATATGGATCATTCATAGGAATGCACAATATATCAATTAGGGACAACTCATCATTAATTCATACATACATTTTTGATGGAAGTTAAAACAACTTCTAAGTTTTACATGACCTCTTACCTATTTATGTAGTTTTTAGAATAAGATTTTACGGTGGATTGAATATGGTAAGAGACATCAAGACTAAAAAATTATATGAATTTTATCCTAATCTTACTCTAAAATGAAGTGTACACCATTTTCATAGAGTAAATTATGCCTTCATACAATATGTACTCTAGATTTTTGAGCAATATCCCTATAACATGAGGATTTATGTAGAGGCATAAATAGAGATTTCTAATTTTTGAGCTAGGTTTATACAATTTCCCACCTTCACTTATCTATGAATTTGTGGATGTGAGTTGTCACCATATATGCTCCCAATATATGTTGATAACAAATGGAATTTTATGGAATTTATGAGATAATTGGCTGAGACCCACAAGTTCTTAGAAAATAAACACAAAGCTAGGGTAAAATTTCCTATCTCTATAGGACGATCTGGATGTACATCATTGGCAAAAGTAAAGTTTAATAATAATAATAATGAATGATACGAGGCTAGAACATCACATGCATACAATGTAAGTAAAGACACTATAAAAGTAGAAGAATAGGCTAAAGTTTAGGCTATTGCAAATGTTGCTCTAGTTCATAGGCATCTCAAGCTAAAAATAAAAAGGTTAGGAGAAAAATCTTCTTGTTCTCCTAGTATTTATATTTCTAAACATGTTCCTCCTGATAGTCTTCCTCAGTCTCAGACACTAGTAGAAAATACCACTCAATAAATTGTCTCATCTGATACTTCATTATTGATTCCATCTTCTACTCAACTTGATACTTCTTTGCCTCCAACTCCTCTTTAAGATTCTGAATTGCCTCTTAAATCTTCACCCCAAACTCTAATTGACATATTAGAAAAAGAGAAAGATAAAATAGTATCAAAAGAAATCTAAACTTAGAAACTATTCTTCCTTCTCTTGAGATACTAACAAAATCTGATTTTGCCTATGAGCAACAACCTTTTCCTAATGTAAAAATTATTGCTTGGTTAGATGAGGTAGTAAAGAAAATAAATAAAATTGTTGAGCTTGAATAAATTATTTTCAATACCCTAGCCACTCTTCCTTCATGAACAATAAAAAATCCCAAAATTGTGTGAAGAATAATTACATATAATAAAGGAGATAAATATGTAGAAGTAGTTGTTTATCCTACACCAAAGGACAAAAATAATTTTAGTGCCTCAGACTATCGGATCTCAAGAATACATTTGGGTAAGGCTACTAGGGAAGGAATGAAATAAAATGCTTAATCAATAATTGGTACTTTGTTTGAAAATATGGATCATGATAAAGTGACCAAGGATAATCTTAAATAAAAAATTAAGCAATTAAAAATAGTGATCTAGACGTTGATAAAACCAATTCAATATTCTTCTTAAACTTTCATTCAAATTTTTGAAAAATAAACACTAAATGTTGTAGAATAAATTGGTCATATGGGTAAGGTAAAAAAAGAGTTGTCAAAGAAAATTTTACAGTAAGGTGTCAATACCATTAATACTATAATGACCATTTGTTCTAAAATCTAGTAAAATATGATCATGCAATTGAAGCATAAGACAAATATGCTGAAGAGGTACATAAATGGGATGAATTATTTCCTAAGTTGGAATATTTATCTTATACTTATCCATATGATCTCTTTCAAGAAGAGTTTATTAAAAAATAATAGGTTATATACCTCATTGAGTTTCTAGGGGTTACCAAATTTAGGATCCATATTGTCAAGTAAAGTATTAAAAAGATCAATGATTCTAAGTCAATAGGAGGTGCTTCTCTCCTTAAAAGAATGGGAGGAATATGGAAATTTAAGTGCACACACAATGATGATGATAGGAAAGTGGTTTCTGAGGAAATCATTATCAATCAATTCACAAATAATATTGAGGAAATTCTGGCTCCCAAATTTGTGTTTGATTATAGATCAATTCAGAAGTTGATCAAATATTAAAATAATTTGGATAATATCAAGCCAGTGCTAAAAAGACTTCAAGGAACTTAGAAAATGAAGAGTCTACATTGTGATGCAGAGATAACTTCTACATATCTGGATGGTCCAGATGAAGACAAAGTGCTATAAATCCTACAAAAGCTAGATGAATGCTAGAAGAAGAAGCCACAATCAAAAAAAGAAAAGATTCAAATTGCCCTCAATGATGAAGAACAAGAATAGTTCTTCATCTAATTTTGACTAGTTTCCTGCTTGGAACTTTTTGAGTCATTCCTATAATTCTCATTTGCATATTTTTGTAATATTTAATTCATATATTGTATGTCATGCAAATTTACTAAGTTCTCTTTGTAATTTTGATTCGTGAAAATTAATTTTACAAGTTGTGAAAAATTTTCAATGTAATTTTACAAGTTGTGCAAATTTGTCATTGTACTTTTTCAAGTCATGTAAAAACACCAATACATTTTTGCAAGTTTTGCAAATTGATTAATGTGTTTTTGAAAGTTTTATGTTGTGAAAATTAGCTAATGTAATTTTTTAAGATATTGAAAATGAAAAAAATGTGGTTAAATATCATAACCACCCATTAAAAACTATAAATAGAAGTTAGAGGATCATTTGTAAAGGTTCATGAAAGTTAAAATTTTCTATGGAACTTAGGTATATATTTACCATTAGGATCATGGAGATTTACCATTAGGACCATGTAGATTTATTTCAAAAATCCATGCCTTCACCTCTTATTCCTCCACCCATCCAATGTAACACATGGGTCCCTAAAGTAAAATCATTGCATACCAACCATAAATTCATTGTGGTGGATGTGACCTCTCCCACGGAACTACAATACCCAAGTGATGTCTACTAGTAATTTAGGATACTCCCATCCTCTGAAAAGTGTTCTATGGCATAGCATGGGTATCCTATCATATTCTTAAGAAAAAATGAGATTCATGCACTACAACCCTATTGGCAGATCTGATCCAACTGGTAGTATACCTCATTGAGGTTATATTTCCCTTATGTGTAGCTATCTCCTCTCTACATTCTATACCATTCTGGTCTAATATACTAAGAAGGTATTGGTGAACTTTTCAAAGTATATTTACACCATAATATATCTTTTTATCACTAAAATTAGTTGTAGTACACCCATAGTTCCTCTCTTAATCACCAGTCCATGTGTGATGGTCCTCCCACATGGTCCTCTTAGGTATATGCATGTAGTCAGTATGTCTTAGATTGAATTTATTTGTGTTACTCTACCATCAACACCATTCTATATAGCATGTATATGTCTACTATGTCGAGTATGGCTCCAAGATTAGGCCATAACTAAAATGTGTGCTTATTTAAATTCCATACTAAGACTAGTGTATTGAAGAACTCTATATTATGACACATTGAGACTATGCGAGCTAGTATCCATAAGCCAACCACTCTAAGAGTGTCATAATTGGCTAGTGCTAGGGAATATTCCTTGTCTAATATTCATGGGGGAACATATTATTTTTCTCTACCTCATATAAGTTTGATAGAGATATTTGTGCCACAAGAATAGGTTGTGGCTGTTGTTGCCTTGCTCCCCCTCTTTAATCCTCTAAACCTCATCTCTACACAATGAAAATTTAATTGGATCCTAAAGAAGACAAAACATGTAAAAACTAATATTTTTCTCCCTTTTGCTAAAAAATATTTCTTTTATGCTTGTTTACAAGACCTCCATAGATTTTCATTGGAAAATCAAGATTTACCTTTGTATAGGTCATGCATTTTGATAATAACCTAAAATGTTATTGCATGTTGCTAATAAATGCCTTGAGGCATTGATTTTTGGACTTCTAAGACAATGACATCACAACTATTCATGGTGGAAATGACTTACTTATTGCAACAAACATTTTTATACTAAATTCATCCAATTATTTTTACATAATTAAATGAAATTAGGTAAAATATTTGTTTTGAAACCTCAAGTTATTAAAAACACAAAATATTTCATGTTTCAAGTTGTTAGGTGTTATTTAGACCATTATAGTTACTCTTTACTTGTGACCTAGTGTTTAATATATCTATTCATCACTTGAAGAGCTCTCTAGGCTTTCATCTCAAAAGACCATAGGTGAAAATGAAATTGAAAGGGACATTTTATTTCAATTTATCTATTGAATTTCACTTATCATTTTTTTGTGCCCTTTCTCAATATGACTTTGCTTCTCGTTCAATAGATGTAAAAAATCTTGTCTAGGGGTTTTAACCCATTTCAGATACAATAGTGGAGTTAGATTCAATTTTTGAGGCCTTTGAATTCCCCATTTGGCTGTTGTCACCTTTTAAAGATAGACTTTCACTACATTTTTGTGTTATTTTATAGTCGTGCAACTCCCCCACCAATAGGTTCATCCTTTGTTATCTTCCCTTGATGTACAAAACCTCTATTAGCCTTGAAACCTACACTATTTTATGTGGTGGTGCCTTAAGTTTCCCACTTTGGGATGATTTGGTGGTTTTTGGACTATGGACTCATGATTTCCACATCGAGTCCTCATCTCCCTTAGCTACCTTGATCCCTTGTTGGACTCAAGGTTCATCCATATGGGCTCTTTATTCTTTGGAACTATTTATTGAGTACTTTGGCCCTTCTTAGCTTGTGCCCCCATCAAGGGCACCCTAGGGTAGAATTAGTCTCCCTATTTATTTTCATCATTAATTCCATTGCTTTGATACATTTTATCCTCTATGATATCCTATTGATTCCCTTTTTCACCTCTCCTTTGTAGGTTCATGTGTGGTGGTTTTATGGTCTGAGGAACTTGGTCTCACCCTTGTCAACCAACATTACATCCCTATACTTGCTTCCCTTATTGTTACCTTTTGATGAATCCTCTTTAGTGTTGATTTTCCACATTTGATTTTGACTTTTCCTTGTTGCTGGCTTTCCTCTACGTAGTTTCCTCACTATCCCCACTATTGATATTTTATTTCAAAAACCACTTCTTATATCCTTGAGCCTCATCATATTTCATCATTTGGTGGTGATTTAAAATAATGGTGGTATCTAAGGAAACTCTAAAACTATGGTTTCTACTTACACTAATGACTCTTGGAGTCACAAGATTGTTGTGGCTAGTTTATTTCTAACTAGTGAGATTAATAATGAGTACCGCACAATCATTAGAGCTTTGATTGATGCTAGTGGGTTGGGAATGTCCTATATGAAATTATTATTTAACTCATTCTTATTCATTTCCCATCTCATCATAGTTTTTAAAGTATTTAACATTAATTTTCTACCCCTTTTCATGGTAGTGCACAATCTGATTTCTCATTTTGAGGATTTTTAGATTAATTGCATCCATAGATTAGATAACACTATAGATAACACCTTATTAAACACCATATTGGATAATATTAAACCATGAGCTTTCTCTTTGTTCCCTTGATGGTGTTAAATAAAAATATTGGAGTTACACTTTTGGATAACAGTCATTGACACTTATTTATCTAGTGTTCAACACATGCATGTGAAGGTATGATCTTCTATTCTTCTTGAATTATGTATGTTTTCTAGGTACTTCACAACCTCATGTTCTCATGTACACAAATTAATCATACCTCAAGGACATGTAACATTAATGTTATCAGATTTCTTGTTAAGATGACATTTCATCTCCCCATGCCATTGTAGACACTTGATTTTGGTACAAGGCCTTTTTACATCATGTATATTCCCTATTTCATTACACTTGGTTTATGTATACATATTTATCTATTGGTACATCTTATCATTGTGTTGGGCCTAGTATCATTATCTCCTAACATATATATCCATTACATCTTAATTTTATATTCAATTTTAGCCAATGATAACCTACCCATTTGATTCAAAAAGTTTGAGAACCTACATATCTACTATTCAATTTCCTTTATACCACCCTAGATGTTGTTGGAGTGTCTAAAATAGTATTTATGTGTATTTTCATACATATCCTATTTGGCATGTGCTAGTTATTTTCGTAATTTATGGGTCTCATGTACCTAGAGTGTCACATTATCATATATTTTAGGGTTATCTCATGTGTAGATTTACATTAGAGGAGTCTATACATAAAAAGGTGCCCTTATTCATTTTATCTATATATAATTTGTATTCAAAACTATTATATGTTGAGTCTATCAAGCCTTATTCTATCAATATTTATCAAGAGGACATCACCATTACTCACTATGGATCTTGCATATTGAACCAACATTATTTCTACAACTTCTTAAAGTCTAGTGCCATCTCCTGTACCAAAATAAAGCTTAGGTGAATTTTCATTTATTCGCATTTTCACGTCTAGTAAATATGAAGCCCAAGATCTTTCTACATTTACACTATAAAATAAATATGTGGGTTCTCATTCTATCATGCAACATATGTAGTCACAACTCTTTTGAGGTTTCCCAACATATAACCTATTTCCTTTTATTCTTCATTTTGAATTTATGGAATAGGTCAAGATCAAAGGAGAAGCGGTCAAACTTATTCAAAATTTGAAATTTATCATATCATATTTTTTTTGGGTTTTTGTGTGTACTTCTATTTGGATTATGTTTTATCACTATTTTTTTTTCTTAAATGCAAAGATAAGCCATGATTTAGGTATGTATGTTTCAGCCCTCTTGGCCAAATAATGAAAGTTATATTATCTACTTTAGCTCATCTCAAATCTATTTGTATGACTATATTTATTGTATTTAATCAAAATTGTATCCTACAATAGTTTTATTTTTTGTGTATAGATTAAGTCATTATGCTCTAAATTGTTAAAAAATTATGGTGAACCCTAATCTGATAACACTCAACCTAATGTTTACATCTTCTTACCCTTTAGGGATTTATTTTTATCCATTTAAGATTCTAATTTTATGGTTTTGTTTCACCTTTCCACCCTTAGGGTTTCATTTCCATTGTGTGTGAATTTTATTGGTTAGAATCATTGTTAATATTAGTGAAATGAATGATTTATAATTGTTGGATGCTAAATTAAAAAATGTGAATATTTCAAATAAAGTGAATAATTTAAGTGTTGATTCCCATAATGTTTGCGATTGTGTTCCCTCACCTTATAGTTTCTTGATAAGTTTTTGGCTTCAAAACCCATGAGATATAAGGTTCCTATAGATACTATCAATGGTAAGACTCATGTTAGGATATTAGAGTACAATTGATTACTTTTGTATAAGCAACTAAACATGAAATTGAAACCAAAAGTAATAAGTAACTAGAAATAAGAAACAACAAATAATAGGAGATACAAGAAACAATAAATCTATATTAAACTCTTCTGGAAGGAAATACAATGAAGAAATCTCTCTCTCCTCACACCTCGCAGATGTACAGTAATTCTCCCTCAAGAGTTCTCTCTCTCTCTCTCAATCAATTACAATCAACTCAATCACTAAATTGTACATGCTATGGGGATCTAACCCTACTATATAGAATACTACAACACTAGGGTTAATGAGCCATGCATTTTCCACCCTTAGATCCACCTCTTAAATCAAAGGCTCAAATTTGTTCTCCTAAAAATAACAATTTTGAAAATGCACAGAAGTTGGTGTCGATCTAAAGATGACCGATGCTGATCGACCCCTAACTGATGTCGGTTGGTTGTGATCGATGCCAGTTACTGTGTAAGCCTAGAAACCTCCACATTAGCTCATTAGTGAAGATTTTAGCTCCATAACTCAAAAATCTCCCACTTGGAGATAAACAGCTGCACCTGTACCTATACAACAACATCCTCTAAACATCTCTAGCTTGTTTCTCCCTCTTCAAGTTCAATCTTGAAGACCAACAAAAGTTGAATGAAGATTCAACTTCTCCTTTGTTACCAGCTTTGTTAACATATCAATAGGGTTCTTATCCATATGGATCTTTTCCAGCTTCAACTGTCCATCCTCCAATACCTGTCTAATAAAGTGGTACCTAAGCTGTATATGTTTGGTTCTTGAATGAAAGACTGAATTCTTTGCCAAATGAATTACACTTTGAATATCACTATACAATCTACAACTCTCTTGCTCCTTTCCCAACTCTTCTATGAACCGAGTCATCCAAATCATTTCCTTGCTAGCCTCTATGACTGTAATGTATTCTACCTCTGTAGTAGACAAGGCAACAACCTTCTGCAACTTTGAAATCTAGCTAACCACCATTCCACCAACAGTGAACACATATCCTGTGGTGCTTCTCCTACCATCCAAGTCACCTGCCATAGCTGAATCTACATACCCATGTAGAGAAGTGTTTGACCCTCCATAGCATAAATGCCTACTGTTGGTCCCTCTCAGATATTTGAGAATCCATTGAACTAATTTCCAGTGTTCCTTTCCTGGATTGGTCATAAACTTGCTGACAACTCCCACTGCTTGGGCAATATCTGGTCTAGTACATACCATTGCATACATCAAGCTCCCAACTATTGAAGCATATGGAACTCTACTCATGTACTCAACCTCATCATGTGATTTAGGACACTGTTCTTTGCTAAACTTGAAGTGTCCAGCCATAGGTGTGCTTACCAATTTTTCATCCTGCATATCGAACCTCTCCAACACCTTATTCACATAATCCTCTTGAGAAAAAATCAAACTATGATTTTTCTTGTCTCTCTTAATACTCATGCCAAGGATTTTCTTTGCTGCTCCTAAATCCTTCATGGAAAATGTGTGAGCTAATTTTACCTTAAGCTCAGTAATTTCCTACATGTGTGAACCTGCAACAAGCATATCATCTACATACAATAATAGGATAATATAACTACCATTATCCAATCTATTAAAATAAACACAATGGTCAAATTGACATTTACTAAAGCCATGCTCTATCATAAACCTGTCAAACCTCAAATACCATTGTCTTGGAGCTTGCTTAAGACCATATAAGCTTTTCTTCAACCTGCACACAAGTTTCTCCTTACCTTTGACCTCAAAACCTTTCGACTGATTCATATATATCTCTTCATCCAAATCTCTATGAAGAAATGCTATCTTAACATCAAGCTGATCAAGATGCAAATCCTCAATAACAACTAAAGACAATATAGTCTGAATAGAAGTCATCTTTACTACAGGAGAAAAAATTTCACCAAAATCAATACCTGGTTTCTGTGCAAATCCCTTTACTACCAACCTGGCCTTATGTCTCATTTGTCCATTCTCTCCTTTCTTTAACCTGTATACCCATTTGTTTTTCAGTGCTTTCTTTCTGGCTAGCAACTCAACCAAATCCCACGTATGGTTCTCTTCCAAGGAATCAATTTCCTCATTCATGCCATGCTCCCACTATTTCCTGGATTCTACCTGCATTGCCTCATCAATTTTTTTTGGTTCTCCACCATCAGTGAGCAACAAGTAGCATAAAGAAGGGGAATAATGAATTGGAGGTTTACTTACCCTTTCAGACCTCCTTATGGGCATTTGAGACTCGTTTATAGCTTACTGTCCGCCCAAATTTTCTTCTGACAGTGACCGATCTTGGTCATCTCTAACCGATGTTGGTCTGCACCTGACCAATGTTGATCTCTGTGTTTTTTTATGAGTGATGATTTTTACCTGCGAGCTCATTTTGGATCATAACCTCTTCCAAATCAAGATTACCCTACTCAGAATTATTCAACCTCTTGAGCTGATCACTGTACATCACCTTCTCATTGAAAACTACATCACAGCTTCAAATAATTTTGTTAGTTTCTAAATTCCACAAATGGAATCTGAAATCTCCAAAACCATAACCAATGAAAGTGCATTGCATAGATTTAGCATCCAGCTTCTTTCTATTTTCTTTATCAATGTTCACAAAAGCTTCAGAACCAAAAACTTTGAGAAATGAAAGATCTACCTTTTTACTTGTCCAAGCCTCTTCTGGAATCCCACCATCTAGTACAGTGGAAGGTCCTCTGTTAATTAGGTAAACTGTAGTATCTACATCTTCTGCCCAAAACTGTAAGGGCAAACCAGCATGCAACCTCATACTCCTTACACGCTCCATTATTGTTCTATTCATCCTTTCAGAAACTCCATTTTGATGAGGTGTCCTTGGAACCATCCTTTCCCTATGTATTTCACTCATAGAACATTAACTATTGAATTTATTGCTGCAGTACTCACCACCATTGTCAGATCTAAGGCACTTCAATCTCAAACCTATTTCATTCTCAACCAAAGCTTTCCATTTCTTAAATGTGTCAAAAACATCAGATTTCCTATTTATGCAATAAACCCATACCTTTTTTGTAGCATCATCAATGAAAGAAACATAATACTGTAATCCTCCAATATAAGCTACCTGAGCTGGTCCCCACACGTCTGTGTGAACAAGCTCCAACTTGTGCTTCTTCTTTGTTGACCCAGTTTTGAGAAACCTCACTTTCTTCTATTTCCCAAAAATACAATGCTCACAGAAATCTAGATCTATGCTTTTCAAATCTGAAAGCTTACCTTTTGACTTAAGAACACTCATTCCCTTCTCACTTATGTGACCAAGCCTACAGTGCCACAACTTTGCATCTACATCTGAAGTAGATAAAATAGAAGGAGAATAATCAATAATACAAGTAGATAGATAAAGTGTACCTACTCTCTTACAATTTGCTAATACAAGTGTACCCTTGGAAACTTTCCAAGATTTAGCTGTGAGAGTTACGGTGCAACCCTCATCACCCAACTTACCTGAAAAAATCGGATTCCTCTTCAGGATGGGTACATGCATGACATCCTTCAACACCCATGTGTTGCCATTCTACAATTTCAGCTGCACTTTTCCTTTGCCAACAATTTTACAAGGCTCATCATCCCCTAAATAAATTTTTCCAAAATCTCCATGGACATAATCATTGAAAAATTCTCTATTTGGGGTTGCATGGAAAGAGGCACTAGAATCTAAAACCCATGATTCTACTTTATTATCCAAAGAAAATATAAGAGCATCTTGTGCAACAATACCTGCAACTTTTGCTTCTTTATTACCTTCATGCTGATTTTCTTTGTTATCCTTCAACCAACAATCTTTCTTTGCATGCCCTTTCTTTCCACAATTCTAGCAGGTTATTCTTCTATTTCTGGATTTGGATCTACTTCCCATCTTTGACCTTGATTTCTCTTGGCCCTTCTCTCTTTGCCTTCCCCTGCTTTCAACACTTAAAGCATTACCTGATGTTTCCCCTATGCTTTTCCTATGAATTTCTTCATTCAAGATTACACTAACAACATCATCAACTTTCAAGATATTTGAAGCAGATGCAGTATTACTAACTGCCATTACCAAACTATGCCAACTTTCAGGTAAAGAGCATAAGATTAAGAGAGCCTTTATTTCATCATCAAAAACTATTTTGACTGAATTTAACTGATTTACTATTATATGAAAATCATTGAGATGACTAGATATAGATCCACCTTCCTGCATTTGCAAATTAAATAATTGCTTCATAAGATATACCTTATTCGAAGCTGAGGGTTTTTCATATAAATTTGCCAAAGTATCCATTAACTCTACCATTATCTTTGCTTGTGATAAGTTGAAAAACACAGAAGCTGCCAGGCTTAACCTTATAGATCCAGGAGCCTTTCTATCAAGAACATTCCATTCTTCATCTTCCATATCTGTGGGCTTCCTTGAAACCCCACCCAATGGTAAATACAGATCTTTCTGATATAGATAATCTTCAATCTTCATCCTCCATAATTGATAATTCTTGCCATTGAATTTCTCCATTCTTAGTTTACTTTCTTCTACCATTGCTTTGCTCCCACTCAATCAGAAACCCCTGTGAGTGAATTTTGTAATCAACAAACACTAACACGCTCTGATACCAGTTGTTAGGATCTTAGAGTACAATTGATTACTTTTTTATAAGCAACTAAACACGGAATTGAAACCAAAAGTAATAAGTAACTAGAAATAAGAAACAACAAATAATAAGAGATACAAGAGACAACCAATCTATATTAAACTCTTCTAAAAGGAAATACAATTAAGAAATCTCTTTCTCCTCACACCTCGTAGATATACAGTAATTCTCCCTCAAGAGTTCTCTCTCTCTCTCTCTCTCAATCAATTACAATTAACTCAATTACTGAATTGTACATGCTATGAGGATCTAACCCTACTATATAGAATACTACAACACTAGGGTTCATGAGCCATGCATTTTCCACCCTTAGATCCACCTCTTAAATCAAAGGCTCAAATCTGTTCTCTTAAAAATAACAATTCTAGAAACGCATAGAAGTCGGTGTCGGTCTGAAGATGACCGATGCCGGTCGACTCCTAACCGATGTCGATTGGTTCTGACTGATGCCGGTTATTGTGTAAGCCCAGCAACCTCCACATTAGCTCATTAGTGAAGCTTTTAGCTCCACAACTCAACAAATCAAACTTTGAATAATATAATTAATGAATTTAATGTGCCCTCCTAAGAGATCATAGCCATAATGCATTTAATAGGGGAATTACAATGAAAAGTACATTATTTATCTTTGGATTATATTACATATTATTATTGGGCCAATTATAATGTTATATTTGGTCAACCTATAGTGCTTAATATTTATATTTCACCTTTTATTCATGAATTTAGAATGCAAAAATTTGTATTGTTCAATGGGTTAGGTGATCTTTACTTACACCTTAAGCACTTTTTGGATTCTTCTAGGAAATATAAATTCAATGATAGAATATTTTTCAAAACATTCCATAGAAGCTGAACAATTCATGCTCTAGATTGGTTTCATATACTCCCTAGTGGCTCTTTGCATACACACCTTGAGTTGGAAGAGATATTTATATCATGATATATCCTTAATATGGGACCTTGAGTTATTTTTTAACATCTTCCCTCCCTTCACCAATGTGAATATGAACCATTTTATGACTATATGGAGATTTAAAGCTAGTATGAACCATTTAATTTACCAAACTATAGATTTGGAGAAATAATACATTCTATGTAGGGATCTCATCTTTCCTCTCAAATAGAAATTTCTTTATCAGACATTCCAATATTTGTTCTTTGAGAATATTTCACTATTAAATGAACTTAAATATGCTAATAAACTTGGTCATACTAATAACACTCCTATTTCTATCTTTCCAACTAAAATCCATGTGGAAAAAAAGAATATATCTTCACCATGGGCTAGGAAAAAGATGACTCCTACAAAAATTTATAGATATCGTCATAATGGTTCAAATTAATATCCTAAGTTTAATGATTTTTGAAATTTAATATTAAATAAAATTCTTAAATTTAAGTTGGGTAGGCTTCCCCATATTTGTAGTACATTTTTTTCACCAACTTCATTTAAATCAAGATATTATTTTGAATATCATATAACACATGGAAATTGAACTAAAAGGTGCCATGATTTGAAAAATAAAATCATGGATCTTATTCAAAAACATAACATTGAGATTCAATCACATCCTAGTGATACTACAAACTTTCCTAAAGAGGATCAACCTATTCCATATCCTACCGTCTCCTAGAGAAGAGTTACCTAAACAAAAGTATTCTAAAAATAGTTACCTGAATAAGAGTTACCTAAAAGGAAGTGTGCCTAAGAAGGAAACTCAAAAGTAATACATAAATAAGAGTTACCTAAAGAAGAGTCTCCTAAAGAATAGTTACCTAAATAAGAGTTACGTATAAATAAGTGTGCCTAAGAAGGAAATTCCAAAGTAATACATACCTAAGAATACTATTGATCCAAACAAGGTTTCCAATGTGCCAACCAAGATTTACGTTTCAACTATAGAACCTTTGGTCATTAGTGCTTACATAGAAGGTAAAAAATATAAGAAAATTATGGTTGATGACACTGATGGGTGTCATCAATTGCTTTATTTAATCAACTGAGTTCAGTTGATGTCATATCAAATCAGGGCCAATGTCTAACAACAGTTTGCAATAAGGTATAAAGGATATGTACTAATAGTTGTGTGTTTGGGGTGGTTTGGGATCACTTAATCCTAAATATATAATCTACTTGCATGAATGGAAATCTACTCTATTACTTTTGAAAAGAAACACACTTGATGAATTGGAAATTATCTAATTTGCTTGAAGGATACACACTTGTTGTAGAATCAAAAACACACTCTGATAAAATGGAAAATACTCATTGCTTATGAAGGGGAAATGATTTGAAACAAACACATTTGATGATCAAAAGAAAGCACACTCTAGTCTAGTTATAAAATCGAATTTAATTAAAATGGAAATGCTTTCAAAAAAAATGCTATCAATGTTGTAAACAATAAATTTAAATGAAATGCACACACACATAGAAAGACACTTTTAGGTTACCAATTTACACTTACGAACATAAAGATTGAAATATTTAAACAACAACACACAAAATAAAATACCATAAAAGATCCTTCTTCCCTTATTGAGTGGACCCATATTCTTCCTTGGGGTATGATGTAAATCAACACTTAAAAATTCATGAACATCAAATATTCATTAACTTCAAAGTGATTTATAATTTGTAAATGCTTAATTGGTGATTATTCTAACTCTTCTTAACTCCTAACCACACTCTAATAACTCTCACAGTGAATAAGAAAGTTGTATTTATAATACAACTTATTTAACAAATTATTTTTGGAGTGTAACAACCTGATTTTGTAATCCTAATAACCTAACAAATCATATTTTTTATTCTAACAAATTTTTTTGGAACTAATTTACTAACCTCAACAAACTAATAATTTAGTTTTGCAATTGATTATTATTCTAGGCTAACAACTAAATAACAAATTTGGTTCTTACAATAAATTTGATGTACAAGATATTCATAGTAGTTGAAGTACTATAAATATCTTACCTTCTTTATGAATACTTATTTTTATAAATACTATAAATAGATGCCTAAATAGGTATCAATCATCTTTGCTTGCATGTGGCCACAATTGTAGACCTTCGTAGTGTTATGTGTAATTTTAGAAGTTTCTATTAATAGAACTTCTATATATAGAAACACTATAAAATATGTTCCAAAATATTCATTCATGCCTCCTTTATCCCCCCAAACCTCAAAATCATTTATGTACAGCTTCATACTCAATTTTAGACAACTCTAGAGTTTGACTGATGTATTTCAAAGCTGGACTAATGAAATTTACAACTAGACTAATGAACTCCAAAGTTTTGACTATGCATATACAAAGCCCACTAAAATGCTCATAGCTTTTACATATGAGCTCGGATCAAGATGATTATATTTTTAAATTGTCTATTTTTTTGAGAGGAATCTGAATATGAAATTATATTCATGATCACAGATGTTATTGATGATTGATTTTTCTATTTTATAGAACCTGTCAAATTTGTCCTTACACATTCACATACCAAAACATAAAAAAAACAACACAAAAACACATGACCTATTTTTGGTTGATACAAAGGTATTTGTATGCCTTAGATGATCATGCATAAATATTACATACATATTAATAGCAACTGAGAAACCTTGAATATGGTTTACATTGGAATCCAAATCTAGTGACAATCTCTAGATCTACATGAAGAGTGTCATTGATTGGTTTTTGAGAGCTTCAAACTTTTCTATCTGCATTATGACTCCTTTCAGCCTACATATATAACATGTTGTGTCATTTTTCCAAAACAATGTTAGAAAATAATAACAATGTAGATTGAAAAGACTTCTAAGGAATAAACTAGATACATATCTTATATTTCACTCTAAAATAATCACAAGTTCTTAAACTATATCTAAGTCTACTTTTAAAACATGGTTTATGCAATATAAAACGGTTTCATTTACTAATATAATGAGACATTTTATGGACTCATCATTATTTCACACTTAAACTCATGCATGTCCTCATGCATGCTACTATTTTTCATGTATATGTAGCTTGTTCAATCATTCAATTCAATAGAAATTAGTCCACTTGTTTTATCAAAAAACCAACATTTTCCATCTTTTCTTAATATTGATAAGTTTGTTCTATTTTGATAGCCTATGATGTAGAAGTAGTGCATATTTTCATTTTCTTTTGATCCAATATTTTTGTGATCATTTTAATAATGATCTTTGTTTTATTGATACATATCTATATTTGAGAATATTGGCTCCTCTATTTCAAGGATTTAACTAGATCATCTCATCTTTTATTAAAAACCATATATGTTGAACTAAAGTAAACCATATATGTTGAACTAAAGTATACCAATGAATATTCTTTTGAATTCAACAATACATTTATGAAATATTTGAGAATAAATTTTTTAAATTAACAATGTAATCCTTTGAAAAGAGTTGTCATTTATTGGTTTTTAACTCTTTTGTTCTCTTCTCTCCTACACTTAGACTGATGCATACCCTCATGCATGGGGATATTATTTATTCTTTATTTTGTTTTTTTCTCTCTTTTTTAAAACCATTTCTATTCTCTACTTAAAAAGTTATGTCAAGTGGACCTATTTTTAATTGAAAAATATATAACTATATTTAGAAATAAAATACTAGAATAAATACCTCATTCATACTCCCAGTTGTTAGTTTCTTCCTCCATGATGACGTTGTCAAAGTTATTTGATGTTAGAAAATAGTAGAAAGACAAAGTGGATTAGGTACAAATTTAATGCTAATTGGGAAAAACAACCATTTGTTGGTTTTCAACTTTTTCCTCTTTTTTATTTTTATTTTTTTTGCCCTTGATCAGTCATTTACTAATTTTTTGATCACCACTCTTTTATATAATACATGGCCAACCAACAAGTCAGTTTTCTAACCATGACTGTCAACAATGCTAGAAGGTTTTCATTGTTGAATTTTCTATTTTTTTTATACCTTTTTTTAATTTTTAAGAAATGATAACATAATAAAAATGATGAGAAATTGGACAGTGGTTGTTTAAGTTCCTCTCCAACATTGAAATCAATTAGAAAGTTAATTTTACTCATACACTTATTCTTTTTATGAGCTAGTTTACCAAAATCAATCCATATGTAAAACATGAGAAAAAGTCTCCCATTATTGTTCAAAGAGTTTTTCATGATTTATTGAATGATGCATAGGATTCAAAACATCTTTTTTCAAGCTCCTAAACTGGTCTATGTAACTCTAAAGCTAGACTGGTGAACTCTGAAGCTAGACTGATGGAATCTAGAGCCAAACTGATGGACTCTAGATCTAGTCTGAACTGGTCCATAATGGCTTGAGATAATCCTCAGAAGTCTCTTTTCTTGTAAAAACATATGTATCTCATTGCAACCAAGTTATTTTAGCAAACTGAAAGGAATGATCAGTGATACATGTAGACTTCACTCAACATCATATGTTGGTTTGAAAATATTATAACAAAAGAATAATAAGCTATCCAAAAACATGGGCTATTTGAAAACTTTCTATCTGATATGTTGCTTTCATATTTTCACATTTTTACAAAGGTTATTTGATTAAGCATGCATAAAAAGAGAAGTTGAGAAATAATAAAATAACCTTTATTATGAATGGATGAAAGTCAAGAGGTGGAAACAATTATAATTTCATTATTATACAATATTTATTATAGAAATCTCTACATTGAATATATTATTAATGGTGGGGTGGAGGCCACCATGAATGGGCTTGATATTGCAACAATTGGATGAACGGTTGATGGAAATGACTTGATAAATTTTGATATGGTAGAGATCGATTGGTCCAAGTATGAAATACATGTTTATAGGAAACATATTCATATTTATATGAAATTAGTAATACATACCTGGAATTTATTGATTTAGTGGTCATGGTTCTCTTTGGATAATAAATATCACTTTCATGCTTCCTTTTTTATCCATTGATTCTTCACTGTGTTTGTATAATCAACCTGGAATTCATCCTCAAAATATCCAAAACAACATTTAGTTAAATCATTTTTCTATTTAAATATTGTTTCTAAGAATTCTAAAATTATACTTTATTACTCATCAATCAACCAACCATTCATGTGTAATGTTTTTTCATGTTAGGCTAAAATTTATTTTTTCTCTAGATATATTGAATCAACTTCCATAAATTCACTCATGAGATATTTTAATGGGATGAAACGAGGTGTGTGATCATAAGTCTCATTAAGAGTGGTTTTTGAGTTGGTTGTTCTTTAGAGAAAGGTGTGGCATACTCCATAACTATATTGATAGACTTTAGAGCTAGTCTAATAGGTTATGGAGCCAAACTACCAGACTTTGGAGCTACATGAAGAGTGTCCTTAATTTGGTTTTTGATAGATTCAAACTTTTCTATCTACATTATGACTCCTTTTAGCTTGCATATGCAACATGTTTCACCTTTTTTCCAAGATAATGTTATAAAATAGTAACAATATAGATTACAATGACTTCTAAGGAATAGACTAGATACATATCCTATATTTCATTATAAAACAAGCATAAGTTCTTAAACTACATCTAAGTCCACTTTTAGAACATGGTTTATGCAATATAAAATGGTGTCATTTGTTGATATAATAAGTCATTTCATGGACTTATTAGACACTACCCAGGTCAATATGTGTAGCATTATTTTTCTTATATTTATGGGATATGACATTGAACATTTAACTAATGGTTCTTTTTTTGTGTGTGTCACATTGAGATACATTGATTTACCTATATATCTTAGTCCCAAGGCATGTTTTTATACTTTCCATGTTGATCCCACTTTGATTAAGTAAAACATTTTACTATAAATTCCTTGGATAAAATTAATGGATGAAACACTAGATGTGACTCACGATCATATTACATTTGATTTCCAATGTGATAATATTTCCATTTCAATAGATAGAACAAATAAAATTTAATATAATCCCAAGATGGATAAATTTATATCTTAAGAGTGGGTACCTAAGTAAACATATAATGTGGATACTATAAAATAACAAAAAGAACTTGAGTTATCATCACCTAAAACTCCATATCCTATAGAAGGTTTTTTTATTATAATGTTATATTTCAATACATGGGATTTGATGAAGATGAAATGTTTGATATCCATGCATCACCTTATCATACTACAACTTATACATAACCATGTACCAAAATTGTATACTTTGATGAGTCCACTTATGAGCATATCATTGGTTATCCTTTGCTAACATACCATGGGATTTGACATTTTATCATATAAGGCTTACATTATATACCTATGATAGGAAATTCACAATTGGATCCATGGATATTGTGGTGGAATTTATTTTTACATCTTGCATTGGATTTTATTCTACTTGATTGAATGACTATCATTGTTGGATTTAAGATATTGCATCATTTATTTCAACTTTGATCTAGCTATTTCATTTTAGATTCTTCCTCCTGGGAAGTTTCTTCTTTGACATTTTACTTGTATATTTTCACTTTACATGTGCGAGTTTTTTCTTGATGTAAATTACCTTGATGGGTCACCAGATGTCATTGGAACCTTTAATAGCCACAATCTATATGGTATATATCTCTTCCTACATTACCATGATACACATCATATATATGATTGAATGCTTACATCTTATAGTACATGCCTTATGATTGATACTTAAATATTACACCTTAGTACCATATCATCCATATTTATACTACTATGATTGTGATTCATTGTTATACCTAGCCTTCTTAGACATACATAACATATATTGGACATATCTTACTTTTATTTTGGGTGAAACACTCCTGCATATCTCCTTAAGCTTACTCTATACATATTTTTCATATATAGAGTATATTGGGGCACATTATTGGTCCCTCTCACCATTGATACTATTATGTATATCTTTCCCATTGGGGAAGACACAACATTTTTTCATATGGAACTATAGAGAGAGTGAGAATCACATAATAATACATTTATATATACATACCTTCATGCCCAAAATGGCATATCACATATTATCTATAATCGAGCATCATTTTAATATCTTACTTCATTGAGACACACTACATATATTCCTTGCATTACTACATCAATGCATCAATATGCCCCACACACCTTTTACATATATAAACATTATAAATCTCATACTTGATTCATACATGCCTATATTCTAAAAACATTGGTGTGCAAGTCTCATGCATTTCCAATAGGGGAATCAGACCCATATATGGTCCATGGAATATATTTACACATATATTTTACACATGGTACCTTCTCACACATGATTTACCTATTTCCATACACTGCCAACCAAGGGGAAAGCTTTTATAGAAAATTATAAAATATCAAAAACATTATAAAATATAAAATCAAAAATATTGTTTTATCATTAGTTACATATCTAGCTATGCTACATGTTTTCATACTCATACTTTACAAAAAATGTTATCATGGTATCACTTTGAGTGGGTGCTATGAAAATATACAAGTTACATATGATACTAGATCACTAAGATGTTACAAGGATACATGACCAACACCCTAGGGGGCATGATCACATTGGTGGCATGTCTATGCTAGGGACATCCTCATAAAATAGTTTACCATGATGCTATTTATCCTTACTATCCATTTATCATATTAATATATATATATATATATATATAATATTTTAATATGATAAATGGATAGTAAGGATAAATATCATCATATATATATATCTTGATAGTATCTATAACTCATGTACTATAAGGATATATATATTGATCATATAAATGCAATTATTACATCATGGTTTGAATGGGAGTCTTTGATTGTATGTGTGTGTGTGTGTTTTAACATGTGGGTTTGCCTTGTTATCCATGGATGATCCTCTTGTTATGATTTATTTTCTTTTGGGTCTCATCCTTGCATGTTGATTAACTTATGTTGTACTATCCTGGCTACGATTAATTGTGATATATTATGATTATTTACATGATGCTTACCATGCATGTTATTATACTATGTTTGTGTCATGATATATATCATGCACATAAATTTTTTTATACTTTATTAGTGGATACGTTTCCATGGTACTTACCATGCATCTATGGGGGAGCACTACTTGTGTGTGTTTCTCATTGGTATATATAGATATACTAAGATAATATATGATACATTGGGTCATGTAGTTGTCCCTATCCAACTATGACATAAGGGAAATTATACTTATTTTGATCTTTGTATGATATTATATTTATTAATAATAAAATAGAAATTAATATAAAATAATTTCACTGAATTACAATAATAAGATCTGTAATCAAAGATGCATAAAGAACAAAAATAAAAATGCACAACAAGAAGTCTAGATTTAATGTGGTTCACCCAATGTGGGCTAAATCCACCAAGAAACACTTGCTAAAATTTTATTACAAGACACAAGAGTAAAATCCACTCTCAGATCAGTCTTCTCACAATTATAATGCACAAATATTATTTGGAGATGTGCTCTACAAACCCTCCTAAATTTGCACCTAAATTCACACACTCTTTTCTTCCTTTTCACAACTCAATGCATCATATTATGATGTATTACATGTTATATATCCATATATAATACATCAAGTAGTAATACATCACCATTGATGTTCACCTACATCACACCGATGCTCACATGCATCACATTGATGCTCACTTGCATCACATTGATGCTCACCTACATCCCATCGATGCTCGATCATAACATGTTGATGATCACTCATAACACACTGATTCTCAACTACAACATGTTGATGCTTGACCACATTTCATAGGTACTCATTCATTGTTACACCCCATACCGATGTTCATCCAAAGAACCCAAACATTCATCCACAATACATTATAATTTAGAAATAGGCTCCACAACATAATAATCTCCCACTTAGAGATTGATTTCCTCTAAGTAGGTTTCTCAACCCTTCACTATCATCTGTGAAGGCTAACCAAAACTAAACATAACTTCAGTTTCTCCCTTGTGACCACCTTGGTCATCATGTCTATAGGGTTTTATCTTGTATGAATCTTCTCTAGCTTTAAATTTTCTTCCTCTAACGCTGTCCTGATAAAATGGTACCTCAAAAGTATATGCTTCATCCTAGAGTGGAAATTAGAGTTATTTTATAAATGTATAACACTCTGACTATCACTATATAGCTTTCCTTTCCCCTTCTTATTCCCTAACTCTTCAAGTAATTTCTATATCCAAATCATCTCTCTACTTTCCTTTATGGCAACAACATACTCGACCTCTATGGTTGACAAAGCCATAAGTTTCTATAATCATGAAATCCAACTCACCACTATGTCACCTATAGTAAATACACATCCTATCATGCTCCTCTTGCTGTCTAAATCTCCATCCATGTCCAAATATACATAACCATGCAAATTTATGTCCAATCTACCATAGTTTAAAATTATCCCCATGGTCCCTCTTAAGTACCAAAGGATCCACTTCACTACCTTCCAATGTTCTCTACCTAGATCACTCATGTACCTACTTACTGCTCCCACTACATGGGTTATATCTACCCTAGTGCACACCATGGCATACATTAAGCTACCAATTTATGATGAGTAAGTTACATGTGACATCTGGATTCTCTCCTCCTCTGTCTTGGGACACTGCTTCTTTGATAACTTGAAATGGCCATCCAAAGGAGCCCTAACAAGTTTAACATCCTATATAATAAACCTATCAAGACATTTTTAATGTAATCTTCCCGGGATAAATTTAGCTTTAATTTATTCCTATCCTAATTTATTATCATACCAAAGATTTGTTTTGCTACTCTTAAATCCTTCATAGCAAAATAATTACTAGGTTTTTCTTTGAGTACCTTTATTACCTACATGTTCTTACTTGTAACTAACATGTCATCCAAATAAAAACATATGATAATGTAATTACCATCATCAAAATTATTGAAATATATGTAATGGTTTGAATGACACTTGGAGTATTCCTGCTCCATCATAAAACTATCAATTTTTTTGTATCATTGTCACGGAGCTTGTTTCAGGGCATACAAGCTCTTCTTTAGTTTTCAAACCATGGTATTCTTCCCTATGACCTCATATCCCTATGGCTTATCAATAGGTAATTTCTCCTCCAAATCACCATGAAGCATCATATTATTCACATCCTTCTATTCTAAGTGTAAGTCTTCCACTACCACTATCCCAAGAACAGTCCTAATAGAAGTCATCTTTATCACTAGGGAAAAATCTCATCAAAATCAATTCCCTTCTTCTGTACAAACCCATTTACCATTAATTGGGACTTATACCTTTTCTTGCCTCCATCATCCTATTTAATTCTATACACCCACTTGTTCTACAATTCTCTCTTACCTTTAGGTGGGTTTACCAAATCCCAAGTCTGATTTTCCATGAGAGACTGGTGCTTCTTATCCATTGCTTTTTCCCACTTCTTCCTGACATCTACCTACATTGCTTCTTCAAAGCACTCTGGTTCTCCATTTTATAATGAGTAATAAATAATTAAGAGATAGAGAAAAATGTTTAGGTTCCCTTACCCTAGAAGACCTTCTCACCACAGGAGTTTAGGGTTCTTGTGGAGTAGGTGCCTAAACTAGTTGATTGGACACTTTATCATCTGTAATGTCCTTTAACACTGTGTACTCTTTTTTGGAATCCTCTTTATGATCTTTTAACTATTATTTATACATGAATTTTTCATTAAAGACAACATACCTAGACCAAAATATTTTCTTGTCCTTAAGGATCCAAATATGGAAACCAAAGTCATCCTCACCATAACTAGCAAAGGTGCATTTTTAAGACTTAGAATCTAACTTGGTCCTATCATCTTTATTAATATGAAAAAATGATTCACAACCAAATACTATAAGAAAGGAATAATAAACCTTCTTATTAGACCAAGCTTCCTCAGGTATGCCTCCATCCAAGGTATATGAATGTCCTCTATTGATCAGATATACTATCATGTTTACTGCTTCTACCCAAAATTAAAGGGGAAATCTTGCATACAACCTCATGATCCTAGTATGCTTCATGATAGTCCTATTTATTATTTCTAACACTTCATTCTACTATGAATTTCTTGGAACTATCCTCTATCTGTGAATTCCATTCCTAGAATAATAATAAAAAAATTCATTATTGTAATATTCCCCACCATTATTTGACCTAAGATATTTTAACTTGAGACCTATTTCATTCTCAACCAAGGATTTACATCTTTTAAATGTATCAAAGACATTAGATTTTGTCCTAATGCCATACACCCAAAATTTCCTAGTTTCATCATCAATAAAAGTGACATAATAAGATGAACCACCAATAAAAGATACTTAATCTGACCCCTATACATCTGAATGAATCAACTCCAACTTGTTTTCCTTCCTCGTAGGTCTAACCTTGAGGAAATTTACCCTTTTCTATTTTTTCTTCACAAAAATCTAAATTAGACCCTTTCAATCTGAGCAATCGATCCTTAAAAATTTGCATGTCCTTTTGGCTCATGTGACTGAGCCTATTATGCCACAAAGTTGCATCTACATCTATAGAAACTAAATTACAATATTCAACACTACTTGATAAATACAAGGTACCAAAATTCTTACCTCATGCTCCCATAAGAGCACCCTTAGTCACCTTCCAAGAATATGATGTAAAAGTCACCATGTAACCTTCATTTCCCACTACCTCATGGATACCAAATTCCATCTCAATTTGGGCACATGCTTGACATCCTTTAGTAGCCAAGTATTCCCATTATATATCTTGATCTAAACACTTCCTTTTCCTACTATGCTATAAGGCTCATCATCTCCAAGATAAACATGTCCAAAATACACTTGAGCATAATCAATAAAATAATGCCTATGTGGTGTAGCTTGAAAGGAAGCCCCTGAATCTAAAACCCAAGACTCAGCAATATTGTTAATGGAGAGAATTAATGCATCCTGACAAATATTACTTATTGGCAAATTCACCTCCTTGGTGCTTTCTTTATTTTTGTTCTTGTTATAAAGAGACCAATAATCCTTCTTCATATGCCCTAGCTTTCCACAGTGCCAACATGCCATCCTATTCCTTGATTTTGACCTTCTTTAAGCATTTGAATTTCCATGCTTTCCTTTTCCTCTAGACTCTTGTCTCCCTCTACTCTCCATTTCCAAAGCATCACCTAAATTAGATGTCTCCCCAAAGGTTTTCCTTCACATTTCCTCTCTAAGGATTACTCCTATGACATCCTCAGACTTTAATTTGGAATTGATAGAGACTGAGTTGCTCACAGCCATTACCAGACTGTTCCAAATCTCTGCTAAGGAACACAAAATAAGTAGAGCCTTAAATTCATCATCAAATTCAATTTTTTTAGAGTTCAACATACTCACAATTGTATTGAATTCATTCAAATGATCAGTGACTGAACCATGTTCAGACATATTCATATTAAATAACTTTTTCATTAAAAATATTTTATTAGAAGCAAAGGGTTTCTCATATAAATTACCTAATGCATTCATGATACCTTCTATGGTCTTTTCCTATGATATATTAAATGCAACTAAAGATTCAAGGCATAATTGAATGGACCCAAGTGTTTTTCTATCAAGAAGATCCCAAGCCTCATCTAATGTACCCACTGGTTGCTTTACTTTTCCTCACAGTGGAGCATGGATGTCCTTCTGATATAGGTAATCCTCCATCTGCATCTTCCATAGACCAAAATTTTGCCCGTTGAACTTTTCAAACTTTGATCTATTATCATCAGTCATAGATCCCACTTAAACTAATAACTGATTCAACAATTCAACAAATACAACTTAAAGCTCTAATACCAGTTGTTAAGAATAAATAAAAAATTAATGAAAAATAATTTCATAGAATCATAACAATATTAAGATATATAATTAGAGATGCATAATGAACATAAATAAAAATATAAAACAAGATGACTAGATTTAACATGGTTCACCTGATGTGGGATACATACACTAAGAAACACTTGCTCATATTTTATTGCAAGCCACAAGAGTACAATCCACTCTCAGATTAGTCTTCTCATAATTAAAATGCACAAATATTTTTTGTATCTATGCTCTACAAACCATCCTAAATTTTCACCTAAAATCACACACTATGTTCTTCTTTTTCACAACTCAGTTTATCATATTATAATGTATTACATGTTATATATCTATATATAATACATCACCATCAACACTCACTTGCATCACACTGATGCTCACCCGCATTGCACCGACACTCGATCATAATATGCTGACACTCACCTGTAACACATTGATGCTCAAATATAACATGTTGATGCTCACCCACATCGCATAGGTGCTCATATGTTGTTGCACCCCATGATAGCATTTATCTAGAGAACCCAGACGTTCATCCACAATACACTATAATTTGGAAATAGGCTCCACAACATAGTAATATTTTATATGCTATGACATACTTATAAACAACACCTATACTCCTTAGAGCTACATATTTATCATTAATATTAACATTATTCTATCTATCTTATGCACAAAAAGACTCTTGGGCATGACTTGTTTCCTATTTATCTTTTTATGAATCTTTAAATCAAATATTTTATGATATTTACATTTTTTCACATAGTTTTCAAAATGGTATCATCTATATATAATATTATTACACGTGGTGCTTGAAACTCTAATATTTTGAGATGAGTGTTTACAGGCATAGGCTATTCAGTTCCTCATGTCAAACAGGGGGCATATATTAGATCATTTTCAAAGTTATTTCAAATGAAATTCAAGCATGATAATTTTTCAAGTACTTTAAAAATAAATTTAGGAATGATCATTTATTAGATTAATTTCGAATGAAAGATATCCATGATATTTTTTCAGATTACTTTAAAAAAAAATTTAGGCATGAGAAATTTTCAAATTACTTTCAAATGAAAGTTAGGCATGATTTTTTTCAGATTAATTTCAAAAGTGAAAGTAGGAAACTATACATGGACCAAAATGTTATCTACTTCTTTGATTAAAAATCATGAGGATGATTATCAAAATGTTCTAGAGAAGTGATCATTGTGTTTAACATTTGTCAAAAATATTTTTCAATTGGAATAAGTAGAATAGGTGTATTTATTCACATTATAACAACATTTGGTTCGATATAAGTTAGAGGTATTTGTTCCTATGATATTTTGTTTAAATTTTAGTTGTGATACTACATTATTACAACATTGAACACTTATTGAAATTAACCAATATTTTAAGGTATCTTAGCATATGGTAACTTAGATGTAAATGGAGTCCATATCGATCATCATTCAATCCATCCACCCTTGCCTAGGTAAGTCAAAGTATGTGCTTCAATTGTTTATATTTATACATTTACGCATGCATCAGTTCACTCACATACATATATCAAAGTAGGGAATTATGTAGACACTTAAATTTTGTGCAATACCCTTTTCCATATTATATTTTCCCTATTTTATTGCATTCGGTACAAGTACACACATTTGGCCATTTTTGGTACATATTCTTCTTGTCTTAGGCCCAATATCATTATCATTTGACATAGATCTTCCTCATAAATTTATTTTATATTTAATTTTATCTAATGATAACCCACCCATTTGATGCATAATGTTTGATAACCTACATATTGACTATTAATTTCCATTCATATGACCTTGGATGCTCTTATAGTGTCCAAAGTATTATTTTTATTTATTTTCCCATGTCTTGGTCAGTCTATGCAATTTAATTCCTTAGCTTACAGGCCCCTTAAGACTAGAGTGTCACATTATCATATATTTTAGGGCCAACCCATGGGTAGATGTGTGTTAGAGGATTTTTTATATATAAATATACCCTTAGTCATTTGATCTATATATCATTATTATTTAGGGCTCTTAAGTGTTGAATCTCTCAAGACTTATTCTATCAAGATTTATCAAGAGGACATCACCATTACTTGCTATGGGTATTGGAAATTGAGAGAACATTATATATATATATATATATATATATTATTCAAGTCTTGTGCCATTAACAACCTCTACTAAAATAAGTCTTATGAAAATGTTCCTGTAGTTTCATCTTCACATAGAGAGCAGACAAGGGCAAATACCTTGCTCAAGATTCCATTTAAACTACACATGAATTATGTACAATTTTATTATATCATGTAGGGTACATATATATAACTCCCTTGAGGTTTACTGACCCACAACCTATTTTTTTTCTTTTCCCTAAACTGTGCATTTTTTATGAATTAGGTTAAGATCAAAGGATAAGGGGTCAAATGATACAGGAACATCATCCACCAATATTTATATAAGGTATTTTAAATTATATTAGAGGACTTAAGAGGTAATTTTAGCCATAATAAGCCTTATTTAAGGCATTAAAAGTGTGTCTTAGGTCCTTTAGGGACTTTGGAAAGTTTCCCTCCAAAACTTGAAATTTAAATTTTCAAATGTATTTGTGTAAGTATATGGTAAAATGTAATAACTTATGAAGTCAAGTAATTTATATATATATATATATATATATATATATATATATATATATATATAAATATATATAAGAGTAATTTAAGTCCATCAGGTCATATAAGGCATTATAACTACTTGATAAGCCTTGAAGAGTTAGTTTACTAAGATAAGTGGAGTAGTGGAGAGTAATTTTGAACTAAACTCAGTATGTACTAAAGTTGATAAACCTATCCAATTATTGGATCAGTTTTAATTCACTTAGGAGAATGGTATAATTCATTACTGAAGCATAAAATGTGTAATAACTTCATGACAATAAGACAAAGAAAGAGTTGACAGTCAATCAATGTACAAAATAGGGGCATGAAAATCATTTTCTTATGAATAAAGAGGTATATTATTATTTTAATTGTTGAGATAATAATAATATTAGATGTAAAAATATATATTAAATCAAAATTACATTGATTTATTACTTATATTAAATCTTTTATTGTTTAAATATTTAAAAAGACCCTATTTCTATATATCTACCACCATTGTAGTCACTGATAATACATCTAAAAAGTTACATGAGTTTGTTTGGATGATTGAATAAGTTGAGGGAGATATTCAAGACCATATTGTAAGATTTAGTTTGAGAAAATAGTCTTTAAACTATATGAAAAATTTCTTAGAGCCTCTTGGGTCCTGTGTAGACTATGTAAACCCTAGAATAGGGTGGTTGAAACAAAAAGGATCATAAATCTAATTTTAACCAAGGGAATCACTTAAAAATTTCTTGATTATATGATATTGGGTGTTTATAAACTAGTCCAAACATTATTAGGTTGAATGAGCCTCTAAAACTCTAGATAGAAGTGATTGTGTTCTGTGTTTTTTATAGGTTGTTACAAAAAATGACTAAAAATGTGAAAGTTAACTATGTAGACGTTATTATTGCATTCAAAAGATCCTCATGAAGGATTATTATCATTTAAGGGTCATTGTGAACATGTTTTTGAGATTATACAAGCCATTGGTGATTAATTATTTCAATATCATTGAATAAAGTAGAATAGGACTATGTAAGTCAAAAAGGTGAATTTAGTTTTGAGATCAAATGCTTAGGAAATAAATGAAAGGATTAGTTTCAATATTAATAGATGATATTATATATATATATATATATATATATATATATATATATATATATATATATATATATTCTAAGAAAGTATTAAAGGAACCATAGAGATAATTAATGATGTATTTTCAAGATCAAATAGTCTTACACAGAATACTATAACTATCTAGGCTTAAGTCAAGTTTTCTTGAGTATTGGTGACCTAGACAATGATTTGAAATTGTGTAAGTACCTGTAAGGGTATAATAACATTTTATTGAGTTAATAAAATTGTCTTTGTGTCTAAAAACCCATTCAAAACTTGAATATTTAGGACCATGTGTAGATTGCCCATAGGAGTTCAAGGAGATAAGGCATAATTGAGAAGTTTAGGTTTGTGTTTCTTGGGAATTGGAGTCTTGGTTTTGTATAAGGGTGTATATATCATTGATAATAAGTTTATATCTATCTAAAGAGATAATACATGGTTATTATTTTGAGTTTTGTTGCAAAACTTGAGAAGGTACAATTAGTCCTAATAGGCCTATTTATAAGCTAGGTTTGCCAATTGAGTTTTGATAATAAATCTCTTCATGAAAAGTAAAGAGGGTTGAATTAAATCATTGATGAACCCTCATAATATTTTCCAAAGAAGTGAACATTTTAAATTTGGTTGTGTTAATAATGACAAAAAGTTTTATCCAAAGATAGACCATAGTCTTGATAGTGAGAACTCTGAACAAGAAAATTGAAGGTGTATTTTATTAGAGTATAGACTCTAGCTAGTAAGAGATAATGACAAAGAGTAAAGTAATTTTCATTTCAAGAACAATGCTAAAAATGATCTTCTTATAATAGAATAAGAGACAATCCAAATCAAAGGAGACCTATTTGTAGGCAAGTAAAAAAAGGTATTTAAGTATATTAGGTTAAGTAAGTGGTCCAATTATCTTACCATGACATCATAAAATTAAGCCAAAATATGAAAGTTCTCATATCAAAAAATAATTTCTTGGTTTTGTGTGCCATACTATTTAGATCACTTTTTATAACTATGACTTTATCTGAAAATAGATGCATAAGCCATAATTTAAGTATTTTTGTTTCATCGCTCTTGGTCAAAATTTTAAAGTTATATTGTATATTTTAGCACATTTTTAGATCAATTTATATGACTATATATAATGCATTTAATCCTATTTTTATTATAAAATAGTTATAATATTTGTGCATAGTTTAGGTTATTTTGTTCTAAAATTTTAAAATAACTATCTACTTCACATATCAATGATAAATGCATCTTAGAATGAAAATTTGAGAGATAAAATCACATTTTTATCCATATGTTTACCATTATGTGGCTAGGCCTTGAATTTCCTATGAAAATGTGTGGCTTTGCTACCCTTTCCCTTAGAAATGTACAAACTAGCCACAACTTTGTAGTTTTTTTGCATTGGATAATAAATAGGTGTTTAATGACTATTAATGGATCTTTTGGCCATTTTATGTTCATGTTTTTACCTAAATAACCAAAAATTATCCATTAATCCTTTTTTAAAATTTTATCACTAAATGAATATCATACCATCATATGCTTGCTCTATTATTGCACTCTTATGATGTCAATTTTAAAACCATTATACTTGATATGAACACTCATTATTTATGATCATCTAATTGGAAATCATCACTACTAATTTTTATTTACCCTTATCTCATTAGATTGGAATGGATTTTGGTTGAGGAGTTGCATATTCACCTATTTCAAATTGTAGACCCTTGTCCATTTCCTCCTCAACTAGACACACTTAAGTCATAGGTTTGTAAATTTTTTTTATAACTAAGATATTTTTATGAGGGCACATTGATAATATAGTGAAATGTTTTTCTATATAATTGATATATTAATAGGGTTATATTTATATGCTAAGTTAGATTATGAAGGGAAATAAAAAATGGTGCAAGATAGGATGCATAATATTTTAAAGCTATAAGAATTAAGATAAAAGACTATGGAAGACATAAATAGACACCAAGATGTGGTAAATATATAATTTAATTAAAAAATCCACTATTAAGAATTTTTTAATTTTAGACTTGATACTAATGTGGGACAAGGCCCTTGCAAATAAGGGTCATTATGCTAAACTAGAAACTTTATGGTTGGGACCTTATTAAGTCTTAAATATTTTGAGGAAAAACACATTCACATTAAATACAATAGAGGGAAGAATAATTAAACTACAAATTAATATAAGGTACCTTCTAAATTATGTTCAGGCCACCCTATTCAAACATATATGATCTTCCCTAATGGGTTTTATTTTGCTTTATTTTTGCTTTTCTATTTTTTTTCTATACCACTTTGATTTAGTAGTTTAGTTTAGTTTGGGGTTTCCAACATGTTTTTAGATTTGGGTGGTCCTTAAAATTATTTATAGCAAAATCTAGAAAACATAAACCATGAACAACCGAACATGGCAATTAAAACTAGTGAGAAATACTTCTACAAAGAAATTTTATGATCTATAGTCAAGGTTAAGAACATAGTTTAAATTGATAAAATTGAGTCCAGATAAGGTAAGGTAGAATTAATTGAGTGTCATAAAAAATTATCTATTTTTTATACCTTATGAAAATTATAGAAAAATATTGAGATAATAAACAACACAAATAGTCCAACTAGAAAAGGCTAGTTTAACCCATGTTCACTAAAGTGATTCCTTACCTCTTAAAATATTTGTATTGATCTTGTGTGTGTGTGTGTGTGTGTGTGTAAAAAAAGGAAGGATTATACATGTATATATACTCCTTTATTTATACACACACACACACCCACACATGCAACAAGGTGATTCAATAAATCTCTACCAGTGTTATGTGTACTTGGTGGCAATAGATCAATGCTTAGAAAAGAATCAGAGGTATCTTCATTGGGTCTATATATTTTGGTTGGAAGTGTATCTATGCCAAAGTGGATAGGAAATATGTCTACATAAAAATAGACATATGTTACTTGAGGAATAATTTGTACCTACAACTTGTAGACACCTAAAACTGGTCACTGATAACCTCCAACTAGGCTTTTGACCAGTTTCTACTTAAAATGCATAATTTGGCCTAAAAACACTAAATCATGCTAAATGATATGAAATTGACATATTCAAGTGCCGATTTTGGCTAGAGTATCATTAAATGGGGCAATGCAATTTATGGGCTAGCTAACTTTGATCAAATTATTTTGAGTCAAAATATCAATTTTGCACCTGGGTGCTCTGGATTGCTCTTTCCTATCAAATATATTACATGAGGCACATTCATTTATTATTTTATATTGATAACATCCTAAATGGGATAACAAATCCAATGCATCTGACATCACCTTCCAATTCTAATCCATTTGAATTTTGGACCAATAATAAGGTATTATGATCAATTTGAGTAATTTGTGCACAAAGTGCTTAATCATGCTTAGAGATAATTAATCCAAATCAAGGCCTAATTAATAATTACATGGAAAATTATTGAATACTTTTTTTTAGAAATGAATATTGAATATCTGCGTCATCAGGTGACCTCATTTCTTGGGAAGACATCTCTAGGCCATAAATACCACAAATATCAAGATTCATGCCCTCCATGCCTCATCAATGCCTTCCATGCCTCTTAATTTCCCCTTCTTCCAATGTCATGATGAGGATAATTACAAACTTAATTCAAAAAATTTAATTAATCCTCAACCACACATCTCAATCTTGAGATTGATGGTTCAGGTTGATTCTAGACATTTGTAAAAATCTATAAATCAGAGGGCTTACCACATAATTTCTAAGCTATTTTGGTGAAAAGTTATATTACACAAATATCTTCAAGAAGCCATTGAAACTAGTGTTACCATTCCAAATTGATTCCAAGCCAAGCCAAGCCATAAGCCAAAGATGCCAAGGAGAGATGGAAGTAGCCAAGCTTCCATTGCCAAGGGCTTCATGAGCACAAGCCAAGTAAGTCACCACTACAAAGGCATTTAGAGAATCCAAGGAAGGTGAAGGAATTCTTGTGTTTTATTCCTTACTTTTTAGTTGTGTTTGTCATTTGTTTTTGTTAACTAAGTTCTCCCTAGTGTGTAGGCCTAGAGATGTTATGCTAGTTAATGTGTTTATTTTATTTTGTTTTCATTTTGGAACTAACACCATACTAACCATCCTCTCTTGAGTCAAATTCCTAGATCACACAACATAAGTCAATAAGTATCCTTGTCTTGACTATAACCCAAACCAAGTTCATGAATGAAATTACTATCTCAAGATTAAAAACTATTTATTCAAGAAATAATTAGAAAAACAAATGAAATACACTTAAATTTTCTTCATTTTTTGGGTTAGGTTAGTTCATTCACACTAAGATGTGAAACCAAAGATTCTATATTCTTGAAATAATCAATATTATTTTCCCGATTGAGTTGCTATTTGTTGTCACCAATGATCCCAAGTTCGAAAAGAGAACTTGGGGCCAATAATTTTGAACTCTCAAAATAAAAATAAACTATTTTTTTTACCACAGGGCAAAATTTTACATCATGAAATCCATAAGAACAAACCCAAAAAATATTTTATTAAGCTTCCATACCCCCATTTAAAAAAATCATTTTTTTACTCTATGGTTTGTTACATAATGAATTTTATTCTAAAAATATAATTTAGTATCGTTATGTTTTATTCACTCATTTTTATTATTTTTAATTTTGTTTGCATGTTCCTTTTTAAATTTATTTTGTCTTAGTTTTAATCAATAACCCAACTTCATAAATGTTTTATTTTTCTCATTTTATAATTACCATTTCTCTTTGTGAAATGAGATATTTCCACTTGGAAATACCTCGTATCATGGAGTCCCATGAAATTTATAAATCTCATATTTTATTTCCTTTACTTGATTTTTTTTCCCTAGAAAAAAGTCATCATATTAATTAAAATAAGATATTACATGTGCACATGATTTTTAACATTCCAATGGAAAAAACCTAAGCAAAGAAGAATGAATCTACTCATAGAAAGCACCCCATGATGTGAGAAACATATGAACCCTATTACAACAAAGAAAGAGTCAACACAAACAAAGTGTTGAAAACAACTAAAAGATACCCAGAATCCACATCAAGATAAAAATATTTAATGGGATAAATGTTTCATGGCCTCTTCAATCCAAACTTTTTTACCTTTCTTATTTTTAACATCTTGTCACACCCTTTGAGTGGCCTTCATCATGACTATATAAATATCATAAGCTTGATAGTCAAGATGAGTGTTATAATTCAATAATTTTGTAATTATAAGATTTGTCAACACTTTATTTGAGTTAGAGTTATCTAATTTATGTACTCTCTTCACTCTACTTATCAGGGTCTCATTATGGACAATCCTCATAGAGTAATTCTATTCTTCTCTTGCCTCTAATATTAGGGCATATTCCTCTACTTGATTATCTTTATCTCCATGATTATTATCTTGCATTTTTGTTGGAAGTTATCCTTCCTCTGTCTGAGTCTAATCTTCCTCCATAACCCCTTGTTACAAAAAAATCCATCATGTATATGTTAGTTTCATCCCTTTTCTATTTGTAGGATTTGAACATCCTAAACGACAAGTAAATTGAAGATGTCCAAAGAGTTTATAGATACGACATTGAAATGTCATATTATCATAATCCAATGCCTAAATGTGTTGGTAATTAACATGCCTTAGATTCACTTTATATGATAGTCTCTTACTAATATCTATCTCTATGCACATTCAAGTATATGTACGTAGACCTAACTTTGCTCTCACATTATCAACTTTGATGAAAGTTCCTAGAGAATCTCCAATCTCTTCATAGGCATGATAAAATGAAGGGGTAAATTGGGTAATCATGTCTAGATAAGCATTTTGGTGACAAAGTGTGAATTTGGATCAAAATTTAGGAACTAAGTGATATAGAGCCCAACATTCTCCTAAAATCAAGGACCATCATCTAAAACCTGTTGATAATCCTCCTCATATATGAATTGAAAAATAAAAATTCCTTCAGAGTATAAAGATATCTCATAGTTCTTTGTCTAGTTTATATGTATCTATTGAAACAATGCCATCATAATTGGTCATTATCCATTAAATCTGCATATAACTACCCCTTTTTCTAAGTTATTCTAGAGATGAATCACCTCATCCCTTATGATCTCCACTATTGGGACCTCTTCTACATGTTACACTATATATGAACTAAGAATAGGTGGAGGCTTCAAACCATTAGGTAATTTTCTTCACTTCTTCTTTGAATGACCTAGGTTTAGAAGTGGACAAAAATATGAAACCCGTAGCTCCTCCTCATAATCTCAACACTATGTAAAAGGTGGAATATTTACCTATATTGTATCTACATAGAGAGGATTGATTCACAAGTTACTTTATTTCACAAAAAAGGCCCTAAAAATCCATGAAAATTCCTTGAGATCTTTTGATTTTCTATTTTAGATCATCTATCTCCTCTATCTAATTTAATCTAAGATAAATAGTTTTCCCAATGTATAAAAAGAACTTGATTTGATGTCCTATGATATTGTAATATTTGATTTAACATTATCAATTAATGTGGGTTAGAGTTTGTCACATTAACTTTCCATCAATGATTTTGTGGCCGAGGAAAGTTTCATTTAATGTCCATCCAACTTTTAAATAGTTAGTAGTGTATGGGAGAAGACATCTATTCTAACACATCCTTTTTTCCCTGGAATGGTATGGGATAAATCCCTCCAAAATAATGTCACCCTTCATTTCCATCTCTTCCCTAAAGGAATTATGAAAATAATTGATCCTCCCCAAGTTTTCCTTTAGCCTCCTTTCCATTATTGGTAAAATATTATGTATACTTGATCCATATAGTTTTTCCATTTAACCCCTCAAATCACAATCCTCCCCTAAGACCAACTGTCTCACTGAGTCTTTGTCTACTCAATTAATAGAGACCCTAATTATTTCAAATGCCATGGCTTACTCTTATTTTCAAATATTTTTCAATCAAAAATAAAAAATTTGTTGGCTTGTAGTTGTCATTGATGTCAAAAGGGTGCATCATGTAATGACATAATGGTCATTGATGTCAAAGGTCTATTTGGTCAAGTACTTGAGCATGGTAGTGGCTTAAAGAAAGTGATAATTAGTAAGTTAGTATTGTGGATATGAGTAGCATATTGAGAGTGTGTTCTTAGTTGGCACCATGATGTTGTCAAAGGTGATTAAGGATAGATGGAAGTATGTGATATGTTAAGGTACATGAAAAATTAGGTGCATGAGTGTTACCATGAGAGATAAGAATGTCATCATAAGAAAAGAGCATTTCCATAAGAGATAAGAGTGTCATCATAAGAAGAGAAGAGTGTGGTCATTGATGTCAAGGAATTTCTATGAGTAGCTACAAACTGCATCAGGGTTGCTATAGACTACATCAAGCTTGTTATGAATTACATTAGGATAGTAATGGATTACATCAGGCTTACCATGGATTACATCAAGCTTGCTATGGATTACATCAGAGTTGCTATAGACTACATTTAGAGTTACTACAAACTGCATTAGAATTTCTATAAACCGCATCAAACTTGTTACATATTACACCAATCTTGCTATAGATTACATCAGAGCTACTATGAATTACATCAAGACTACTACAAACTTCATTAGGCTAACACTATATGTATTCTAATGATTGCTAGGTCTATCCTAGATTTATTTCACTCAGGATGACCTATGTGAGTGAGATTTTATATAAACTAATGTGAATTATGTTTTTAAGAGAGAATAAATCATTATATAGTCGACCATGGACTTTTTTTTGGCCAACTTAAAAAATTTATTGATAAATGTGTTGTATATAAGCAAGACCAAATTGTAATTTTGGTAAGTGATTGAGATGAATATATAAATTCACTAAGGAATAGAGCAAATTTTTACTGAGGAAAGAATGGCTAGAGAAGATAATTAGATAAATTTTCTAAGGAATAAAGCAGAGGTTTGTTGAGGAACATAGGGCCAAAGAGGAGTGAGTATGAAATCATCAAATGATTCAAAGTATACAAAATCAACATAATGAATCTAAGAGTGATGAGCAAAAAAAAAAAACAAAATGAATCTAAGATAAGTAGAGAGAGAAAATAATTGTACCATCATCTATTGAAATAATCAATTGAGAAAGGTGTATGATTTGAAGCAATTGAGTTGGTGTTTGACAAAGGGGGTTGAAGCCTCTAGTAGATTGGTATATACAAATCAAAGATCTGGTGATTCTTAGCAAGTGGTTGCTTGCTGAATATTTTTTTAAATTTAGTGCTTGACTATTTGGGGTTGGTGCCTTAAGCTGAGTGGGTTCTCAACAATCTTGTTGACTCATTGCATATCTAATTTAGGACAAGTAGTCCATGCAGTGATCACTGTGGGTTTTCTTCCCTTTAAAGGTTTTCCATATATATCGTGTTATGTCTTTATGTTCTTTTCAATGATTTTATTGCTTTGTGGATTCTGTATTGATGCTTGATTAATGAAATAAAGATTAGAAGAATTTTTTAAGAGCTCACTGATTCACCCCCCTCTCAATGGTTGTGATTCTAACAAAATTCTCCTTTATTTGATTTATGATCAATAGCCACATATTTTGGGCCTCAATTTTAATTAAGTAAAGTTATTAAGCCTATGTTTTATTATTGGAATACTTCACATTATATTAAATAATCAAATACAAATACATAGGGTTATAAAATAATATAGATAGATAAATCATGGCCCATACTCTATATCGAAAGAAAAACTCAAAAAGTCTATATTTTAATTTCAAATTAATTTTATTAAATTAAAGTAACTCATTTGAAATATACATTGTTGCCATGTGTTGCCATCGCATTCCCCATGCTCATGAATAACATTCCATGTTGATAAAAATAAACCACTAACCTCCTTCATAACACATGGTGCTAACATGTGTCCCCATCATTGAAGAGCCTAAAAAACCACCATTTTTACTATTGTTCAAATTATATGCTTATTTATCCTTAGTTAATTGATAGTAATTAAATGCATGGGGAGATCGAATGGAATTTTTTTAAATTAATAGTTTTTAATTAATAAATGATATAAGTGCTTGAAGTCATATTTGAATAAAATACTCAAATATTAATTTAGAAAGATTCATTTCATTATTATTATATTCTAAACTCCACAATAAGAAGCCATTAAAATTGAAAATATATAATTGAATAAATAATAAATAAACCAAATATGAGATTTCATGCTTCACAATAGTGGGAAATAAAGTGAAAATAGTATCAAGGAAAGAACTTAAAGACAATTTTTTCACTCCTAAGATGTGCATTGTGACCAACACATATCTATTTTAAAATTTTTAGTGATGACTCATTTTATGTTAAAAATATCATGTTTATGTCTAAATTAGTGTCAAAACCTTGTAATTTCAAACTATAGGTTATTCTATCACTCTAGTTATTATTTTATGGCCTCTAGTTTAAAAGTCTACATGAACACTATTGTTGAAGTCATGCACCTATTTAGATCTAAATAATAGACTTTTTAAAATTTAAGGTTTTAATTTGATGGACTAACAAGACTAATGAAGTATTTTCCCAAGGTTTTGTAGACTTTTTTTAGGCTAAACTATTTCACAGGTCGACTTTGCTCTAGCTATAAGTCTCTTTTATGTCTAAATGATTATAAAATTTAAGAATGGTAAGATAATTTGATTTCTAAGCACCAGGGTTAACAAGATCCTACCACTCATCTTGATTCAACTTATTTGTGACTTATATAGCCAATATCAAAGTCTATTTTCTATTTGAGCATCCAAACAAGTATGAAGATGCCACTTATCATCATCCTGATCACTCATTTCCATTGGCTTCAAAAATGAAGTCACAAAGGTAATGACCATCTAGATAAGCAAGATTGTGACACTTGTCACCATACCATTCATCCATATCAAATCAATACATTGAATCCAAAAGACCACTTGGAGAAGCAAGATCATGCCATTTGTTTACATCCTACTTATCTACAACCAATGACTATTTACAAAGTTCACAAAGTCATTTGAGAAAGTAGACAAGTGAGGACCATCCACGTGTCACAATTATGCTCATCTAAAATTGAAAGAGGCTAGTACATTGTATGAAGTCCCAAGACCCTCTGGACAAGTGAAAACCATCCATGTGGCAACATCTAGTTAGCTTGCAACCCACAAACATGATAAAACACAATATAGAGTCCCTAGCCAAGTGAAAAAGTGAGATCAAGCCATGTGTTTTCATCTCATTTACTCATAACCAAAATCTCAAGACACATACTATAAATATCAGTGACTACCTAAAACAACAAGATCAAGCCATGTGTCTACAACTTACTTATCCATGATCTAAAACCAAATAACATAGAAAATAAAGTTTGATATCAAATGAAGAAACAAGAATAAGACATGTGTCATAATTTGAACAAAATAATAAAGACACAAGAAAGTAAATCCTAAAAGCACAAAAAAAGACATTTAGAAAAATCAATGACTTAGTAAAGTGACTAAGCGTCTAAAAGTAACAATAATACACCACATGGTAAATAGTCCTGCAAAAATATGCCTAATCAAATCAAATCCAAAAAGGTATTTTAACAGGTAAAAAATCAATTATCTTTAATTAGTTATCATGAATGGAGGATTTGGGAAATGAATGTTATAATTTAAATAAATCAACTACATACGTAGTCTCAAAATGCAAAAGGAAAATACATTTGTTATTTATTACTACATTGAACTACTATCAAATATCACATAACTAAAGGCCTAAGGTTCACTGAATACACATATTTATTCCAAAAATCAAAATGAAAACCTTGAGAAACAATCATTCTCCATACATGTTTAGTTTCAAGGTAACATGAAGTTCATTGATACAATATTTGACCTAACTATATTTAATCATAAAGTTTAACATTATAGAACACTAGGGCTAAAGGTGTACAAAATAAAACCATATGAGATGAAGGATCATATGTATCTATAACAATGATAATATATATATGAATTGATCACAATCAAGACACGTGACTACATAATGTAGCCACCAAACCAGAGGTATTCCCTTGTATATATTTCCTCTTTGATTTGTTTATGGCTAGGGAATACTCAAACAATATAATTCACTATATTAATATCCCTACCATGATAGCTTATGTGTCTGTGAAGTCTTTTTAAACATATTACCAAATCTCAACCCCTAACATGACCTAAAATTAGTTAGTTACAGATGAGTGGTTGGCAAACAATAATGTCAAGGACATGTTGAGAATATGGGAAGCATACAAAAATAGCTTTTCGCTTGCAACTCAAATTAGTAGCACTCCAATTTTCATATTTAAGCCTATATTTAAAATCACCATGGCCTTGATAAATATATTATATGGGTTCCCAAACATCAAATATGCCAATGAAATTTGGGTCCCCATTCTTGACATCATTTTGGACACCAAAAGAATGCCAAACTTGGGAAAAATTCTTAGTTTAAACCTCAAATATAAAATGAACAAGGTAGAGAATAGGCATAATGGACATTTATACATGATGTCTTATTTATTAGACACATTTACAATGATTGTTACCCCTCTTGGAGAAGACCCATGGAGGCCTTCATTGAAAAATCTCATGAATAGAATTTGTGAAGATCATAGTATATTCCTTATATATAGTTTTAGGAAGCAAATTCATAAGATAGAAGACATCTTATATCTCATAGTATACAAGGCCATAAATGAGTAGCCTATGCTTAGTTTTTCAAAAAATATCAAGAGGAAAATTGAGAAGATGGGAGACTACTGGTTTTATCCTGATCACATAGTAATCAAAATTGAGGGATCATTTGAAGCCCCACTACTCTTGCCTCACTACATCCCAGACAAGTTTTCAAAGTAAGAAATAAAAGATCAATTCTCTAATAGTGTGGAATAAGAATTTAAGTTAGATAGAATTTGGGTTATCCATAAGACACCTCTAAGTGTGGGCAGGCGATAATATACATTATGGGAACATCTCCACCAAAATTCTAAGCATAGACATTAGTTCATCCTGAATAAGGCTAATTTCAGACACTAGGATCCAAGGCAAATAATTTTCAAATATCTCAAAGATTATGGAAATAAGACGAAGGTGAGATATGGCCATCAAATTTATATGCATGACCTAATATTCATGACTAAATTTTAAAGGTATATAAAAGAATACAATCATTTAATATGTTGATGATGGTGCCATAAAGGATACAATATGATCATTTCATTTATCCATAAGATGCCAAATAAATTGACAAGGAAGAGGAAGTATCTATTAGGAAAAAGATACACCAATTGAGACATTCTAACAAATAAGGGATAATATGTTTAAATGCCTCCAAGTGCCACTCCTTCAGCCTTCTCATTGTAGATGGATGCACCTTCAATTCTTATGAGACTCACTGATCCTCCTCCATAGGAATCAAGTTCCCAACCTATAGGGACATCTCAGGTAAGCACTCTTCCTCCTTATTCATCATATCTAATCACCACTACTCACCCCCCATTAATCACATACAAAATGTAAAAAATGACTCTTCTTGCTACTTCACAAACCCAAAATATCATAAGAATGGGGGAAAGACAACCAAGTGATACAAGTGCACCTTCAGATGCTTCATATGATGAAATTAGAGAAGAGGATTCAATCAAAAAGACATTATTGGGTAATCTTGGGGAAGTTATAGTGTAAAGGCAAACTAAGGATAATTTTCCTAGCACCTCATTGCCTCCTCTATATGTTGAGGGCTCACAAATAGTGGAAGTCATAAGTATAGGGCCTACCATTAAATCATAACCTACTAGGGAAGATAGTCTCAAGGAAATCCTTGCTACTACTATGGTGTCCACAGTAATAGATGCTAGTTCTATATATGTGTCCACTACAAAAGCTTTCATAGATGTATAACAAATTATAATTTAGATTTCATATGATTCTACTGTATCTCATTTTGGAGAAAATGTTCCAATTTATAAGACAAAGGCAAGTTTTATTTTACATTCTTTAGATTCTTTCACCATTAACCAAGATTATTTTATACAAATTTCATTTACCTATGTTGCATCAATTCATCTAGATGCATTTCCACAACTAACCAAGGAGTTATAAGAACTGCATTACATTTTGAGGACCTAGTGTCCAAATAATTTTTTACTACCTAGTCAACAAAACCATAACCATCTACTTAGCTAGGGATGCTTTTAAATCAGGGGGCACAAACTAAATCATTAGTGGTCTCTATTTGTAACACCCCAAATATAACAAATTACATTATAATGGCTCTCTCCTAGATAAAGAGTAAAATTTGGAGAAAGGCTCTACTTGCCTTCCCTAAGCCATCTACATCCTCTACTTTGTCCTCCATTGCTGCCCCTTCATCCTCACTAATGAGACCACCAATAAATCCTCCACTCCCATCTTGCTCATTCCCAACTCAAGTCATTGAGAAAATTGTAATGATACTCCCTACCTAGATACAATAGTTGGAAGAATAAAAGGCTACAAGGAAGGACTTAGTCATCACATAACAACCTAAATTTGCCATACAATTTGACAGAGTTACAAACACTTTGAAGAGGGTGAGGAACATGATTTTGATGGTATATGTAAGCTTTTTGATCTTGAGAATAAATAAGCATTGTTTTCAATGACAAAGAAAAAAATTAAAGCCAAGATACTTGGATGAATTTGATGAAATCCCCTCATAGTAGTTCATGCAACTAGAGGGGTGATCAAGCAGATGTTTAAAAAGTTACAATAGTCTAAAAGGAAATTGGAAGAATAGAGTGTGATCAAGGCTCCCAAGCACATAATTGATAGTGTAAATATATCTATCAAAAATTTATATCATATCTTGAGTTTGATAAGATCAAAAAGGGATCAATCTTAGCCACTATGGGGAGTTATTGTTAAATGTCATGATTTAATGAAGGACTGAGATGCCAAGTTGAATTTTTAGGAAAAGATATAAGGAATAAAGCATATTCACATTTGAATTTTATATTAGCCTAAGATGTCACCTTGACATAAAATATGTAAATTAAAAGAGGGCTCATTTGGTGGGATGGCATAAATATATTCAAGCTTTGGTTCGAAAAAATTCTAATCAAGAATAGAGCACCATTCAAATCCTTGGAGATATAAGAATTACAGGTGTAAATACATGATAGGGTGGAATTTTTTCTAGACCCCTTTTTGAGAATTTTCTACATGTGGTAGTAAACATTTTCAAATCAGAGGTGGAAAGCACCAATTACAAAATTAATAAATAAGTAGTACAATTGATCACATTCGCCAAAGACAAAGTGGCCTGAAATGTCCCCTTAGGGACATATTATCCAATTATAGAAATTCATGGTAAAACCCTAGCCAAAACAATTATTTTATGATTTATTATTCAAACCTTAGATAAATGAAAAGTAAAGATTTTTGAAGTGCCAAAATAGGGCATAAAATATTATTTTATTCCTCAATAATTATAGAAAAATGAGCAAATATTACAACCAAAGATATCCACATGAAAATAGTTTTTATGACCAATTTAGGACTAGAAAATTATGATTAAATAATAATTACTATTTTTTACTATAATTACCAAATTAGGCTTTAGAAAGCCTCAAAATCCACTCAACATACCCTAGATAGGGTTTGTTGGCCTCAACAAATGCTATGCTATCCTTCTTGATAGCTTGTTGACCCTTTTTGGGGCTCTTCTCCCACTTTTTTATCTCCTTAGTAGCTTTCCACCCTTTGAAAACTCCTTTGATTTGATGTTGAAACTAGTGGCATTAAAAAACACCTCTAAATATCTAAAGTTATCCAATACAACCCCTACCTTAGGGCTGCCAACTAAATAGTAAGGGTTTTCATCCTTACTAGTCCTCTAATGAGGGCTACATCCTCAAAGGTCTAAAGCTTTGCATTTCATGCTAAAACCTTCTACTTTTTATTATTCAAATTTCATATTTCCATAAACTTTCTAATTGAGCCATCAATCTTCTTACATAACCTTCCCAAAGTGGGTCACTCCACTTGGGTGGAGAGTTAGTGTAGTTTAAAATATATTATGCCTTTTTCTCATTAAGGGTTAAGTAACCCATGCTCAACAAGTCACTTTTAAGTCATTATTAGAAAAAATATACCAAAAATTATCTTTTATAACTTAAAAATAGAACAAAAGTTTCCCCTTTGATTTTACCTTCCCTTTGCTGATGGAAAACATCCATGAATTTGGCTAAGGGTCTTTTTCTATTCTATGTCCAAAAGGGGACATGACAATCCTCCCTTCCAAAAATTACTTATCCTCAAGAAATTTTAACATACAGGGGGCTTCCCCAACCATTGGCCTCACATAGAGTCCATCTTTAATCTCTTCCCATGAAAATAAAGCCTTATTTTGAAGCCCTTCATTGCTATACCTATGAAAATACCATTGTCCATATGTGTTGGAAGTGTTGTGACAACACTAAATTGCTATCCCTATCCAAAAAAAGGGTTGCCCCTGCTATGCTCCATATCACCAATCATGGGATAGTTATCAACACACTCCAAACTTGCTTTCTTGCTCAAAATTTTACATATTTATTGGGTTGGAAGCTCCCTCAATCTAGCTACAATTTTTTCCTCCTTCCCCATCAACATGTGATCTTTTAATTTGAAAAAATATATTACATATACTATCATGTCTCTAGTGGTTAGTGGGTTGTAATCATGTCTAAAAACATTATTATCATCCATAATCATGAGAATTTTTAATAAAAACTTACTCTTGTGATGTTTTCATTTGAAACATACCTTCAACATGGATTTGATGAACCTCAAGCTCATACTAAATGAGCTGGAACTATTATGGATAACATGGTGTAATAACGTAACATGGTTTTGGCTACCCTTCATGGCCATTTTTCTTTGTATGTGCACTTTATATGTCCCCTTAGGACTTCCAATGAGCCTTAAGGATCTCCAAACAATCCAAAAATATTGTTCACTAGTTTTTATGAATTTAGTAAATTTTAAAAAAAATTGGAACTATACCTTTCATGTGGACACATTCATGGAGTTGGAAACCTTGCCATGATGTCCCAAGAAATTTCCATTGTTTACCCTCATGCATCCCCTTCTAAACATGCTTCAAAAGTGGCCTATGAGTGCTTAAAAATTGTAGGGATTATTCCTCCTTAGAGTTATCCCTAACTTACCCTTTCATCTCCATTAGATGGAGAGTATTTGTGGCCTCCATACAACATTATATTTCTTCTTTCTAAATTTCCTTTTCCATTACATACTCCAAGCTTGAAATGGGTTGAATCTCCTTCATATTTTTAGAATTATCAACATGATGTAGTGGCTATCTTAACTTAGAATTTATAGCCTTCTTTGATTTCCTTGTTTCCCATGAAAAAATCATATCCTTAAGGTAAATTCATGGGGTGATTTATTACTCAAACCGTGCAAAAATCATCTCTTTTCTATCCACCTTAAACTTGAGCTCCATGGTTTGGTAGTTTTGGGTGTACTTCCCAAGTGAATGCAACTGTTGGATGCCAAACACCATATTCACTTATCTTATGCCCACCACATAGAATTCATACTCAATTTGATGCATTTATAAGGTAATTTTTAGTTTAGGAATCTTGTGGTGCATGGAATGGTGAATCCATCCACCATGGTAACCCTAAACCCCTTAAAATCTATAGGTTTTAGCCCACATGTTGCATATAACCCCTTATCAATAAAATTGTGGGTGGCCCCACTATCACTAAGGATAGCCACATGCTTACCTTAAAAAATCACCTTCACTCAAAAGGGGTGATACCTAGGAGCCTCAAACAATGATGCAAAGGTACCACTCATGTCTTTCCCTCTAATGATCTCCAATGGTTCTTCTTCATAGGTGGCTGACCCTACCTCTTCTTCTTCCTCTTTTCCATTTGAATGCACCTCTATGTAGTGTAATTTCCCCTTTCCATGACAATAATGACCTAATATCCATGGGTCATTGCATGTGAAACATAAATTCTTCTTTATAATCTCATTTTCGGTGTCTCCCTCATCTTTATTCCTTCTTGGCAGTGCTTTTTACTGCCTAAAATCCTATTGATTAGACCTCCCTTGCTACCCAAAGGGGACCAATTTTGGTTATTCTAAAAATGTAGACCTAGGCTACCCAAATGTCCTTATCCTTTATTATTCAAAAGGCCTAACAATATTAGTTTTATACCATTTGAAAGGTGCTATTCCTAGTTTCCTAGTAGGTAGAAATCTTCCCTCAAAAGCTGAAGATTCCAGATTTAGTGCCCTCTTGATTGCATCTTGAAGAGATGATGGATGAAAACCATTGACCAAACTTTTGACCAGTTTAACCAACCCTTAAACAAATAAAAATACAAGTATTCTTTTACTCACATCAAACACCATTACTAAAATTATTTAAAATTCAAAAATATAATCATCCACAAATCCCTCTTATTTGAGTTGTGTGAATTTACTAAAGTGTATCTATAGATCCTATTTATCAAACCTTTTTGTTAGTCTTTGGCTAAATTCATCAAGTGTAGTAATATATTTGTGCCCTTGGGTGATTAACTTGTGGTACCACCACTTATGTGCTATTCCCTCCAAATGCAAGGTAACAAAATTGAGGGCTTCTTCCTCATACATGCGATTCAAGGATAAGAATGTATCTAATTTATACAACCATGATCTAGATAAACATTTATTAGATCCATCATAAGAGGAGAGAAGTATTTTACCCAATCTTTATTAAATGTCCTTCTGTGGTTTCTCCTAATGACATATTTTATTCCTTCTTCTAGTGCTATTAATAATTTTCAATTGATATAAATCCTTGAAAGACATCATCTCATGCATTAAAAAAATGAGAGATGTATATTCTTCACCATATTCATCTAAGTCTTCCTCTTCATATGGTTGACCTATCTCACTTTGAGGCTATTCTCTTTAAAGTAACTTTGCCCTAAAGGTTTTTGAATGGGGTTAAATGGAAGTCCTTTTATGATCAAAAGAGAATTCTTCACCATTACTTCTTGTTACATGATTAGTTGACTCATTTGGATGGAAACCTTGCATGAACTTATCCAAATCTACTGTAGATCCTTTCAAAGTATCCTGCATCTATATTTGGGACTCCTTCAAACATGGTTGCATATCTTTCTGAGTCCACGTGAGGACCTCTTGTATATAGTTCATCTCCTCTAAAGGAGGGGGTATCTGATCATAGTCAACCATGGATTATTACCTTGTATTTTTAAATCCTCTCATAGGTTGCCAAAATCTTGGTTCTGATACCACTGAAATGTTCCTTTATGGATAAATTATCCAATTCTAGAAATTCATTGTAAAAACCTAGCTAAAATTATTATTTTTTGATTTCTCATTCAAACCCTAGATAACTATAAAGTATATATTTTTGAAGTACCAAAATAGGGCACAAAAATATTATTTAATTCCTCAATAATTATAGAAAAATTGGAAAATATTAAAACCAATGATATCCACTTGAAAGCAGATTTTTATGACCAATTTACTGATAGAAAATTAAGATTAAATACCAATTACTCTTCATTGCTATCATACACCAAATTAGGCTTGATAAAGCCTTAAAACCACTCACCATACCATAGATAGGGTTTGATGGCCTCAAAAGATGCTATGCTTCCCTTCTTGGCAACTTGATGACCCTTTTTGGGGCTCTTCTCCCACTTGCCTAGCTATCTAGCAACTCACCACTCTTTGGCATTTCCTTTGCTTTAATGATAAAACTAGTGGCATTCAAAAAAACCTCTAAATGCAAATATTTGTCTAATATAACCTTTGAATTAGGGCTACCCAACTGAATAGTAATGGTTTTCATCCTTACTAGTCCTCTGATGAGGGTTTCCATCCTCAAAGGTCTAAAGCTCTACATTTCATGCTAATTGTTTTTGATTTTTATTATTCAAATTTCATATTTCCATAAACTTTCTAATTGAGCCCTCAACATTCTTAAATACCCTTCCTAAAGTGGGGTGCTTCATTTTTTTTTGCGGGGGGGGGGGGGGGGGGGGGGGGAGGGGAGTTAGTGTAATTTAAAATAGATTATGCCTTTTTATCATTAGGGGTTAAGTTAACCCATGCTCAACAAGTCACTTAGAAGTCATAATTAGAAAATATATATCAAAAAGTATATTTAAGAACTTAAAAATAGAGCCAAAGTTTCCCCTTTGATTTTACCTTCCCTTAGTTGATGGGAAACATTTAGGAATTTGGCTAAGGGTCTTTTCCTATTCTATGTCCAAAAGGGGGACATGACAACAAACAAAATCGTTTTTTTCTACTTTCAAAAACTCTTTGAAAACACATAAAAAGTTGATGGACAAGGTTCTATTTTTATTCAAGAGGTCTATCATAGATTTTGAGATAATTGATATGGATATTGCATTGAGTATGACTGAGTAAAAATGGTTACAAAGATAAGGGAAGTTAGTCACTTCAACCAAAGCATCTAAGACTCAGGCTCAACCTTCAACATCTCCACCTATAGTTCCAAGATACACTACAATCATAACTTATATGCATAGATCTACCACATCACCATTATAATTCTTTGAGTCTATTTGAAATGGCAGTTCCAACTGATCGTTCTAACCAAGACTTTATTTTAATTTATTTTATTTTTATCATAGCTATGACTTATTTTTGAAAAATACCTCGGTGAATAAAATAAGGATTATATTTATTCATATTGTAAAAACATGCACAACATGCATGTTATTTTGAATTCAGTCCTATTTTTGATAGTGTAAATTTAGGCTCTACTTAGAGGATGAGGCATCCCCATTTTGAGCTATAAATATATGTTCTCTAAACATTGTAAAGAGAGGGGAATTTCATAATTAATACAAACAATAAAGTTTTTCAGATTGTTCTATAATTTTGTGTTGAAATGATGTCTCTTCAAAATTTTTTGTGTCTTGATAGGAATTTTCATTAAGTTAATATCTAGAATAAGCTATGTGACTATTTTATTTTTTAATTATTCAAATTGGACTAACTATTATTTTGAATTCTCACTAATTATTGATCATACTTATTTACTGGTTAGAGGTAGGGATGTGCTATGTAGTCTAGTTATGCCCATATCTTTGATAATGATTATTAAGTTTATTGTAATTATTTCCTTTGGTAATTAATTGTGTCTGTATGTATATTATGATAACAACAATTTGTAATAGGTAATAGTTCTTGGACATTTGTTCCATCTATGATAGAGGTGGTTAGGTCGAAAGGTTTTGTTCTTTAATTAAACCATATATCCCTTTCTTTTTTTCCCTACCTTTCCTTCTCTTTTTAACTTTTTGGATAGTTTCATCTTAGGTTATATACACACATGTACCTTAAGTGCATCTTAGACTCGCATCATACCAAAACCATTCAAGGTAAGAAACCATACCTCTCATAGTTATTCCACCACTTGGTTGTCTATAAAACCATATACCTAAAACTTATGCCTTAGAGTGAATTATTTTCATGGATTATAAAAACTTAGAGACCTCTCCTTAGAATATTACTTAGTGTGAATAAAACCCATGTTAACAAGAATTTATTTGGCACTAGAAGGAGGGAACACAATATTAGATTATGAAATTTACTCAAGTTACACACATTGAATCCACTAGTGAGATTAACAAGGTCCAATTCTAATTCTGGTCTATGAGTATTATCACCCTTATACTTCCATCAAAGGCCTAGATCGGATAGAGGTGTCCCTAGGAGAGTTTTTTATCAACCAAATTCACCAACCCAGAGGAACCAACATCAATGTTTTATTATGGCTTGATTATTCAGTTCAACCATCATTGTAGTTGGTGAAGTCCATGATTTATCCATGAATATTGAGAGGTACCATCCTACATTCTCTCCTTCTAGGGGATGAACTATAGAGGAAAACATGAAATCCTTCAACACTTATCTAGGGTTAATGAATATAATTCATGAGGACATTACATGTATATTGTTTCCTTTCACCCTACAAGATGTTGCATATGACTAGTTTCTTAATAAAGAGTTCAATCACATCATGTGCCCAATGCCATGATGTATTAATGGCATAATTTGGAAAGGTTACTAGTCCAAGTGTCATATACCAACATTTTGATAACATGAAAAGGGAACTAAATGAACCAATTAGAACTTACATAATATGTACACCTATGTGGATACTACCTATATACCTAATGTTGTATTAGCCCTATAGATGTACAAAAATTACTAGGATCCCATGATTGTAATATTATTACCTAGGGACCTGAATATCAATAACTTGTATGATGCCTATACTAAATCCATTAATATTGAGACATAGTTGAATCCTCATTTGTATCCTTTAGCCATGCCTAATTCCAGTCTAAGCTCCCTAACTTTGAATTTTATTCCAAATGCCAATCAAAATATCATGCCAATAATATAATCAGGTTTACACTCAGCTTATTTAGTCCCATGTTGCACAAAAATAGATTTTAAGTTATCTAAATCATCATACATCAACATCTAATCATTAGAATCAGAACCAATCCTTAGTCTCAGTCAATAATTCCACTACATAGAGAACACATTCTAATTCCAATAAGAATGAATTAGATGTAATTCAATGCATAATCCATAAACCTAATAATTAGTTTCTCAGCATGCAAAAACATTTGGGAAAAACTATAAGGGAGTCATCCAATAAGAATTTTACATCCTAGTGATACAATAGGCCATTTAACAGGCCAGACAATAATTTGGATCCTTAGCCTAATAAACTGCTTGAGTTAAATATTTATGAGACAACTTTGTCTAATTAGTGTAGAGTCCATAATACCACCCAACATGGTGAATTAGATTGCATATAGTTATGTATTACCTTTGAAATATTTTATAAGTAAATGGAAATATATGAGGTTGTTCCAAATTATCCTGATTCATCCACATCTAGTGCCTCTAATACTTCTAATACTACCATGGTGTTCGACACTTATGACTTCCCATTCCCTATAGAGGATGAGAATGAGCCAAAAGATAATACATATTATATTCATAATTTTAAATAATTTCAAAGGAATAAATACAATATGAGAAACATGAATCAATAGTCTTCAAAGACTTATACACCTCCAAAAAATAGTGCAGTCACTCCTCCTGATCCAAAGGCTAATAATAATCCACCCCCTCATAAAGGAAATGGTCAACCAGAACAGGCCGATCCATAGAATAAGAGTGGATAAAATATAGTTGAGGATATGAAGAATATTAAGGAAAATATTACTCTTCACAAGTTGGCTTATATTTTATAAAAAGAGATATTTTTCTCAAAGTGTTGACTAAAAATCCATCTCCTGACAAATCAAAAGATACACATGCAATTGTGGTTGTCTATAAGGATGACCCTGAGGTCCCACATTTTTAACTAACTGTTAGAATGTTTGGAAAGAATGTGCATAATATTTAGTTTATTTAGGTGATTTAGCTAATGTGATCCCAACTGGCATATGTAAAATACTAGGGTTGACTCCAAACAAATTTAAAAGGGTGATCTTATAGTTGAAAAAATCATCAGTCCCAGTCATTCAAGAATTGGTAAATGTCCAAATTTAGAAGGTTGATCTTATAGTGTTTTATTTAGCTTATACACCTTTTATTCATGACCTAAAATCTCATAGCCCAGGGGATACTGCACAAAAATTTCTTCCTCTAGTACTCCATTTAGGAATGTTTATTTGACATCCATATGATGCACTTTTCATTTATGTTGAGCTGACACTACTAAAATAATTCTTATGGTTTCCATTCTTGCTACAGGAGCAAATGTTTCATTGTAGTCTCTTTTAAGATGTTGTTTATATCCTTTGATGACCAACCTTGCCTTGTGTCTTTCAATTTTTTCTTTTGTAATGTTCATAGTTTTATAAACCCACTTGACCATGATAGCTTCCTTTCCTGTTGGAAATATTACTAACTCCCAAGTCTGATTTTTCTCAATTGTTTTCATTTCTTCATCCATGGATTCACACCATTTTCTATCCTTTACAACATATTTAAAATAAATAGGATCAACATTAGAAAATTAAATAAAATTTACAAATTCATTATCATCTTCATACCCAGATGTCTCATATATCTCCTTCAAGCTTATTATTTTCCTTAAAGTATCACCTGAGTGATGCCACAAAGGTTATAGAGTATAAATTTATCCTAAGTTGGGAGTAATAAATTTATCATTATCTTATAAGTGATGTCTTATAGGTGATGAAGGTGTTTATCAAGAGACACATTGAGTTCCAAGATGATTGTTACTAGTTGGATCATCCATAGATGATATTGCTAACAAAAAAAGACTCCGCTTGGGCATTCAAGCTAAAACATTATTTTCATCACACACTGCATCTTCATCAAAGATAACATCTCTATTGATTATTAGATATTTTGTGAATGGATTATATAACCTATAAACCTTTTATTGTTTACTATATCCAATAAAATGCATTTCTCTCCTCTATCATCTAATTTATTCCTTCTTTGTTTAGGTACATGTGCATATGCTACACAACCAAAAACTTTTAAATGTTCAACATTTGGCCTTTTATTACTCCATGCCTCTTGAGGGGTCATATTAAGAATAATTTTTTTAGGGCATCTATTTAGTAAATAAACTACACATGTTACAACTTTAACCCATAATTCATTTGACAGTCTTTTAGCTTTTAACATTGATCCCAACCATTTCTTGAATAGTCTATTTTTTTATTTCTACGACATAATTAGTTGTGGTGTATACCTAGTGGTAAATTATTTATTAATTTTATTTTATTTTAAAAATTCTAAATATCTGCTCCCCTTCCCCCCCATGTTAGTTCTAAGGACCTTGACATAATGTCCACTTTGTTTTTCAATTAGGGCTTTGATTTACTTGAAGATCTCAAAGGCCTCAGATTTATGCTTTAAGAAATAAACCCATGGTTTTTATACTATAATCATCTATGAATGTTATGAAACACTATTTTTTATTAAGAGGGAGGGTTTTCATAGGACCACACAAATCTGAATGAGTCAGTTCAAGTGGAGCTCTTGCTTTCCATGATTTACTAGAGGGAAAAACATTTCTATGCTATTTCCCCAAAATACAACATTCATAAATTTTATTAGATTGTTAAATCAAAAGAAACCCTCATACCATTTGATTTTTATACAACAAATTCAACCCACTAAAACTCAAGTAGCCAAATCTAAGATGCCACGACCTAGATTGATCCATTGTGACAATTTTGAATGCAACTAACAATTCATTTTTCAGTCTTAAGGGGAACATTATATTCCTTTTCATTTTAACAACTATAATTTTTATAGTGCTACCATTTTTATCAAAAACAATACATTCTTCATTATCAAAATGAACCCTGTATCCCTTTTGAACCAACTATCTAATACTAATAAGATTATGTTTTAACCCAGGGACATAGTATACATCTTGTATTTATTTTTTATCACCATGCTTGGTGAGATTAAATATGCATCCTTTACCCATAATTGGTACTTTATTATTATTTCCCATTTTTACTTTATATTTTATAGTTTCATCAATATTAAAAAACATTTCCTTGTTTCTACACATATGATTGTTGCAGCCACTATCTAAGCACCAAACTTCATTATTACTTTCTTCTGCTATATTGCAAACAATGAATAAATTTTCATTCTCTTCATTTTCATTTTATATTTATTATCCAAGTTTGCATTATTATATCCCATATCATATAAATTATTTTTATATTCACTTAAAAAATGTCCAAACTTTTTACACTAGTAACATTAGACATTTGATTTGTCATACCTTTGTGAAGAGCTTCCATGTGAAGTATTGCTGTTCCTTCTTCCACGTGAAGTATTGCTGCTCCTTCTTCCATGTGATAATAAATATATATGCCTTTCTTCTTCATGACTGATACTAATTCTTCCTCTTTAAAAATATCTTTTGCCTTTATTTTTGGATCCTCTGCCTCTTCCTCTTATTACAACTTGAGTTTTAAAAGTTTTCTCAAGAGAAGAGTTAGTTGTTCTATTCAATTTTTGTTCATGAATTTGTAAACAACCCATAAGTTCATCAACAATAATTTTAGTTAAGTCCTTAGACTTTTCTATTGCTACCACAATAGCATAAAATCTTGTAGGAAGACTTATTAAAACCTTTTATATTATTCTTTGATCCTCTAATGTATCTCCATTCAATTTAATCTAATTGATTATACTCATAGTGTAGGTAAAAAAATATTTATAGACTCAAATTAATTCATTTATAGATTTTCAAATTCTCTTCTTAATAATGTAACTTGAATAGTTTTACCTTATTGTTGCCTTCGTATGCATTTTGTAAAATCTCCCATACTTTCTGGGATCTTGTGGCTATTGCTATTTGTGAGAAAATAAATTCTTCCATTGCCATTTGTATGAAGTAGAGAGCCTTGGAATCATTTTTTTATTCTCCTTCAACAATTTATTCTTAGCTTGTATAAGTGTATAATATGCATTTTGATTATCAAGCTCAGAAAAACCATTTTCAACAAGCTCCCATAATTCTTGTGAGCAAAAAATTCTCTTCATTTTAATACTCCAAAAATCATATTTCTTACCATCAAATAATGGTATTTATGGCCAATTTTTATTTATTCCAACCATCACCAAAAAAAAAAAAAAAAACAAAACAAAAACCAAAAAACAAAAAAACATACAATCTTAGCTCTAATACCAGTTTGTTATCAAAATCCAAATATATGCTATTTTCTTTGAAATATAATACTATATATTATCAACCAAATAACACAAAACATGGATTTGTTTTATTTATTATAATAACAAAATATCAAATTACAAAGTGCTGGTGAAATACAAAATAGATTAAACATAAAACATAGCTCTCACAATACAAATTAAAACATTATGTCCTTAACCAAATTTTGATGCATATAATTTATGCTATAGTTGTTGCTCTATCTTATCTTATGCCCTTTCTAATGATATTTATCTAATGCTACTATTCAGATCTCATATTTTATTGCTATTAATATGCTTGCAATGCAATAATATGTATTTATACATGTAATTCCATCTTTCTAGCTAAATCTAGAATTTTTATATTTCTTTTTTGGCATAGATTCTAGATAATTTGATGGTTTCTAGATAGTCTAGAAACATCTATTATTTTTGTTATTTTTATTTATGTGGAAGTTGCTTGATTCTAGAAATATTATATATTATAATATTTTGTGTATAATTTTTTTCTTGTACATGATGAATGAGCAGTTGAAGTTATTAAATGACAAGAAGATAATATTATATTTTTAATTACCTATTACTATGTTACCACTTACTACACAACTATTACCACTGCCAGGGATTCCTTTTCTGCTTATGTATATATAGAGAACACATTTTTTTTTTTTTTTTTTAATAATTAAGATATGAAGTTTTAGAAATTGATGTCAGTAGAGGCTTCTTATAAAAATTCTCAATGCAATCCAAATTTATTAATCAAGTCTATAGGCCCTATAAACTCTGTTGCCCCTAAACAAGCAAAATCAAATATTTTTAATAAGATAGAATGATTAAAAATGCATAGAGTATTATAGTTACATATCAGATTTTTTTAACATAATAGACTTGATTTAGAGCCAAACCAAAAGAAGTGGTAAAAGGAAAAATTTCAACTCTGATAAAGATTTTTTAATTTGATATGGTAAATATTATGGGTTTTGAATATCCCAAAAAATTAATACAAAGGAGAGAAAGATAAATCATTTGCACAAAAAAGAACACCTTTACTAGTGGTAATGGGGAAAGCACAATAAAAACGTGCTAAATACAATAAACAATGATTTTGCCTAACCACCTTCAATGAATTAACAATGATTTTTCACATTCTTTCTACCTTCAATAATTGTATTTTTTGGTTCTATTTTGAGGCCCTCCAAGCCATTAGTTTCTACCTGAATACCCCTTGAATGGAGGGTCATATAGGAAGATTGTAACACTAATTTATAACATTTTTTATTTTATGTACCTTTATCCATCCTTCCTTATCTTCAACAACATCACAGGGTTGGGATTATACTAATAGGTCCTTATAAGTTTCTACCCTAGATAATTCCAAGTTTGGGAATTTATCAGAGGAGGGGACTTATGCGGAGGGAACTACCATGTTCATGGCTTTCCTTGGAGAGATTAGGTGTTTCAATAGAACATATTTAAATTGAAGAGGAATTTTAAGGTCCTCATTTGGAGTAGAGGGTTCAAGATCTTTCAAATGTGACTCACTATCAGAACCATCTAGATCTTCTTCAACATCCACCTATAAAAGGCCAATGTTACAGTGTTTCCACCAAGTGGATTCCTTCTTTTTTTTTGAGGGAAATGCAATTTTTGGTTAAGTGGACTATATTAAAACAACTATGATAATGAAATAAAAGGCCTTCATAGTCCAGAGGTTGGGACCAAGAGCGGTCCCCAACTTGTAGAGTGATGTTTTTGGGAAAGTTCTTGGAGGTGTCAATATTCACTAAAATTTTAGCAAAAGTAGTGTGGTAAAAATGATCAGTATTAGGATGTATTTGTAGGTAATTAACCAGTGAATTACCAATAGCATTTAGACTATATTTAGTCCAAAATTGGAGAGGAAGATGGGGTAGAATAATTCAAATAGGTTTTCCATTAAGTGGTTATGTGAGGGGGTTAAAAGTAGGTGACCATGATTTGATGACAAAGGGGTAGTGATTCAAACTCCAAAAATTATTTTGAATCTCTTCCTTGTCTTTAATATTGTAGAAGATAATAATAAATAAACTTTTTTCACAAGGGTAAATATCAAGAGTATTATAGGAGGGGTTGTCAATGCTTCAAGATTTAGGCATGAAACTTTTGAATTTTTGGCCAACAATCCAAAAATATTTAGATGAGACCTTTGGCTAAGAAGAATAATTTTGATCTGATCACTTGTCTGATCTCCTCGTCAAAGATCACAACAAGGTCAACAGATGTAGGTTTGAGAGATATAGGATGTAATTTTTAAGTTGTCTTGTGAGATAATGCCACAATGAAGGATATATTATTTCAAGGGTCCACCATATATTCTATTTCCATGACATCCAGGACTCTGTTGGCATTAGGGGAGCTTCTACCATGAACAAGAATGGGAGTAGTGTCATTCTTATACCTAGTGATGGACTTCTACCCAAAATTTCCCAACACAAAAAGGCTTCTACCATGAATATGAAGGGAAGTAACATTGATCTTCTACACAATGACAACCCTTTGCCCAGATTCACCATACAAACTTTTGGCATGAGTGTGAGGGGAAGCAATGGTGGCCTTTTGTGCAATAATGAAAACCCTGATAAAGATTAATCACTTGCAAATTTTTCATTTCATGCCAATATTCACAACCACATCGTACATGTAACATAGCAGTAATAGTGACCAAAATTTAAAGAAAATCTAGCTCACATAAACACAATGTAAAGTTCATACTCCACCTCTTATTATAAAGTAAAAGATAAAGACAAATACTATTAAACCAATAGTAGTTCTCCTTATAAAACAAGCCAAATGCTTCCTCTCCAAATCAGATTGGTGGAACCAAACACAATCTACCCATATAAAATACCAACCTATCGAGTGGGAGACATGAATTATAAAATAAGGATATTCTAATAGTTGGGTTAGTTGTCACCAATTGCTCTAATTCTTTGAATTTATACAATTTCATATGGTTGAGCTTAACCAACACACATAAACTTAGGTGCACATTGATGTGGATTTGGGCCTCACTGAAGTTTGACAAATTTAGCATAACCACTGACTTAACCATGATTATCTAACTCCCAACTGCTTCAACTTACCCACCACCACCACCATTTATCTACCTCTATCTAACCACAATTGGTAACCATATGTATAACCACAACTATTAACCATAACATGAAATTCAACTATCAACTACATGGAAGTCCACCTGCACATGCACATTACCTTCAAAAAAAGCTCGCACAAATTTCCCTCCCAAATGGACCCTTTTGGGTGGTCCCCCAAATGCCTTGTTTTTTACCCTATTTTGTTACAGTTTGAGATACGTTGAGTGTTAGGATTTGCACCAAAGTTTTTCCAAGATTTATCCTATTTGTAGTAAATAGGAAATGTTGATCAAATATTTTCAAGCATAATAGAGAAATTGCATTTTAGTTTTCCTATTTATGTAGGATAAAATCCGTTACATTTACATGACTTTTGAATGGTTTTTTGATACTAATTTTTCATTTAAATACAATTTGGGATTTTTGAATCTCATTAATCAATTGTGAAGAACACTCAATTGACATTATTGAGTATATCACATGGGTAGGATATCAATTAGCCTCATTTTTAGCTTCTTTTATATATAATTGAAATTTATATTTATTAAGCATGTTTCCCAAGCTATGCATTACTTTTATTTTAGAAATATACATTCCATGTTTGTATTTCATTAGCTACTAGGGTTTTAGTTAATATTTTTACCATCAAGTAACAACACACACCATTCATTATAGGTTGCATTTTGCTAATAGGACTTTAGCTGATTTTCCCCTATCATGTAACAATACTCACATCCATGAAATATACTTATTGGTGGACTCTAATTTTTATTTTTTCATTTTACTCATATTTCAACTATATTAGGTTTCTTTTTCATTAAAAAAATTAGGTAGAATAAAATCCATTACATTTTCATGGTTTTCAAATAAATTTTTGATACATATTTTTCATTTATAGATAATGTGGGATTTTTGAATCTCATTAGCCAATTATGAAGAACACTTAGCTTCCAAGCTTGAGTATATCACATGGGTAGGACATCAATTAGCTTCTTTTATATATAATTCAAATTTATATTTATTAAGATTGCTTCCTAAGCTATGCATTACTTTTATTTTAAAAATTTATAAGGATGCTTGTAGAGAATGCAATATGAACATTGCGCATGTCTATGCATGAGTTTTAGTTAGGTTATGATTTATTGCTTTCCTAGGCATAATAGAGAAAATTAGTGATTCATTTATGGGGCATGATATATTATTGAAGGCAATTATTAGTCAATTGTGAAGAACACTCAACTACCATTCTTGAGTTGTGATTAATAGTATAGCTACTATTTTAGAATGTAAATTTGACTTTGTGTGAAAACTTAAAAGATTAGAAGACTATATATCCTATTGTTTAGGTATAAGACACATGAGAAACATTTATAAGTGAAGGAAAATAAATAGTATATGTTAGTTGACCAGTTGATATCTGCATGCTAGTTGACCAATCCTCTTGATTTTTTGAAGCACAAAATAAGTAAGGTGAAGATGTGACCTAGATAGATGTGGCCCATGAAACCTTGAATTAATTAGTGCTTATAAACCATGATATTTGAAATGTCCACATTCATTACCATTATTATTGAACCCAATCCTTTCGATGATACAACTTCCTTCACGTTATTGTTTCTAAAACAAGAATTATTATCAAATCTTTTATTTTCTTTCAAGCTTTGAAACTATGTTAGGTTCTGTATGTGCATTAAAATTGTCATACCTCATATATGTTTTACATACAAGGTCTCATAAATATATATGGAGGGAGGAAAATTTTAATTCACATACATAACCATTTATAAGTGAAGGCAAAGAAAACATATATGCTATGTTTACTTAATATTTGCATGTTAGTTAAATAGTCCTCTAGATTCTTTGAAGTACAAAAATAGACCTTCCTATCCTTTATGACCAAGTTAGGTGAAGATGCAATCTTGCTTCAAATTAATTTCTTAAATAACTAAAAATTCATGGACACAATAAGGTAGTAAATGCAAATCTAAGGTTAGGGTCAGTTATATAATATATTTTTTTGGGTTTGATATTTGATTCCTTTATGGGTATTATTTTCCACATGTCTTTGAACCATTTTATTTTGTGGAGGTCATACTGTTACCTTTAGATGTAGAGAATAGACAAAAAAGGGTGTTTTCCACATGTATTAGTGTTAGATACTTATAATGATCTTCATTTTATTATAACTATTTGTACACGATGTGTGGAAAATATTTTACTCTTATGTATTTTCTTGATGATATAACTCATCCTTTAGACATTTTAGTTACTTCAAAGTTTACAATAAGCTTACATATTATTCTATATACAAGTATAAATATGATATTCAATGAGTGAATAACATCACATTCCTTTTTTTTCATGTTACAATGTATATCATCTTATGACATTGAAAATTATAGAGTAACTCTTAATGTACCTCTACATTGCTATAGTCAAACATCCTAAAATTTACAATACTTATGATGGCATGACCAATTTTTGGTAATAGGGCATCACATATAACCCACTAAAAATGTTGAATATATTGAATAGGATCATTTTAATATTATGGTGTTTTACTAGGACATTTTTTCCAATTTAATGCTAAGTCTTGATCTAAAAATAGTTACACTTTGTTACAAGAAACATATATTAAATGTGATGTGCAAAGAACCACTCGAACCCATCATCTATATAGTAGAAGTATAAGTTTTTAATGATGTCTCCCATGAGGAAGATGTACTATATATTGTAAAAAACCCATTTAAAATCATTTAATTTCATAAAATATTCTAATGTACCACCACTTTATCAAAACTTTATCTATACACAAGGAACTGTCCATACAATTGGATAAGTATAGATAAGGCAATCCATATTTTACATATATTTGAAAATAAAAAATACAAGTACATTCAGTTTAATGACACATACAATTGTAATATTTCATGTATTTTATCATGTGGGAAAATATTAAACTCGCATGAGCTCAGATTTTGAAGACTACATTTCTCTTGGTGTATTTAATTATGGAATCGAATCATATTAGTCAATATTCATCATGACTTCCTTATATCCTATGGCATGGTAAATGTGACCATTTATTAGATTCATATATGGATAAGTTTCTCTTGAACTGACATCTAATTTTCTAATGTTAATGGCCTAAAATGTTCTCATAAGGTCTTCACTACCATTTTTTTTGTCTTTATTTTAAGAAAGCCTACATGAATGAACACTTGTGGAGTTTTTCCTTTGAGAAAGTAATTTTCATCTTTAGTTTATTCCTTGACATACTTAAGGATGTTAATATAATATCATTGGCTCCTCTAAATGTATTGATTTAGGTTAATATTTTTTGTATCATGTAATACTCACTTTTATTTGAAAGTGTGTTTCCATGGAGTTAAATAGTTATTCTTTTGTATTCAATCGACACCTTGAACATAATATAATTCTATGGTTTTATAAACATAAGACTATGAAAATATTCTTTTTCACTACTTTCATTAGGATAGGAGAGTTGGTTTGACTCAATTTAATGGCATATAATTCTTTTGTCCTCAACCCACACCTTCAACATAATATAGTTCTCATCAAAATGTGTAAGTATATATTTTCCATCTATGATATTTAACTGAGCTTCAAAATAAATCTCATTCTTTAAGTGATATATTTACAAGGATGATTGTAATGCATAACCAAATACTTAAATTCAGTAGTATTAAGTGTTTTGTAGCAAATAACACCACCCACAAACACATAATAGTTTCAAAAAAAAAAAACATAGGGACATGGGATAACACATGAAAGATATTATCTACACTTAATTTGTTGGAATCACACATGCACACAAAACAAATACATTATTAAGGAAATGAAGAACACAATGGGAATAAATGTACTTATTTATAAGGGCCACTACACAAAAACAATATTACACAATTTTTTGCTCATATTTATGAAATATAAGCCCAAATGAGACAACTTACTATAAGTATAATAGATATGGATTTTTATATACCTCAAGACAAGACACAATGTTAAACTACTAACATATAAGTTGTGCAAATTTGGCAATTTTATGTTGAACTATCTTCTATGAGGAACATGAATTCTTCATGGTTGATTTGTGTTTATATTTTTATATCCCTATTTTGTATTCAATTTTAAAAGTGTTTGAAATATATTTTACATGTATCTTTAATTCACCAAATGGGGATAGTTTAACCAACACTCACAAACCGGTTGACTTTAGATGGGCAACCAATCATTTTTTTATAATTATCACTTTCTGGTATGGATTTATGTGATTTTTTGATAGTGTAGATCCTACTAGTTTATTAGTGATAGATAAGGTCATCCTCCTAAATATATTCATAAAATATTGAAAGCCAATTTCTTATTATTGCACATCTTTCCTATCACATACTTTGATTCCCAACAACATGGAATGGCATTGTAGATGAATGAAAAAAGTGATGAGATGAAACTGATGGTTGGAGATTTGTATAATAAATTAATGCTATAGATTTTTTAAAACATGTGATAAATAATCTCATGTTCTCTTTTATCTTTCATTTGGAATTGGAAAATCTCAAAAAGTAATGCACATGTGTCCACACCAGTTCCAAATATATGTTTCATTTATTTTTCTCATGGTGTTCCATTCCAAAATAATTTCACATTTTAGGTGTATGAAGAGATCAACATGAATTTCATTAAAGATTTAAATAATTAGCATCATACTGACATATTCTTCATTAACTCCAAAAATAACACATGTGACAATGAAATATTGAATGTGATAATGTAAACTAGGTTACTAAAGGAGACAATTAGAGAAAAGACACAATTCTCAAAAGTTAAGTCAAATTGTCTTCTGGTAGTATGGGCTATGGCGGTTGATGGGGTCATATCATCCACTTGGATAAATTAGTAAAATGAAAAACAAACATCTAAATTTACCTTTCACATACCTTATCGTGTTCCTTCGTATAGATATAATGGATGGTCTAACACAAGAATACATTAAATACTTAATAAAACAACTTGAAATAAGAGGCAAATCTCAACATTTAACTAATAATGTGTTCTATTATTAGAGGATATGGTGGTTGATGGGGTCAACCCCTCACCTACATATGTTTTAGTAAAATGAGAAAGAAATAAGCAACTTTCCACTTAATGCACCTTTTCATGTGCCTTACTATAGATATAAGGAATGCTTAAATGAAATTATATATTGAATACAAAATAAGAGTTGACAGAAAAGAGGCAATTGTCAATAGTTAACTATTATTGTATTATGATGGTATAGGCTATGCTTGTTGTTGGGATCATAACCATCACCACAAATATATTAGCAAAATGAAAAAAAAAAACAAGCAACTTTACCCTTCATTATTGAGGTGTTCAATGTCGTTTGCCTTTAGTAAGATCATGTAGTTACCCTTTAATATCCAATATATGTTTGACCATGCTATAACCTCTCAAAAATTATAAGATCGACATTTTCACTATAGAGGCATCACCTAATTATGTATCTTTGTACAAATATAAAAAATATTTAAATAAAACATATATGGGTATGTGCACAAAGTTACAGGATAATTCTTTGGACATTTGCCTTAAATCATACACGTTATGGACATAATGCATACGTGTTATTTGAATTCAAGATTAGAACCATTGAAACTAGGAATGCATACACATTCTTCATAACATGTACACATTCTTAATAATACATATGCATTTTGAGTAATGCATACATGTTATGAAGAATGCATACACATTCCTATTATTTTTCACACCAGAACATGTATATGAAGCCAATATTTACTTGAAGATGATATTTACTACTTTAAATGTTAAGTATAAGGAATATAAATGTAAACTTATACTATTAAGGTCACTTTACATCTGATAGAGTTAGTATTATATCTACATGCCTTATGATGTGGGAAATAGATTTTCAAAATCTAATCTAGTCAATACTTAGGCATTTTAGGGTCTCAATATTGAACCCATGGATTTTAGGGCATAATTTTTGTAATTGATGTCCAATTTTTGTAAACATATAGTTATTTTTAGGTTGTTTTGCCTTGTAGATTACTTCTTGGCATTTTTAGGAGTCCTAAGTTTGTCAAAATTGAAGTTTTCAAACCACTTACTTTAAACTTGATCCAAAGTGGTGTGATTGGGGAAACATATGTCCCATTGATGACCTGCACACATCAAATGACCAATTTATGCTAATTTCAATTACTCATCATCCCTACCTCATCCATAATCACTTCCTAATCATCCCTCATCACCTCTAAGTCCTTAATCTCTTCCTCATTAACCCTCACTATGCCTCGTCATCTCTAATCACTCCCTCCTCATCCATGATTACTCACTCATTGACCCTCACTATCCATCATCATCCCTAATCACTTACTCCTCATCCCTCATCATACCTAATAACTCCATCATTTACCCTCACCATAACTCATCATCTTTAATCACTCTATCATCATCCTTAATCACTCCCTCATTGGCTCTCACCATCCCTCATCATCCTTAATCACTCCCTCATCATCCCTAATCACTACTTCATTATCTATCATCATCCCTAATCATTCCCTCTTCATCCCTCCTCATTGCTAATCATTCCTTTATTGACCCTCAACATTCCTAATAATTTATAATCACTCCCTCATTATCCATAATCACTCCCTCATATCCATAATCACTCCCTCATTGACCCTCACCATCCCTCAAAATCCCTAATCATTGCTTCATCATCCCTCATCATCTCTAATTAATCCTTCCTAATCCTACATCACCCCTAATCACTCCCTCATTAAACCTCACTACCCCTCATAATCCCTAATCACTCCTTCATCCTCTTTAATCACTCCCTCAATGACCCTCACCATCCCTCATCATCCCTAATGACTCCCTCATCATCTCTACTCAGTCCTTCCTTATCCCTCCTAATCCTTCCTCATCCTTAATCACTCCACCAAATACCTTGATGGTGGGCACAATAAATAATTTACTTAATTGATTATTATCTATATATTCTTGCTTTTGAGGCCTTTGGGTATTTTTAGTTTAAAAAAATGAGCAAAATATTATTAAAGGTATCACTCTTCTGAATAGAATGATTTAGTGTTAGTAAGGGATTATAAATTCTATTTCACAAATTTTTTTTTAGATGTTATATATGGGAGACATATATATATATATATATATATATATATATAATTTTCTAAATGTTCATGTAAGTAAAAAATAAAAATAGAAGGTTGAACAATTTCCTATGACAAATTAGGAAAATAAATTAAGAGACGAGAAGCCAAAGCTTCATGTTAAATGTATAAGCATCTAGAATTCATAGGAAGATAAGTTAGTTATTATTTTGGTTATTTTGACGCACTAAATTTTGGGAATCAATGTCTCTTACAAAAATAATTATCCTCAGCCTTAACACTTCACTATAACTAATTGTATGAGTAAGAATTATATTGTTTTTTGAGTTATACATGGTTCTCTTTGAAATTGTTCATCTTTGTGAATTCTAAATTTTGATCATTGAATTTTAGGTAGATAATTGGAATAAATAAAAGTTACAACAATTTAAAATATCAAATTATCATGTATGGATCATTCCATATCTTATTAGTCTCAAAGTAACTTATAGACTAAAATAATAGCATACCCTGATGAGGATTTCTAGGGATCACTTCTAATAATGGTTCAAGTACTAGGATGTGCTAGGTGTTAATAAGGTTCGTAGGTCAATGATATCTTGAAATATGGATGGAAGATAGGACACACAAGTTCACAGAGGAAAATTTTATTAGAATATGATTTAATGCATAAGAAATTATTATCACCCATATATATGGCAATATTTATTAAATTTTTGGTTGTGAATTGCCTGGATTTTTTTTTGATATTTACTAGTTTTGGTGGGATCCTTACCCTATACTATTTTGATCAGAGATCCAACTGGTCTAGGATATAATCAGGGGCCTATATCCCCAAGTGATCATCTATCACAAGTACCAGAATAACCAACAATGACCATAACCACCCTAAGAATACCAATGAATGGCCATAACCATCTTGAGAATACCATAAATGACCATAACCAACCCAAAAATTCTAATGATCATCCAAAAATGGCCTTTGATACCAAACTAATATTTTAACCTAGGTGGTACTTGAAGAAACCAAGCCACTTTACCAACTCACCCATATTTCATCAGTAAATTGCCTAGATTTTTAGTGGCATGGTTGTCAAGGCTTAAGCACTATTGTTTTTGACCTTGCATAATGAAAAAAATGTAATGGAATGAAGTGAAGTTGTAAAGGTTATGATATATATATATATATATATATATATATATATATATATATATATATATATATATATATATATATATATATATATATATATATATATATATAGAATGGACATATGTACTTAAAAATAATAAAACATGTTTATTTAGTTAGTAGAAAAATTTAAAGTATAAAGACCTTGTGTTAGTATAAGGAGTTAAATATGTGACATGAAACAAGCAAAGAAGGCAATGATTTGGTCATGGTTTAATTATTTTGTCTTTGTTATTTTTGGATAAGCCACAATATTTAACTCCTTTAATGATCTCTATTAAATAATCATATTTAACTCCTTTAATGATGCTTGTCAAATGATCATATTTAGCTCTTTTATTGATGTTTGTCAAATAATCATATCAAGTAGTCCAACATCTATCACAACATTTATGCAAGGTTGGTTAGAAACACTAAAAAGGGTAAAGACATATTTAAAAAATTTGAAAAGATGCAATATAACAAAATTTTAATTCTTGGGTATAAAAACCCTACAAAAAATCTTGGGGGTGAATTTAACTTTATGGATAATGGCTACATGTTTATTTTTTAGATAGGTAATTTTTGTAATTCTAAGGATCACCTATATATTATTTGCATTTTTTTGGATTTTTTTAGGTCCTTTATCATAATATACTTTTTTATCCTATGGATATCCTAAAATTTGGATTCGAACAAAGCATTATGCAAGTAATGAACAATACTAGGTTATAGGGTATATGGGGTGAATGGAGAAAATCCTATAAATATGAATAAAAAATGGCTTGTTTGAATAAACTAACATGATCTAGTATGTTCTACATAGCATAGGATAAAATGAGTCTAATTTTTAATACATTAGTATATTTTCATTAAATTGGTGGTTAAAATAGATAGTGGTATTTTGTTGGGGTTTAACAATGCTAGGATCTACAAGTGGAGAGTTGAGGGCTAGCATAAAATATAAGACACAATGATCAAAATGATGTGGACCCAAATTTTAAACATAAATATTTAGCACCTATTAAAAAATATGGGCCTATTAAAAATGATGTAATTCACAATTAAAGATTCGTCAAAAGAGAAGCAAGTAAAAACACAATCGCACCAAAAATGGGTATTAAATATAAGGATCACCAAGCTATGTGATTTCCTGAAACTAATCAATTAATTTCCATATGAGGACATTTTATGATCTAAATAATTACATTGAATGCCTTCTATTTGTATCTCTATTGATTGATTCATCATACCAGAGAATAAAAAATAATTTTCAAATGATTGGATCAAGTAGTCCAAGATTGGAAAGTGGTGATTAATTCATAACTTCAATATTCAATCCAATGAAGAGTGTCACACTATGAGCTCTCTAATTTAACACCTCAAGGAAGTAGGTACAAGTTATCTATCACTATATAAAGGTAAGTATTTAATAGATTGTAAACCCAATGATATGGTCGATACTAAAAATATCTCTACTTCCCCCAACAAGAAATTATATGAATTAAAAATATTATTTCATTAAAAAATGTATATCAATAGTTAACCAATACAATTCATCATTTCCAATGGAATTTAAAAGAATTTAATTTCTCCTAAAGCATATTTTCAAAAATTGATCTTGAAATTGATGCATCATCCATAACTATACGCTAGTGTATGGTCTAGTGTAGGCCTTGAGAAATAGATCACCTACTAGTGTCACTTGGTGTACAAAATCAAACCTTTTAAAGATGCAATACTTTGTGATATATCACCATTATAGGTATGTGATTTTTTACATGTGGTCAAGCATATATTTACTATTGACATGTAGTCTATGAAGTAAATCCTTGAAATGTTGTGATAGATTTAATATGATTAACCCATATTTTTAGAATAGAAATCAGAATATAACATATATTTCATTCAAATATCTTATTAATCATCCAAGAGTACAATCTATAGGAGAATTGTCTCTTTTATACAAGGAGTCAAAAATTATCAACATATTCATATCTCTCACATTTATCTCCTAATATCTCTCATCCCTTTATTCCCTCAACGCCTCCTTAAGACTCTCTTCTATGAGATATCTTGAGAGTTTTATTTAAAAATCACATATATTAATATTATTAATATAATAACTAATGTTCATACTAGTATTTCATAATATCTCCCCCTACCCCCCCACTTATTATGAACATGGGGAGAAACACCATCCTTTGTCTAAGTAACATACACATGTCTTGACCTTCCTATCTACTACTTCCTTGCACTTTGATTGTGGGAACTAATCAACCAATAAATGGGAACACTATAAAAAAATCATGAGAACCTCCTCCAAGGTGGGAACATGTATCAACCACTTGGGAACATACCAACCATGCAAAGGGAGTTACATCAACCAAATCTGGGAACATCAACCAAACCAATCAAAAAGTAGTGGGAACACTCCTACCAACTACTTTTATCAAAAACATCTCTTGCTTTAGTAATGATGGTTTGGATCTCCTATACTATCACACTTTAGGGGATTAAATTTGGAAATTACATGAATAGTGATAGACTTCTATTCTTATTTCACATTATAGAAGACAAGCTAAAAATATAAAGTAAAGTGCCACTATTGCAAAATGGTACCCCATCATTAGTTGCTAATGAGAGGTATAGTTGTCTTCCATCCTCCCTTTCCCTCTAGCCTCCATTTTTAGAAGCTGTTTACTAAGATGATATGTCAATAAAGCTCATATGCATGAATTTTTTGAGGAGAACTCCCCCTCAATAATTTAGACATCATGTACAAGATATAATGCATCTGTAAAACAAATGTTTTTATTTTTACAATTTTGACTCTATATGACAACATGAATCCGATGACCCAATAAGAAAAAATTTTGACACTTTTAAATTTTTGCTTTTGACACATTTGATGACAATAATGAATTTCAATAATGATTGAAAAAGTCACAATGGCTCCTTGTAGACAAGAAGACTAAAGACACTTTTTTTTTTGAATTTTAATACAAGAGAACAAACTTTATAAACTTGATTTGCATTAAAGACTATGAATTTTAAAAGCTAATGACATATATTAACATAAAGACTCTTTTTGATTTAAATAATAATAAAAAAGGACTCTAAATCAAAGTGACATGCTAAGCACTTAAACTATTACAAACACATATATTATCAATACTGTAAAAATCTAAAAGATGATATAAAAACAAACTTGATCTTATGGAACTTATAAATATGTTAACTATGACTTATATCAACTACATAAGACTTTAAATATTCTACCACTATTGAGTTTGTAATACTAACCATAGGTTTCAAGATGTGTATGACCTATTCCAAGAGGAAATTCAATCATCCACATGAGATCCACAATTGAGGAGATCTGTGTAGAGATAAATGATCCAAGATAGGACACTGAGTAATGTAGTATTGAGTACGAGCTAAAAAATATTTGAATATGTCAAAGTTGTGACAAATGGCATCATGCTCATCAAAGGAAAACATTGAGATAGTTTTATTTTCCAAATATAAGAACATTTTTCAAGGCAAGATGTATAACTTTATTGATAGATGAAAAACACATAGTTAGCTATTAATATACATAGACTATGTATCAATTTTTTTATCTCAGCACCATGATGTTTTATTTTTTTATCATCCACTACCTATTCACTTGAATATGCATGGGCTATATGGTAAATAATTTGAATTGCCAATTGACTATTGGAAATCATGAGGAAGGAATTCAAAGTTGTGATGTTGAAATATAAGAACATGAGTCAAAGACACATGCAATGAATTCACATGAAAAAATATGTGATATTAGATATATCATGATCTTTGAGGATACATATGTCACATTAGATAATCTTAGTAAACCATAAGTTTAGTTAAGCATAAGGCAGGTCATATGATGTTTAACACAAGATCTAGAAAAACATAAACTAGGGAAACATAAAATATATGGACTGCCCCTACCAATCTATTAATTTTACATTGAATCATAGCCTAATCTGATACTAAATAATATGGTTAACCCATATTTATAGAATATAAATCACACTATAAAATATATTTCATTCAGATATCTTATTCATCATCTAAGAATACAATATATATGAGAATGGTCTCCTTTATACAAGGAGGTAACACTGATCAACATCCTCATATATTTCACATCTATCTCCTAATATATCTCATCCCTTTATCCCTCAACTCCTCCTTAAGACTCTCTTCTAGGAGATATATTGAGAGTTTTATTTGTAAATAACATATATTAATATTATGAACATAATAACTAATGCTCATAACAATATTTCTTAATAAGATTATCATGATCTGAAATACAATATATCTTAGTTAGTTCATAAGCTTTCAATCATTAGTGCCAGGAAGTGCAAGAATCTTGCCATTTCTAGTAAGAAGTATACTCTTGATGGTAAGAAGTAAATGTAAGATCATACTTGTGGCACCATATCATAGTGCGGTTTATCCAAAAATAACAAAGACAATAATTTAACCATAAACTAGATGAATATAAGGATATATTTTAGTCACCTAAATAAGTTCCTACATACTGTACACTAAACAATACTATTGATTTGATTACTTAACTACCTCTACCTTAAACCTCTCTATACAACATATCATTTCTAGAGAATGAATAGATCAAGTGGTAGATCCATGAAATCATGGATAATGGACACATCATGCCCAAATAATTGCCTTGTAGAAGCCCAATTGTGCTTGTGCATAAGAATGATGGGACATGAGGTTGTAAATAAATTAAAAAATCCTATTAAGATTAAAGTGAAGAACTATTATCCTCATCTAAATATTAAGGTATTTTCTGCCATATCCATAGTGTAGACATCTTTTCTAAAATTGATCTTAAGTTTGAGTATCATCATATTCATTTTAAACCTCTAGATATTTGGAATATAGTCTTAAAAATAAAGGAAGGATTATTTAAGTAATTGGTTATGACTTTTAGGTTAAATCATGTAGCAAATTCTTTCATTGATATGTTGAACGACATCCTCAGGCCATTTAACTATGTCATTTTTTTAATCTACCTTGATGACATCCTAATCTTTAAAAAACATGGGATGAACATATACACCATGTTAAACTAGTGTTTCACATTTTGTAGAAACATATTTTTATGATAACATGAAAAAATGCTCATTTTCCATGCAAGAGATAAAATATTTGGGATACTTTACACACAAGGAGTGATTATGTGAACCTGACCAAGATTCAAGTCATAAAGGAATGGGAAACACCAAATAACTCTGCATAGATTCAAATATTATAGGAATAAAAAAATTATACAAGATATTTGTGTTTAATTTTTATCCTTTGAACCAAGCTACCAAAGGTGAAATCAAATAAAGTTTCTTCTATCCAATTGCACAACAAAGATAATTTGATAAACTAAAATTCAGACTCTATTTTGTGTTATTACGTGTGCTACTTGACTATAAATTTGGAAGATCATCCAATTCATTCACTAATAAAATTTACTATCATAAATGGGTATTGACAACACAAAAAGTCCTAGAAAATAATTAATTTCTATTATAATGGATTAAACAAAATATAATTACAATCAAAGATACACTTAAAGTATATACTTATATTAGATGATGAGGGAATGATTAGGGATGATGATATATGGTGAGGGTTAATGACAGAGTGATGAGGGATGGTAAGGGTCAATGAGAGAGTGATTAGGGATGATGAAGGATGATGAAAGAGTGATTATGGATGATGAGGGAGGAGGGAGTGATTAGGGTGATGAGGGATGGTGATAATCAATGGAGTGATAAGGATGATAAGGAAGTGATTAGAGATGATGAGGGATAATGAAGGTCAATGAGGGAATGATTAGGGATGAGGAGGGAGTGATTAGGGCTGATGATAGATGAGGAATAAGTGATTAAGGATGATAAGGGATGAAAAAAGAGTGATTAGGGACGAGGAAGGAGTTATTAGGTATGATGAGGGATAGTGAGGGTCGATTGAGGAGTGATTATGGATAATAAGGGAGTGATTAGAGATGACTAGGGATGGTGAGGGTTAATGAGGAAGTGATTAGGAACAATGAGGAATGATGAGAGAGTGATTAGGGGTGATAAGGGATGAATAGGAAGTGATTAGGGATGAGGGATGGATGGTGAAAAAGTGAAATTAACACAAGTGGTCATTTGATGTGTGTAGGTCATCAATGTGACTTATGCTACCTTAATCACACCACTTTGGATCAAGTTAAAAGTGAGTGGTTTAAAAAATTCAGTTTTGACAAACCTAAGACTCCTAAAAATTCTAGGAAGTAATCTAAAATTCAGAAAAACCTAAAAAAAGACTATATGTTTACCAAAAATAGACATCAATTACAAAAGTTATGCCCTAAAATCCTTAGATTCAATACTTAGACATTGGAAATGCCTAAGTAATGACTAGATTGAATTTTGAGAAACTATTTTCCACATTGTAAGGCATGCAACTATGATACCAACTCTATCAAATGTAGAGTGAACCAAATTTCTTATATTTACTAAAATAAATTTAAATTATAAGTGTAAGGCATGACACTGTGAGACCAACAATATAAATTTAAACTTACACTAAACATTTAGAATAGTAAATATTAGCTTCAAGTAAAGATTGGCTTCATGTACATGTTTTGGTGTTTTCTATGAAAAATAATAGGAAAGTGTACACATTCCTCTCATCATGTATGTATTACTCATTATGCATATGAATTCCTCATAGAGCATACATGTTATAGCACATACATGTTATTAAAATTTTATTTCAAAAAATCAAGCCTTTTTGCTCAGAAATGGCTTGGATTCTTGACCCAAAGGCTTGGACCTATCATTCCACAATTAAGTCTAAGAGGTTAGATAGAAAACAAAAAATTTCAACTTCTATTTCCAAATACCCTAGGAATTTCATCAAATGAATTCAAAAAAATATTATCATGATGACGAACACACTCTCCTCTTTTCAAATATATGATTTTTATAATTTTTGGACTATTTTAAGGTTACAAACTATGTTTATTTCTAACTATGGATTTTTTAGGCCCCCACATGCCACAAATATACATGCCTATTCATGTTAATATATTTTTTTTCATTAATCCAAGTGCAAAACAAATTACATGGTCACAAACTAGGCCTAATTCTACAAACATTTAAAAAAAATCCATTTTTTTAAGGTAGTTAGGGGGCCAAACGATTGGCTATCCATTTTTTTATCAGTTTTCAGGATCTATTTACTTAAAAAATTAATAATAATAAAATATTCATTAATAAAATATAAAAAATAAAGGTCACAAACTATAAGATCTTACCTAAATATTCACCAAAGGGTTTAAAAAAATATTGAATAATGCTAAAAAAATGGTGGGCCACATGATCATCTATTTACTCTATTTTCTTGAAAAAAGGAGTTTCTATTTAAAATTTAGATGTTTGACCTAGTTATACTTAATTATTTTTTCAAAAATTTAGTGTTTTGGAAACTAGACTTGAAGTGATACAATTCATGTTCTTATAACATCTTCAAATTTTAAGTGTAGTTATTTCAAATTATCCACACAAGTTCAAATTTTTGTAATTTTAGGAAAATCATGTCCACAAGTAGCTCTTATTTGTCCCCCAAATTTGTGCCCTTATTAATATTATACATTTAATAACATCTTTTGAGATAAAAGACTATGCCTGAACATTGTTTATAGATGACAAAAATACTTCCTTAACATTTGTTGAACATACAATGCTATGCTCGAACATCATTCTTGGATATAACACAATGTTGAAATATTATTCAGAGTTAATAGGCACTGCCCATACTTCAACCTCCATTGTTTATGGAAGTATACGCTTGTGACAGAATATGGGGATATCTCATATAGTGTGATTTTCTAAACACATGAAGCCTAGTAATTTTGTTATCACTCCTTTTTTGGTAGTTTTATGGTATTGAGAGTACACATTTATTGATTTTTATGTGTGTGAGTACCCTTGCATGTATATAATTGACAACACCATTCAAAATATCATATGTTTCTCTCTCTTTTAGTTCATTACTAATATGTGTTGTATGTGCAAGTAAAAAATACATGTATTGATTACTACACAATGGAAAGGAAGGAATATTTATATCAAATGCATGCTATTCAGTCTTGATAGTAAAATCATAATGTAGTATGGTTGACTAATTTTTAATGAATTTTCTTTGCATTTTGCCTACTACCTTGATTTAATAGATGAGATTAACATGTGTTTCTATTTGAAAGATGAAAGAGGTGTTTTCATGGAGGTTGATTCCAAATATGTTGTCACCGAGATGAAAGGGGAAAGGGGTGTTCCAAGTGGTGCCCTTAGTAAACTTCACAATGATGCATATTGCATGTATAATTATTTTCAGGATATTCACATTAATTGTGAAAATGAATCTCTTGAACCAGGAACGTCACATAAGGAATAAAACAAAACAAGAAAAATTAGTACAGAGGCATTGACCATGCCTATTTTAGAAGATGTGCCTGTACAATTTTTTTTTGACACTTTGACCGATTATCAACATACTAATTTCATTATGCAAGTAAACACATTCAAGAATGACCTTCAAGGGAGGAAGAAAGTGCAACAAGTGAAGTAACGATGGATGCAATGGCCATGCCTTCTATAGAGGAAATTCTTGTAAAAGAAATTTTTGATAGTGTCTTTGATTTTGGTGTGCATGACATCATTGCTGATGTACACCCATTTTCATTTCTTCATTGTATAGTCTTCATGTTTGTTTCCCTAGTATTGTTTAGTATTATCTTTGATAAATTGTTTTAAATTTTATTGAATGTCATAAACAATATGTATGGATATATGTTACATAATTATCGAAAGGTGACAAACTTTTTTTTTGACTACATAATGATGTTTATCTATTGTTTGGATGATCATCTCCTTTTCATGTGCCTATGTAGTGATGAATACATGTGGTGATGATATGCATATAACTATCATCGGATAGACTGGAATTTCGTAACAATGTCTACATGTGATGCAAATTTTGGTCTCTTCCCATTATGCATATTTTTGTTTTTTGTGACTATGGTGGTTGAATGTGCAAATGTTATTCAAACTTGTTTAAACAAAATAAATGACCAAAAGTATTGTGCTTATTACTTACATTGGTGTCTTGTGAATCTTCCAACTACATTCTACTCTCTTCTCTAGCAGAACACTAAGATTTTTTTATCTTGGATTTCAAAAATAGACTAAAAGTAAACATTCAAATTCTTCACTTGAGGTGTCACCTATAAAATATATGTTTTTAATTCCAAAAATGACAAATCTATGTTTACTTTCATATGATTCGCATTCGTAGAAACTTATAAAATCTCATCAATGAGGTTGATTTCAATGTAAACAACTCCATTATTTTTCACTATCCTCATAGTTTTGAGTTTCTATACTTAGCATATTTTTTTTAAAAAATAACATATTTTATAAAAAATGGGGAATTTTTCTTAACATCAAAATGGGTGCAATTGCATATCCTTCTATAATATTTGATTCTGCTGATGAGGTCCCTATTTCATTTACATTATACATATCTAACATGTATTCACATCTTTCATACCCTCATACAAGTGGTTTTGTTTTTGTAGTCTTGTGGGGGGTGCCGTTATATTCATCATTCACATATAATGCCACATCCAATATTTTAATCTACGTAGTTTCTATGCCTCCACCATCAAGCTAATGGTGTTTGATAAATTTTTAGTTTCCTCTAGACTAGCTGTATCATAGGATTACAAAGGAGATCATTAGTTTTCTCTTGTTAGTGGAATACAAATCCCAATTCAAAAAACTCAATGAAAACAAAAACTACCTTGCCTAAGTAATTGGGTGAGAAATAATGTAACTAGCTCAAATACAACTAGAAGATAAAGAAAAGACTACCTTTACCTTCCTTGTCAAATGGTGATTATTCATTGGCATATAAGAGTAATCATGATCGGTTTATGTCCAATGAAGTCAATTTTCAATGTATTTACTTTTTGGGAAACACCTCTCCTTGTCCACTTGTGGCTTGGCTTGGTTTGGCTTGGCATGTGATAACAAAATGAAGATTTCTAAAGATAATTTGGCATTACTTCTTTTCACAAAAAATCTTGTTGGACAATGGAAATGGAACTTGCATTTATAGGTTTTCAAACTAACCCTAACTCAATTGTAGTTAGGTTAGATTTAATCGTGGTTATGCTAGGAAGGGAAAAAATAATTAATATTTGGGATATAGATCACTATTTATTAAGCATGGCTCACCACTTTTGAATTTAAGGGATTTATGAAGATATTTCCAATTACTTGGCATTGAGGATGATGAGATCATCATAACCTCATTTTTATTAAAATTCCATTTTTAAAAATTAGATATTCACTAATTAAACATGGAATTTTCACTTAAGTAGTTAATTAGATTTGCTTATTTAATTAATTCTGCTTAGGGTTTTGGCACTTTAAGAATTGGTTAAGTGCCCTACTTAATGGGTCAAAAGGCCAATTTGTCAATTTTTAAGGTTGAAATTTGGCAGGGGATGAATCTATGGGAGGTTATAATTTCATACAAGATAATATCTCAAATAAGGATGCCTCAACATGATTTTGGTTAGTTATATCCTATGTGCGGATGAAATTGGGACATCTAATGACTTATAGGCTTAATTTGTGTTGTTTGGTAGAAATCAATCTAAAGTCTATTTAGACACATAATGTAACCTAAAAGGAGTGTATATAATTTTACCATGTTTGAGAAGGTGTTGTAAGAAATAGGGACAATATCATCTTTTTAAATAATGAAAGAGCTATTAAGTCAAAAGGTTCATGTCCCAAAGGGTGGTCAATTAGCCTTGGATACCTCCTTGAGGGATTGGGTGGTAAATAAAGTCATCAAACATTCCCTTGACAAGAAGAAAATGACATGATCTAGAGGTAATAGATGATGAAATATTGATTTGCCCAAAGGTAGTTAGAATTAGTGGCAAAGTGGTAATTGAGGATGAAAGATCGATTTTCCCAAAGGCAATCATAATTAATGACATAGGTATGTAATTGAATAAGGCAGATAGGTCTAAAAAAATGATTTACCTAATGGCAGTTATAATCATTGGCACAAAGGTTTACCTTAGGAGGATGGATTGAACATGATAAAATTGAATTTGCCCAAGAAGGTGGGATAAAGCTTTAATTGGTCAAAAATAATTTGCTTCATTTAGGTAAATTGGGAAAGGGAGTTCATGTAATAAATCTGTAAATGGAGTGATGATGAGCTAGCATAGAATAATAACACAAATCTTGAGAAATGGCTAGTATGAAGATGCACATTCAAAATAGCATGTGATATGCATAGAAAATAACACTGTTAAATGAGTTTCTAAAAGACACAATAACATGGTCTAGTAAAAAAATGAATGTACAATTGAATGACATAAATATTGGACCATGGGGATGAAATATAGAGTTACTAGAATAAACAAAGGGAACCTTAGGCCTTAGGGGGTGAGAAATTCAAAATTTTAGACTATATAGTCACTCCATGGGGTGATTGTTTTTTCATTTTCACCCAAACCCTTTGTAAATATTTAGCTCTGACCTTTCTAGAAGAAGTGATGAGAAATTATGCATGGACGAGGATGGATGCATGTGAGCGACCAAGTGAGGGAGTATGGGAAACCACCACATGATAGAACTATAGTAAGTGACCTCAATTTATATCTTTATGGCCTTTATTATGCATTTAAGGATAGGATTAGGGCTAAAAATGGTGAATCCACCATTTTCACATTAGGGAAAATGATAGTTTTGACTAATAGAAATGACATCACCAAAAAGGAATGAAGACATCACCAAAAAATGCCATATTTTGCCAATAGTGACTTCATGAAAATATGTAAAATTACCAATTTTGTGTGGATTAAAAATGGTGATTTTACAAATAATTATGGAAAATGCATTTTTGGCAACTTTACCGAAAAACCAAGAAAAATGCCTATTCGATGATTTCACCAAAAAAGGGTGAAGTCACCATTTAGGGTCAAAAGGAAAATGACAAATTCACCATAAACCTTAAACTAAGTCATTTTTAGGATAAGCGGGCATGGGGAAAAATAATATTCGTGAGTGGATTAGTATGTACTTGCACTTATGTAGATAATAGGGTAGACTAACACTAAGCTTGCTATGGGTACATGAGCACCTTAGGGTACTAATGGAATGGGAGTGAAATTTGCATTATTTGAAGACACCATGGATATGGATAGAGGACATGGTCACATTATTGCATGCCTTAGATTTATTAGACATTGTGTAGAAACATATGATTTGAGTAGATTGATCATACTTAAGTACACTAGCAGAATGATGACACTACGAGACTTATTCATTCTACCTACCTACTAGGGAGGTTATAGTTATGTTAGAGGATACCTTGTGTATACTAAAGATACCCATAATCAGTTGCATATTATTTTAGATAGGTCTAACATGATAATAAATGATGTTGGATGACTTGACTGGCTTCCTAGACATTCCCATGATACATGGGAATGTTTAGATTGATCTGTTCGAGACATACATAGACTTGCATCAAGATGACATAACCCCAAAGGACCCATTACAATAATATTTTATTGATAGGGAGGTTATTGTAATTATGGCCATTGTTAGTGGCATATCTATACCTAACAAGAATAACTACTTCTTTCACATGGGCCTAGGTGGAATCATCTGTTCGATGAGGGATGACACGACTAAGTTTGTTTGGGGGCTAGTAGTATTGGCCCAATTATATAGAGACTTACACATGATAACCTACTAAGGAGGATGAAGTATCAGAGCTTCTACATTACTTTAGATTTGGTGATGGGAGCATATAGCTATAAAGCACTCAATTGGTTAGAGACCATCAACAACCATTGGATTATGGTTGGTCTCAAACAAGTTTAAGCCACAGGGGACATCACGGTGAGATATACTATTACTAGCATATGTTCAATAATTTGATGATCAAGTTTTTAATTTGGTGGTCCTATCTTCCATATTAGATTCAGTGGCCATGTGATGCATGGTATACTAGTTTTATGATGACCAAGTGCTTATTTATAGGGAGACATATTCATGTTATTGATGAGTATTGGCCAGATTGGGTACTAAAATAGTTTGGCATGCTGTAGGATATTTCTATGGAGTCAATGTGGTTTGATAATTAGTTTTCTCTTATTAGTGGAATACAAACCCCAAATCAAATGACTCAATGAAAACAAAAACTAGCATGACTAAGTATGTGGCTGAGCAATAATGTAACTAGTTCAAATACAACTAGAAGATAAAGAAAAGACTACATTTACCTTCCTTGTTAAATGGTGCTTGGTCATTGGAATATAAGAGTGTTCATGATTGGTTTGTGTCTAATCAAGTCATTTTTCAATACATTTTATTTGTGAGCAACACCTCTCCTTATCAACTTGTGGCTTAGCTTGGTTTGGCTTGGCATGTGTTAACAAAATGAAGCTTTCTAGAGATAATTTGGCATAACTTCTTTGCACAATTTTTTTTTAGACAAAGGCAATGATAGTTTTATTTATAGGTTTTCAAATTAACCCTAACTCAAGTGTAGTTAGGTTATATTTAACCATGGTTAGGTTAGGGAGGGGACAAGCAATTAATATTTGGGATAAAGATCCCATTTATTAAGCATGACTCACTACTTCTAAATTTAAGGCATTTATGAAGATATTTCCAATTATTTGACTTTGAGGATGATGACATCATCATGACCTCATTTTTATTAAAATTTCTTTTTTAGAAATTAGATATTCACTAATTGAACATGGAATTTTCATTTAAGTAGTTAATTGGATTAGCTTAGTGTTTTGGCACTTTAAGAATTGGTTAAGTGCCCTGCTTAATGGGTCAAAGGGCCAATTTATCAATTTGCAATGTCACAATTTGATTGGGGATGTATCTATGGGAAGTTATCATTGCATACAAGATAATACCCCAAATAGGGATGCCTCAACATGATTCTGGGTAGCTATATCCCATGTGTGGACATAATTAGGACATCTAGTGATTTCTAGGCTCAATTTGCATTATTTGGCAGAAATCAATTTGAAGTATGTTTAGACATGAAATGCGGCCAAAATGAATGTCTACACCAACCAACATGTATAATTACTCAAACATTTGAAAAGGGAGATAAAATAAACATTCAAATTCTTCATGTAATGGAGTAGTTATAAAAGAATTAGGGATTTATTTTAAAGAAGGGGATAATCTGATTTGACCTCTAAATGGGTAAAATTGCCATAGCCTTCTATTTTGTTCTATTTTACTAATATATAAACCATTCTATTTAGACTATACTATTGTAACATACATTAACATCCTCAATACCCTACTATGGGTAGTTCCTTGTCTGTAGTCTTGAGCATGCTACAGTTGCATTCTTCATTCACATACACCTCTAAAATATTTCTCTACATCTATGCATTTAGTATATATCAAACATCGAGTCGATGTTAGTTGATAGTTTTCTACTCTCCTCTCTATCAGCCAACACATAATCAATTTTACATTTTAGTAAAGAGAGTTTATAAACATTCCACATCTTCATGCAATAGAGTAACTAAAAAATAATTTGATATATTCTTAAGAAAGGGAGAAAATTTGACTTGACATCAAAATGGGTACAATCACCATAACCTTCTATTTAATTTAGTTCCACCAATGTACAAACTATTCTTTTTGGACTATACTATTGTAAAATACATTAAAATATTTGATAACATACTATGGGTGGTTTCGTATCCACATTATTCAACATGTTTCCATTACATTATTCAGTTGCGTACACCTCTACAACCATTCTCTACATATACGTAGTTGGTATACGCTGAACATCAAGCTGATGTTAGTCGATAGTTTCTTAGTCTCCTCTCTACTAGACAAACACATAATCAATTCTAAATTTTATTAAGGAGAGATCATAAACATTCATCTTATTTATGCAATGGATTAGCTACAAAATAACTAGGGATTTATGTTAAAGAAGGGGATAATCTGATTTGAGCTCAAAATGGGTAAAAACACCATAGCCTTCTATTATGTTCAATTCCACTAATGTGTAGACTTTTCTATTCAAAATATACTAATATAATATATATTAACATCCTTAAAACACTATTATGGGTGGTTCCTTATCTGTAGTCTTGAGTTTGCTTTCGTTGCATTCTTAATTCACATATAACTCCACAACCACTCTCTCCATCTTTGTAGTTGGTATACGTCAAACATTGAGCTAACTATAGTAAAAAATTTCCTACTCTCTACTCTACCAACCAAAACACTTAATAAATTGTACATTTTATTAAAGAGAGTCCATAAAGATTCCACATCTTCATGCAATGGAGTAGATACCAAATAATTTGATGTTTTCTTAAAGGGGGAAAATCTGACTAGACCTCAAAATGGGTACAATCACCATAGCCTTCTATTTAATTTAATCACACTAATGTATAGAATATTCCTTTTAGATAATAGTACTGTAACATACATTAACATCCTTGATACCCTAGTATGGGTGGTTATGTGTGTATTCTTCAGTGTGTTATCATTACATTCTTTAGTTGCATATACCTCTATAATTGTTTTCTACATCTACGTATTTGGTATACATTGAACATTGAGATGACATTGGTTGATAGTTTTTTGGTCTCTTTTCTACCATCCAACACACAGTCAATCCTACATTTTAGTAATGAGAGATCATAAACATTCAAATTCTTCACTCAATGGATTAGGTACAAAATAATTGGGGATTTATGTTAAAAAAGGGGATAATCATATTTGACCTCAAAATGGGTAAAATCACCATAGCCTTTTATTTTGTTCAATTCCACTAATGTTTAAACTATTATATTTAGACCATACTACTATAACATACATTAACATCCTTAATACCCTATAACTGTTCTCTACATCTTTGCAGTTGGTATACATTAAACATCGAGCTAATGCTAGTCAAGAGTTTCATGTTCTGCTCTCTACTAGCCAACACACTTTATCATTTACTTAATGATTATGTGGTAATGAATTAATGTTGTGTTTATGAATAACCTAAGATACATTACAATTTTGTACTAATGACTGCATGTTACAATGAGAATCTTATTTTTTATATGTTAAACATATTTTAGTATTTGAAATTGTAGTGCATAACATTGAGTGTAGTTGATTAAAGTATGTTGAGAAATGGTTAAATGAAACATTATACTTATATGCAGGAAAAAATGTCAAAAATATGGGAATAAATTATGTAGCTCCCTTTTTAGAAGCTAATATTGGGTCAATTTGATTTCAATTATCTCAAGTGGGAGAATTTTCCTAACATCAATTAAGATGACTTATGGGTTGCGTGGGTTGATGATGATAGGGTTAATGAATTTGTGAAAGGAGAATCAAGAAGGGAGTCATTCCATAAATATTTGTGTTTCACATTTCAAGAATAAATTACCTATTCTTAGAAGGCATAGTAGGATCAACACCACCCTCAAATATGTAACGTAAGTGACCTCCAATTTTTGAGACATGGTTGGTTTAAATGGAGATGTTCATATGTTCCATTCTTAATTCATTTTTTATGGGTTTTTAAATTTCCATAGCCCTTTATATGTATGAAAAATCCATATAGATACTGCTGTTCATATGGGCTTGAAGATTTTTGAGAAATCAATGCCATGCCAAAATATAATTTTATACTACCCAAGGTAGGAAAGGGTAATCGATTTAGCTAAAGACATATAAGATGTGGATATTAGTGTCATTTCATCACATATCATATGTTTGATAGACCTGATCATGTGTTGGTCACATATAATCATGGCCATATATAATTAGGTAGAACACATAGACACATATTATAAACATTGCCATGACTAGTAACATGAATATTTTAAATTCAAGAAATCATTTTACACTCCTTAAATCAACCCACAATTGAATGAATGGGTTCATAGGCTATTATTGTTGGGAATGTCTCTTGATGCTATCCATATTAAACACCATGAGATGGTGTGTGAGAAATTTGTATTATTCAATGGGGAAACACAATGAGATGATTTATTAAGCAAAGATGACATATACAATAGAGAACATGTCCAATTCAAAGAGGAAAAATATGTCTATAGTCCTAATGATGTAGAAATAATTTAAGAGTGGGCATTGACAAATAATAATAAGTAGTTTGTATACTAAGGATACATATGGGGAGAGATTAATGGGGATGGGTAAATACCTTTTGTACTGGGCATACAAATCACAAAATAGCTGGAATGGTTATTGGGATTTAGGAAGCAAATCATCTTGGAAATGGATTCAATGTTTGGCATGAACGTGATGAAGGTGTGCTCTGAATGTTTGTAATAGAAGTTAACACTGTAGATAATTTATAACATGCAAGCTAATTTCTATTCTCTTATTTTGTGAAGTTTCAATAGTACAAGTTGCTAGTGTTTGTTCTAAACATGAAGGTGTGATTTTTGTGTGGGTCATTATGTTATGGTTGTGTAATAATGACATAAATGATTGGATGCAAATTATTCTACATAGAGTGAATATAAAGGAAATTAAATGGAAAATTAGTGCCTTCATGGTAGACAATGCTGATGTAGAGATAAAATATATCAGGTGTATCTTTGTTTTATGTTCATGATGTCATAAAATATAGTATTATGACCATATATGGTGAAGTATTAAAAAAATATTAGGCTATCAAGGGAAAATTTAAATTTTTATGTCTACTTTTAAAGTTGGCATGTTCATCGTGCATGGTTAAATAATTTAACAACAAAGGTGAGATATGATGAGATGAGACATACAATGTTCAGTGAGTTTGGGTTCATAATGAATGGCTAGGACAACAAGGACATGGGTAATATGGAGTCAAAAAATTTGTATATAGGTATGGATCCACTCAAGCCAACTTTGTCAAATATTAGGAGCAACATTGGATTGATAGGGTTAGAATGTGCTTGAGATTCTATCACATGTTTCTGCATGTTGGCAAAAAAGAAAATACAACTATATAATTGTACCATTCATATTTTAAAAGTTGTTTCTTGATCACAATACAAAATTCTACACATCAAGAGGTGGATTTGGTGGTCCACTAGGTTACCACAACATTTTACATATATTATTGGTGGCAATAGATTTGTAAAGATAGTGGCTTCCAAAGAAACTTTAATGTAGAGATAATTGAAAATATTCCATGAGTGAGGGATTTGGAGATCCTAGACTATCATGACATATTTGATAATAATTACCCTTATACAACATGGGTCTAGATTACAAAACACGAATTGTATTATCACATTGATACTTCTAGACCATCCATGTCCATGTGTAGTTTCCTATTTTTAGTTCAAGATTACACCTATAAACATGTCATAAAAGTGAACCTAATATGAAAGACGAGAGGAGACGTAGTTTTTGAGGCCACATGGGATAGTTCTATGGAGCGTATCAACAACAATGGCATATATTACAATGTAAGATGGCCTCTAACTTCTAATTTTTATGCTGACAATTTTTAGAAGAATATCAATAACATAAAACATATTTATTGCATAGGCCATACACACATGAATTACAATTCAAAATGAGGTGCAAAAGGTGAGGATATTGACTGATTAAACATTGAAATAGAAGGTATATTAGGTGTGGATTTGTAAGGCTCAAATCCCACAGTCAAATGTGTGATGGTAAATTGGGAAAATGACACTGATAACCAATCGAGTGACCCTCAAAATGTAAGACACATATCTACCTGTACTAATATATTTTTATTTTTTATCAGTAGTTATAACATGATACATTTAATTTTATGAATAGAACCTACCTAGTGATTAAACTGATGGCATCAAAGCACTTAGATGTGAATCATGAGAGATTTTTGAGATATGTGTCACAAAATATTGAACTATTCAAACACTAACATTATTAAAAATTAGTATGAAATATTTTTATAACAAGTATAGATCAACGTGTTATCAAGCAAACAATCGATGGTCCATCCATTCCAACAAGTGCATGATGGGCATGGAACATCAGTTTGTATAGAGAAAGACTTCATAAAAAATATGAATAGAAGAAGATAAGACACCATGTAATAGGAGAATTCCCCTTTTCCGCACCCTCCTCATAAGAATCATAGATGAAAATTATGGAATGACAATTTTAATAGGGCAATGAAGAGAGATAGAGATATAAATAATGCTGAGGATCCAACTGGTATGCCTCCCTTTGTAAGTTTGACTAATAATACAAATGGTGCATAGAGATGTACATTGAATACAAGTTGCTCTCATTATTTAATGTCATGTAATTATATCTAAGTGTGTTTTCACCTTCCTATTTTATGATGGGAATTTTACTCTTGCCCTAAAAAAAAACCAAAGTTATTTTTCATGATAGGTTTGAGTTGTTTTTGACATTTTGTGGTGGCTCCCATAATGCACATCATACGAATTTAATTTTTTTATTAGAAAAGTAGAAGAAGCTGAATTTATGTTGGTCAAGAGAGCCATATCTACCTTCTAAGAGGATATAATGTTATGGGATTGATAGTCAAGAACCTCTATGATATTTGTGTTGAAACTTCATCGACAAACACTAACCATCAAAACTCAATACTAGCAGGATTAAGATTGCTTATTAAATGGATATTTAATAGTATGACACAAATAAATTAGATTGAAATATGCACAATCTTAGGATTAATTATAAAATGGATGACAATGTCAAAGGTGTAGTTCAAAATTTCAATATAAACCTTTTCATTTTATATGTTTAGGGGATTCAAATCATTGCATAATGTGACAAATGTCTAGTTTCACTGTGATCCATTTTTTATATTTGGTGTCAATTATTGTGCATTTGTAAATGTGTTTAATTAAGTCTATCCCATTGGCCTTATCAATAATTATCACCTTTTATATGGTTTTTTGTTCACTGTTATATGTGTTCACTATCTATATCTAATATTTTATGTATTTTCACCTAAATTTTAGCATACCTTTATGATATTGAATAATCCATTAATTTCAAATAATATTTTAATCTTGTGTGTGCTATGTCTTGCATAAATTTTATAAAATGCCACTAAGTACTATTTGTCACCTTTTTTATTATTTTTTTATGAATTAGTGACACTAAATTATTAAATAGACTATGTGCTTTGGAATTATTGATCATTCTTATTGGGTGTGTGTTATACTGATTGTTTAGTAGGAGAAAAAGAGTTTCATGTTCCTTTTGGTGTGAATGTCTATATAATAATGAAGATGTAGTGATGGTAATGTCTACATCCGTTATCTAACATTTGATGATATTTAAGACCATACTAAATTCATTGACTTCTTGATGTTTATTTTCAATTTGAATTAAATCATTTGATCAGTCTCATTATCTATCTAATGGCCAATACTATATACTAACCTTTTCAAGGTTAAGGTCAGCGTCAACCTCTTACTCTATAGGTCTACAATCATTGTTGTCAAATAGGTTTTCCAAATATCCTTTTACTATGTCTGTCTTTATCATATCTTATCTCTAGTCTTATCCTCTTAGTATTGGTCTTAAAAGACCAATGATATTCTTCAAGATTTCATATACTTCACTTAGTCTTGTACTTAGGCTTATATATTAATAGACAATAGATTCAAGTATAGGGTTTAATAACCTTTTCACCCCTTTAAAACCATTCACCTAACCTATTTCACTCCCTTATTACATCTCATAAACATGAAACATTCATCTATAAATTTAGATTCTCTTATTAGACTTTTAAACCCTTACTTTCACAAACACCTTTGAGTTTGTCATGACACTGTCCTCAATTATTATTTTTAGGATGAAATTTAAGACTCCAGATCTATTTTAAACATCTAAAATATATAACCATACCCTTAAATAGGTTTAAAAATAATTTGAAAGAGACTCCATGAAGATATGCTCTTTGAACCTTTTAAGAACTTACTTACATCTACAGTTCTAAAAACAAAGTCATCTAGATTTGGATTATTTCGATATCTTAATGCATACCGACACTTAGAATAGTTTAATATAATCATCTAACATTTACACATAAAATTTTACATCATTTCATGGGATATTTTCAAAGTTAAAGTCACTTTTCTAAGTTTTCTACATACCTAGGGTTTCATAGTCATACAGGGACACAAGAGCATCTTATTGATTATTCATAAAGATATGATAATTTTTGGACTAACTAACACTTCCATTAGGGACTTACCAACCTCCTCTTGCCTTTCCAAACTTTTAAACAAATTTGTATAAGATCTTACATGTACAAATAACCCACTATGTGTGACTATATTAATATTCTACCTTATTCTTAACTTGCGAAGAGAATAATTAGACTAAACTACCACTGATTGACTGATCGATCTAAAATAATGATACAAAAATATGATATTGAAGTAGTTATTACCATATAAATTTTCAAATGCCTCCCATGCATTATAAAAGCATGTCCAACTCCTCTCTATTAGTCCTTCTTATACTCAGAATTTTGTGTTTTTGCATACCATTATGGTTACATGTGCTCAAAGACACAATTTAACATCAATCCCGTACAAAGGAACATGAACATACATAATAGGAATAATAATTTTTTTCCCATCAAATAAAAACTTTTATTTATTGATCAAATCATTAAATTATAGGCATATAGACCCTCTTTACAAACCTACTATATCAATTCTTCATTATTTCCTCTCTTCTTAGTAGCCACTCTCTTCATTTTCACAAGTGGATGCTTATGAATCTTCTCCCATGGTTAATTAGTTCCTCCTTTATGGGTTTGAAGTTCATCTTCACTACACATATCTTGCAGATAGGAAGAAGGTTCTTTATGCCACCTAGGACCTACAGAGACCCTTTATAATGCATATGGAAGCATGACACAACTCTTTATTTTTCACCATATGACTCATTACAAATGCTTAGTCTACTATGTATAAATTTACATTATTAGACTAATGATGCTACATCATGTAGCTAACAATCCACATTTATTTGAAAATTATCCACACAAAGTTCTTGTCGCTTACAAAATCTATCCAAATGACCATACTAAATAATTTAAAAATAAAAATGTCATAATCATCTTATTTTGCCTCCATGCCTAACTCATCTTTGTAATCATTAGTAAGAGAAACATCATTGTTACATAAGTATTCAAGATCATTGTTACATAATAAGATTAGAAAAAACTACAAAATAAAATGTATTCAAATATAACATTGCTAGGTACATGAGAGAAATATTGTTTTCCCATGACATAGCATTTCCCCTTTATCGCAAGTACTTGCATTATTTTTTGAACTCATTGCAGATGTGTTTACACCAGACACAAATATTTAAGTTATTGAGAAGTATACTTTCATCACATACTTTTTTAATGTTGTCTAATTTGAAGAAACATTTCCTATACCTTTCCTTGTACTTGCTCTTTCATAAAAATTGAAAATATAGAATTTTAGCCCTTATTTACATCTATAGATTGCATAAACTACAATATATTTAGATACAAGCATTTAAAAGTCTAAAAAACACCATTAAAATTCACATTCACCTTATTCCATCTCTATAAAAAGTTTCATGGCTTTTGCATGGTTTGTTTTCAAGATATGGACTTCTCATAGTTGGTTATTTTTGGAAATCATAGCTAAATGTTTTTTTTTAATTGTGTGGAAGGTGTATCTAGAGAGTGAAAAAAGTGGTCAAAGTTGTAGAAATTAGAGAATAATTTTACAAAACATATGGAAGAAGACATCAGTCCTAGATGAATTGACTTTGGCATGAAATCTGATGAGCCCCAACTTGTATATGATGGCTAGTGCCATAAATTGGAGGGAGTTGGGATACATTGTATATTTCATCTAGCCTAATGGTTTGAGATGGTCTAATGTTATTTTGCATCACAATACATGATTTAATTCATACCATGTTCCTATGGCTAGTTATGAGTTCTTGATGGTCATATAAAGGCATGGTTGTGACTTCTTCATGTAGTGGTCCTTTCAATGGCCAAAATACGATTCAATTTTACCAGATGTTTGGAATACTCCTAACACCATCCTGGCATATACATAGGTTATTCCTAGAAAAATACTTATTGACAAAGTTATCAAATGATCCTAATGTGTATGTACACATGAATCAAGTGTGAAATGTGTTCATCAGTGCGAAGATCTCATTTAGAGTAAATTTCAAAATTTTTAGTGTTAGAAGTAACCATTTTAAGGTAACGAGACTTTGTCTAACACAACTGATTGTAACATTGTGGAAGAGGTACACAATTCCACAAAACACTAATTCTACAATCTTCCAATGGGCCAAATAATTTCATAAAAGGAACCTCTTTACTTCTTCATGGCCACTAAAGGCACTAACAACGATGGTGAATACTATCCATTGCGTGACAATGTCAATTAGGACAATGCTTAGTGTTTGGTGAAAATAAATATCAAAATACTAAGCATGTTGTTGAAGTGTTTAAAACTAATTATATTTATTTTACTATTGATGAAGATGATAAATATCATAATGATTATGTTGATGTTGCTATTCATATAATGAATAATAACTCTTTATTGATGACTTATAAAATACATAATTTAGATGTCATAAAGACTCACTATGTATTGATGACTTCATTGGTGTTTATGATCTAGTTTGTCATTTATTACATGTGTAAGTTTCTATAGATAATGCATTGGAATCATATTTTTGTGATAGTTTGGTGTTCATGTATTTTATATAAGGAATAGTCACTCTTTATTGATGACTTCATTGGTGTTAATGATTTTATATATCACTTATTACATGTGTGAGTTGTTATAGATAATGCATGAGAATCATATTTTTATGATAGTTTGGTGTTCATATATGTTTCAGGCTTCAAGGTACATGACTATGTTTTGATAGTCACATAATCCTATATTTACATGTGTACTAGATGACCCAGTCATATTCTTAAACTAACCCTATACATTTAATGTTGTGATATTATGATTGATGGTGGATGATGTGGTATTTACATGGAATCATATTCTTAAACTTACCCTCTTAGATAATGTTTTGAGATTATGATTGATGGTGAATGGTGTGGCATTTGCAATATATGATTATATTTTTTATGGTGTTATAAATTTAAATTGGTATCCAATCTACTTCTATTATGTCCTTGGTCTCAAAAGTGTTTTTGATCCATTATCTAACCATTGACTATCCTAGCTTTGAAAGGAAAACATTACTGGACAAATATCATTAATTTCTCCACATGGGAAAACTACGACATATCAAAAATGCTATTAGCTTGAATATTTTTAATTATATCTAATAAAAATCCACATGGACTACACCTTTTTCATTAAAACAAAGAGTTTGTATATAATTAAGCCTCTATCTATAACATATTTTATTCAATCAAAGACTGTTGCAAGAGAGGCATGTTTGAATAAAAGTTTTAAGAAAAGCTTTATAATTATCAATTAATTGCATAAAATTTCACATCTAGTCAGGTGGAGGGGACATTAAAGAAATAATTTTGGTAGAGATGGGTTGTAGAATATTTTAAGAAATTGAATATTAGAGAGGGATACTAAGAAGAATATATAAGAATTTGGCTTTACCACCAAAGACATGGAGTTATTTATTCTTCTAAACATATCAATGACATGTAGTTCATAAATTATTGGAATGGTAATATTTCATAGATGGTAGTTTTGTGCATGTTGTTTTAGAATTTAATTGTATTATAATTGAAATGATCAAATTCCCATCTTATGGACATATGTAATTATTTATAAATGCCTACATAATTATACTGGTCATAGTAATTTTGTAGTTATATATTTATTACTTGCATTTCCAAAATTGATGGGACTAGAAATGTTTAAAATCAAATCAACTATTAATCAACCCATGCTATGGTTTTACTATAGCCCTGAATTGATTTTATGTTATTTCTTACAAATGATGTTTCTAGGTTTGTGTCATTGTCTACACCAAGAACCATACGAGCATCTATTTAAAAAATATTCCACAATATTTTCAACCTAAAATAGTTGGCTTATATCTAAATTTTTATCTTATATCTTAAGATTTGTGCACCGAGTAAATTTTCAAAATCTACTTATCACTTTGGAGCTTTATAGCCTTTATTTAACCTAACTATTATATGTTTTGATTTATAATAATCTCCCCTATAGGACTATGTAAAGTGGGTATGCAAAAGGATAATGTATATAATTTTTAAAATGGGTTTTGTATATTTTTCATAGCACTGCAAGAATGATATTAAGGGTTCTAAAGTTTGGGTTTATACCTGTCACCTCTAGCTGGTTGAATTCCTTAAATGTTTTTTTAATAAACTCATTGTTTGTAATGGAGCAACCCAGATATTCCAATATATAATGATGCATGTAAGGTCTTTGTATAATGGGTTTATACATATCACTTATCACTTTTAATTACTTTAAGGATTTTTCAATAAACCCATTATGTGCATATGAAACAATTAAGGCTTTCCATGAGATCACATCTTTTTCAAGTGTTTTGTCAAATTTTACTGTGCCTTATGTAGGTTCACATTTTATGCATACATGTCAAAATTTATTTTTCATAGCATGGTGGATTTCTGTTGTTTTAAAGCTACCTCAAAAATAAAAATTTCTATGAACCCCTATTTCATATTTTTGGCAACACAATACACTTCACCACAATAATTAAATGCCAATTAAAATGAAAACATTTTCATTAACTTCCAATTCAGTGGTGAAAAGGGCTTATTGGCCTTTTTAATATTAGTGGCAATAGGGTCCAATCATTTAAAGTATTCACTCTCAAACTATTGAGGCCACTTGGTTGGTTTTAAAGCTTTACTGGTGTTTGTGTAGTGAAGCCTTCTTTGCTACAAATTTTCAAATATAACATTTATTTTCCATTTCCTGGATGAATTCTTCCCATTACCATATTATTTCATGTTGATTAATCATATTTAAAACAAAAAATTGAACCACTATAATCATTGAAAACACAGGATAGAGAACTAGCAAAAGAAATTTGATTAATTAATAGGAATCATGTTGTACTAGGAAACCATATAGATATGTACTTGCAACTTATAGGTGTGCAAGGTCTATTAAACCCTAAAAAACTATCAGAAAGGTTAAAAACTTTGAATTTTCTATATTTTATAGCCCTTAGGCTATGCACAGTCCATAAACCCTAAAATACATCATCACCTATCTAAATTCTGAGTTACATAGGAGAAGGTTAAAAAAAACATGCTTAATAATAGTCTTGGGAGTTGATAGAGTTTTGGTCCTATCTTAGGACCAAACTAAACTTGTTATTATAGATAATCCTTTCACCATTTGGATAGGAGTCAAATAAAGTAAACCAAAAAGTAAAAGTTTGAATTAAGAAGTGTGAATGGTTAAGAAGAGAGAATAAAGCCTATAGGCCTTGGTGGATGTTAGTCTATAGGACTGTATATGTGTATGATATAAATATTGATCAATACAAATAAGAATAATGTGCTTTAGGGAACTCTACAGACTTGATAAAAAAAAAAAAACATGCTTAATAATAGTCTTGTGAGTTGATAGAGTTTTGGTCCTATCTTAGTACCAAACTAAAATTGTTATTATAGATAATCCTTTCACCATTTGCATAGGAATCAAATAAAGTAAACAAAAAAGTATAAGTTCAAATTAAGAAGTGTGAATGGTTAATAAGGGGGAATAAAGCCTATAGGCCTTGGTGGATGATAGTCTATAGGACTGTATATGTGTATGATATAAATATTGATCAATACAAATAAGAATAATGTGCTTCAAGGAACTCTACAGACCTGATAAATAAGTAAGATCATGTTATTTTATGGACCTTGATTTTGTTTTGTGACTTTATGATGAACTTATGATCGTAAGTTGAAGACAGGGTTCTTGTTGATAATTTACCATAGATCTGTACATGAATATGTATGATTCATTTATATAAATAAAGGAATTTATGATTTGATTCAATTGTTTCATTTTGTTTTTAAGTGGAAGAACAAGAATTTAATGAATATATGATGTCTTTACATTGATTTTGAGGATTTGGTGGTCATAAGCTCCTAAAACCTTTGTTTTGTACTTATAGTCAATCTCAGTGGATCTATTTTACATTATTTAGATTGCATGAACTCCACAGTTCAGTTATAAAGGCAAGGCAAGGTTTTTAAACCTATATTACAAGTGATAGGAAGATATAAATGCCCCTATATACTATTAACAACTCATAATAATCTCTTGGGTTCCTAAGAGTCTTTGAAAACCATAGATAAGGATACAATACATAAAAGTCCTTTATCTACAAAATCAACACGTGAATCTCTTTGAAACTTTGTGTAGAGATTTTAGAATTGGATTAAGGAGTGTTACAAGTGTTTGTAGAAAGGAATCACTCATTCATATTGAATTATACAAGATTGTTTGTAGATAGGTTAGCCTAAAAAGGCCTAAGATAGAATTGTTTTGGAAGAAATGGTAAAGTTATAAGGTCACTAGCCTAATAATCTATTGAAACCCTATTCATGTTGTTAGGAAACACTTGTATGATTGAAATAAGCCTAGAAATAGGTGCTAGAAGTGAAGTTAAGACTCCGAGTTTAGTATAGTCCTGTAGGAAGGTTTTCAAAATAGGGTCTACTATATTAAGTGTTTGAATTTATTTATTAAATGTTATTTCAATCCTATTTTAGTATAGAATATATAATTAGAAGACTATAAAGCACTAATTCTTATCAAATAGAAGTTGATCAATTTTTTCAAATATGGTATTGATCTCTTGATTAAACAAAGGCAAAATGTACATGATATAAGTTAGATACATGACAAACAAGGTGTGTAAAGTGGATTATGGGTTAAATTATAATTATATTAAGCTAATGGTTGTGTAAGGTCATGCATCACTTTCCCCATGTAAACTTGAATAATCCTCAACCTTCATATGGGATAGAGTCTACATTTTCACTATTGATTACCTTACATGTGAACTAAGGTATTCTATGTTGTACATAAAGGATTACAAACCTATCAACAATTCTAGCCACAAAATTAATGCCAATCCTCTAGATTTCAAAATACAAGGAACCATGTTGAACATACGAACATGGAATACAATAGGATCTACCATGTTCAACTTAGAAACATGCCATAAAATATAGACCACCATGTTTTACATAAAATACGATGAACATAAAGCAAACATTCAATACAAACCACCATGTGCAATAAAGAGATATAATATGTAATGGGTAGACAAAAAGATACAAGTTATATTATAGACATGTATTTATTAGGATTCCATGTGTATACACATGTAATTTAGTAATATGTTCATATTAAACAAGCCTAAAAAGCAACATAAACTGTCTCAACTAGTTTGTAACTATTATGAGAACCATATAGAGCATAATGGTCACAATAATTAATGTACATAACTAGTTGGAATTGATTCTATTCAGAATATCATGGTTATTGTAAGTCACCCTATGAAATTGAGAAAAAAACATATTGTACACTTTCTTCAGAAGTTTTAGATCATGGGAATATATGTAAATCATTCCTTCATTCTTTATCTACATGGCCTTGAAAGTCACAACCCTTAAGTCACTGAGCAATTTTGTATAGGAATTGACAACCTCCAAGTTTAAACATTTATGTTGAAGTCCATCTTATCATTAATTAATGTGGAAATGGTTGTGTGTAACTCTAAAACCACTATGTTCTTCTTAGTAACTAGGGTTTCCAAAATTTGAATGCTTTTCCTTGCACTTTGAAGAAACTCAATCAACAATTGATTTTCCATGATCAAAGATTTGTTTTATATCAATGCTAGTGACAACTTCAAACCAATATGATATTTGGGAAATAAGGCACCCTCAAATATCAACCTTGAAAGAACTTCGTCAAAGTCATCTGGTATTTGGGGGCATGCATTTTGATCTTCACTGCCTGAAAGCTATAAAAATACAAACAACTTAGTCAAAACAAAGATTTGGTCAAAATACGTAGCTGAGCTAGTAGTAAAAGTATATATAGACAAACAAAAAACATGAAATATACTTGTCAGGTCATGAACATTATTAAAACATTGAGTGTTTCATAGTTACTCATAATGTTAGGGACTACTCTTATAAGCTAAAACAAAGAACGTTTCTGGCTTGAAAATAACTTATTCATATTAGAAATATTCATTATACCACAACATCCTCTTTTTTTTGGTTCTAAAAAGTTGTATCCATTTGATCGACATGGTTTTTCTTGTGTCTCATATGCCATTCAAAAGGAATTTCATGAGGGTGCCATTGATTATTTTCTTAACACTTTCCAAGGCTATCATAATATACATGAATGGACCTTCCTATCCTCTATTAACCATGTAAAAATATTTCAAAACCCCATTAAACCCATTCACCATCATAGAAACTTAGGTAATTTAAACACATTAGTCTAATAGAGAGTAAATTTCATGTGATAAGATTTAGGAAAATGGTGTTTTCAATAAAAAGCCTAGCCCAAATGATCATAGGCTTTGTTTATATGTACTTTGATATTCGTTATTGGGTCCTTATTTACAAGTATATGTGTAGAGTTTATCACAGAGCAAAGAAGGATAAAAAAAGTAGATGAAACATTTGTATACCATTTTTTATATTGGGAATTGTCATATACCTTTACTGGATAGCTTGTTACTAGGAAGTTTTTAGTGGACAACTTGTTTTACCCAGACCAAAAAAAATAGACCAAACATATGTATTCCATTATTTATATATAGATATTAGTATATGGATCCTTCATATCCCACACAAAATTCATAAAGGTAAAGATTGTAAGAATTAGTATAGATAATAAGAACCAAGACAAAAATGTAGGAAATTTCACCTTTAACATGCATGTTATGATCATTAGATGTGTTGAATTTCTTTAAATTCATCTTCCTCTTCCACAAACCAAAATCGTTAGTCATTTGGTGGAGGGTTGCTCAAGATGTCTGGAAAACTAAATACATGAAATGAGAAAAGTTTTAGGACAAGGTACAACTCATGCTAAAATTGATATACTACATTGCATCCCACCATGGTTACTTCATAATATAAATTAAGTTAATGAAAACATGCACACTTGAATAATAAAGTTTGTAACATTTAATGCATAAATTAGGTAAACATATGAACATGAAACATGACCTATCAAGATGCAGTACACACCATATATATAAACATGATCGGATGAAAAAATGCGAACATCAGTGCAACAATTAACCATGCACTATTGTGAAAAACATCACTAAAAGCAATAATAACCAACAAAATAATAAAAAAATTTGTCATCCATGGAATATTTATTTTTCAACATGATCCATAAACAAAATAACTATATATAAATGCCATGTCCAAATAATAAGTTTAATTGCATGTCATACACATCATGCATATCACACAAATATGTATATATAAATAATCATGTCTAGGGCCGTAGTAATATCCATGTTCATGGCATGGACATGAAACATATTATAAATGAGGTACAAATGAAAGTCAACTCACAATAAATGTAAGTATATGCATATGTCACCTTACCCTAAAAATTCCTGTATTTGAATGTATCATTATTGTAAACTTTGGCATATATCGAGAATAAGAAAACAAGGTGAATAATAAACTCTCTGGCTTGCTTAATAAAATGTGGATAACATACCTCTAATAAGCCCATGATGCTTTGGATGACATTGCACCATGCCCATCTAATTCCTGCATTAAATTATAGGAAACAACAAAATCAAAATATGTAATGATGGGGTTCAATGAAATAAAAAATAAATGAATAAAAGGTCATGTAAGAGCTGCTGATTATGATATCATCCTAATCATTTATAGTGTCATCACTCGATAGAAAATCCACCCTAGGGTCTCCTCCTTTGATCATGGCCTTCCTTTACACATGATCTATAAGGAATATTAGATCTAAATTGGTGGAAATTATAAGTATAGTATTTTTTATGTGGAGATAATCATTGAGTTTACTTACGCAAAGCATCTCTTCATGATCATTTTTTTGGGGTTTCACTGGCAGATCCTTTTACCTTTATGTTGAAGGAAATCTCTTAAAGGAACATGATTGTTATTGGTACAACTAATCTCTGGGCCATCTATCTGTATTATAGGTGGCAAGTGGTTGATAAATATGCATGTAAATTTTGAAAAAAATGTAAATGAACTTAAATTTTGCTTCATGGAAAGTGATCAACAAAATGCATCTTACCTGGCATCCAAGGTTACCTACACATTTCACTTCCTCCACCTGTTGTCTTTCTCGCTCCACTTGTTGACTATAGTTTCTATGCCATATGTAGGCTTCCTTTATTTATTCCTAGTTTTCGATGGAATCATATGTAACCATTACATCATTGATAGCCTTAAAGGCTATCTCACTAAGATCACCCACAATAGAAACATTTTCCATCGCCATCCATGATCTTTCCAACCTATCTCTCTTGCTGAGGCTCTAGTTTTTTAATAGTCACACTATTGACCTACCTTCTGTTTATCTTTTAGTGTATTATTTTTCCCTTGATTTACTTTTCCCACTACCAAAATGACCTGGGGGCCTCCTTGGAACTGGTTTCTAATAATGAATCTAAATACAATGAGTGTTAAGTCTTTATAGTGACTAGAATAGATGATTACCATTACCATGGGATGCACTACATGGCCATAATAAGCAATAATACACATCCTACTTACTTATACACATGTATATAATCTTGTATTCTCTGAAAAACTATGAAACACCAAAGAATATATCTTATAATAAAATCATAAATGAAAAAAATAATGAAAAGGTCCCCAAAGACAATAAAATGTTCTTACAAGTTTCTATTCATCCTCTTCATAATCAAATTATGATGTGTCTGGAATCCAGTCACTACCATAATCATCAAAAATATCATCATCGACCTCATCATCAACCTTATTAGACTCCACATGTTCCTGCTATAATGCCCAACATATATAAGTCAATCCACACATGTAAGGAGGAATGAAGAAGCAAGGGTAAGATAAAGGGAAAAAAGTATTTATGCCTAATACTAACATTTGGGTGGATGAAGTAACTATACGGGTCATTATTAAACTCATTACTACGGCTGCTCTCTAGCCCCTCTAATTCAAAAACATTACAAAATAATGTATAAAACCATAAGAAGTGTTGAAATTGGTCAATTTTAGACTATTTTTTCAATGAACTCGAAGCATATATGAAAATGACAAAACAACAAAGACTGAGTATAGTCAAAAGTTGTCATACATCTTCAAAGATTGGGACATCTAGATAGTGATGATCATCCTCCCCACCATGTCTCTGCTTTGCTATATCCCACTACAATATTAAACATGACATAACAAATCACATGGATGAAATGTTAACATTTAATGACTATAATATAAATGTAAAAAGTCTATTAAGATTTTCATGGAAAAAATTGAGAGAATCATGAGAAGTACATGTGATGTCCCCTCATGTGCATTGATATTCTCCATGTCTACATTTATATAAGGAAAACACTCAAATGCACACAGAGTTTGCATTACTAGAAATTGGCAGCCATGAAGTGGTTATCCTAACATGGTGCCAAATGCATCCCCATTTGTAGAAGAACTATTTAAAACTCTCTTTTCATCTCCAACCTATCCACTAGAAGTGCCAAATAAGGGCATACCCGCAATGTGGAGTGGCTACTAATATATTTTTACTAAAATGACCAATATAGTAACTGATTAGCTTCAACAAAGAATATGTGAACTAAGAAAATGAACATAGAGGGTAATATACAAAATTGTATACCATTTGTTCTACCTCTACATATATCTCTTGTAGAAGTTTGTTTCCTTTGAGATCATCCATCATAACCTGCACTAGTCAATGTTCTAATTTTTTTATTTCCAACATACAATGTTCAAACAAGTTTGTTAGTATTATGGTTTAAAACATTGAACATTGTCTACAAACCCCACAAACAAATCAAGAAGGAGGTTGTGAGGACATTGAAATATTCTTAGCGTAATTATCACACATGAACTATTGCTCGACTGTCCCTCCAACAAAGCAAGGTAGAAAGAAACACATAATTTGAAAAGGAATGGATAAAATCTAACCACCTATGCTCAAAAAAAATGAATGGACAAGGTCATCTAGGTGTGTTAATGATGAGGTAAAGTGTTTCAATGTAGTATGAGATGGTCATTGATGCAACAATTATGACTTTAGATGTTATACTTTATTCATATGTAATATACTTGGTGGTCAAGCAATAAGAATTGTATACAATTGCACCTAATACATGGTAGAAATGTATGTTACATGAGGTGTGTGTGCGCAAAGAATGGCTCCTAACCCCAAATAGATTTTACATTAATGATTGGTAGACAATAAATATTTCATTATATTCGGTGGGTATGACATCGTTTAAGAATTTAAGTTTTATCAGCAAAGCACTTCAAAGACATAGACATACTTACTATGCTTGTGTTTTATCATTTCATATGAAATTTAGATTATTTTCAAAAAATTATTTTTATCTATGCTAATAAATACTGTTAGGATAGAGAGGTGGATATGAACAAACCAATCAAGTTATGGATTAATATACAGTTTGAAGGGGAAGTTCTCATATCTTGAATTTTTCCTTTCAATTTTTGCAGTTCTAGTTTAACTCTTACTTCTTTTATTCCCCTAGGGGTCAATGTTGCACTGCATGGTGTTACAATTTGTATACCCCATGCAACTTTTGTAGATCATGTTGCTATTGCTTTTTATGCTAGTTCTCACACTTATGCATCCCCCAATATTTCAATTCTTAGTCTTGCACTCCCAAATGCTCCACTCTCAGGTGTTTTAAGTGTTGGCATTATTTTAGCATCAAGCACCTCCCCCTTGTTAAGCTCAATTGCCATTTTCAAGGGTAACACTATAATTTGGGAGAGATAAAAGTATATACAAGGTAGTGTATTATGATGCAAGATTTCCAAACCTCCCTACTCCTGGGTGACACTATCTAACCCTTAGCAGAGGCATGCTACTCATTTTGTGCCAATTCATACGAAATACCCTCTCATTTTAAAAGCATCAATAATACATAGACTATCATAAGTGAATTATACTATATAAACCTCTCAAGGCTAGAGTCCCTTATTACTATATACGTGTTATGCACATTATATGTGATTCGATATAGGCTTTTACCCCTTTATAGATGATAAATGTGGAATGTGCTTGATTGCATGCATTCATATGACTATAGATAGTATTTCAAGAGTGTGATGTATATCTATGCAACCTTGGGTCAATTCGAGAATGACTGGTTACCTTTCTTTACCACCTCATGTAACAAATATTTGATTTGTATAAGGCAAACATATTGTGAATATCCATATTTTTATTGAACTTAAGAATCAATGATTGGTTACTTTTTTTACCACCTCATGTAACAAATATTTGATTTGTATAATGCAAACATATTTTGAATATCCATAATGTTATTGAACTTGAGAATCAAAAGGATGTGGAGATATCACCAATGCTTGAGTGAAAGAAATTAAATGATTACCTTGGTCTACTCTAGTTGAGTGTAGTTTAGGTCTAAGTGTATTCAAAAGGTGCAGACTCATGGGTTTGGGTGAATGTAGGGTTTGTGGATTTTCTATATTGGGAGATAGTAGGGGAGGTGCACCACCTAACTTATAGGAAAAATATGCGGGAATTACAAATGGAGTATTTTCAGCCATGAACTCTTGTGCATTGTTCATAACAAAGTCATTAGATTGAACAACATTCATAGATGAAACAATCATAGAAGTGTAGATTAGTATACTTTTGTCTATCATGTAGATTTTGAGTTTAGGTATTATATGGTGTTGATTTTTATAAATAAATTGTAAAGACACCTGGAGGTTACAACTATTACAAATAAAAACAAATCATTGCTTGCATAGAGACCTATATGTTCAATTTATTTTAATCCTCTGATGTTGTGGACAAATTCCAACTACCCACCTCGTAGGAAGTCATAATCATTGAATATATTGTGTATCTTGCAATGCATAGTGTTTACAATTATAGGAAATAATAAACATTTCACACATAATCATTCAATATATTATGTATCTTTCAATGTATAGTGTTTATAGTTATAGGAAATAACAAACATTTCACATTCTCATGATTTTCCTTGTTTCTTATGCAAGGTGCTACATTTTTCATGTATATGGTGGAAATATTTTGTCTTGTCATTTATAAAATTATTTAACAACAATCGATTCTCTTAATTTTTTGTTTGGTTTATGCTTCTGCTTCACTACAAGATAACAACTTTTAATTGATATGTTTTCCCTTTAATTTTTTTGGGTTTTGGTTTATTGGTTCTTCATAAACCTTTATTCAGATCCTCTATGAACAAGTAGGATAGGGAAACCCCTCTATCTATTACCAGGGGAAAGCTATTCCACTAATTCGTTCAATCATTCCATCAAACAACTCGCATCATCCAATAATTCTTTGCATTTTCTATGCATTCAATGTGTCTTAGTCTCTACAATTCTAGTTGATTAGGGTCGTCAATTATTGGTTTAATTATGTATTTATTTTCATTCTATGGTTTTATAAAGGTAAGACTATGGCGAGATTCTTTGAAGTACTAGTTTCAATTGCATACCTTGTTTTGTTTTGGCTTTGATTCTAAGACATATACACATACAAGTAAACATATGTCAATGTAAGGTATAAACTTTGTCACCTTTTCAACTATGGAAGAATAAAGGAAGAAAACCTCAATATTTTCAGAGGCACATGGATTAATGAATTTGTGTTTCAAAACCTACATGCAGTTTTAATGGCAGTGCATTTGTGACGTAAGCAGTTAGATTTACCTTCATCCTTTCCCCGTGAGATCAAGCTTTCTCCTTCCAGCCCATTTGCAACAGAGAGCAAATACAAAATGAATCGGAGTGCATAGGGTCCTTCAAAACTGCAGTGGCACTTTGTCTTGAACGGTTCATGGGATATCATTTATGGCTTGTTCATGTACAATCAAGTTGCCATTTAGCCATCAATCGATCGCCCATGACTCATGTAATCATTTTGAATTTCAAAGTTATGATAACAGAGCCAATCATGAAATTCTGTGTGCAATTGATTTTCATGTTATAGTGGACTTCCATGCAATCGATGGTCAAATTTCATGTTATGTTTAACAGTTGCGGTTAGACGTATGGTTAACAACTGCAGTTAGATAGAGGCAGATAAACGGTGGCAGTGGTGGGTACGTAGAAGCGGTTGAGGGTTAGCCATGCGTGGTTAAATCAGTGATTGGGCTGACTTTGTCAAACTTTGATGGGCCCAAAGCCACGCCATCACGCAATCGAATTTGTGAGTGCTGGTTAAGCTCGATCGTTTCATATAGATCCATGACTTCCCTAATTCACAAATGTAATTCCTTGGATTCCCCTACTTCTATGTCAAGTTATTCCGCTGACCACCTTCTCAGCTATGTCATCGACTTACATGTTATCTCGGGAGAGCACATTGGCCCCTCCCTCGCTTCTTCAGGGGGAGCTGGGATCCGTCGGATTACACAATCAAGTATTGGATCACACTGCACGCGTGCTGGCAGACGAAGCAGAGAGCCTACACATACAATCTGTTATTGAGATTAGAGATGTCTCCAGAATGTGATCACTGCAGAACCGAAGGCAATGGTGGCACATCCCATTGTAATGTGAACCACCATGCTACACACCCTCGCCACCATTTTCATGTGATTCTATCTAACGTTGCTCATGTCCTGTAACAACACTGACACCACCCCTAATGACGATAAAAAACTGAGGGCGTCCAGCACCACAAATATTTTAAACCCCACGCTCTCCGTGGCTTCCGTCGCCCTTGTGAAGCCAAGCTCATTTTCAAGTTTAACGAGGACAGTAAATGTGCATGGAAATGTCAACCACACGACCATCATAGCCACCATTATAAGCCAGCGATCACGGCCTCCCTTCTCATCTCTCCAAATTTCTTCACTCTTCACATCATTATGTCAGTAAAAGCTTCGCTTCTATATCCTCTTCAGAACTGGTGCTGTACAAAGCATTGTGATTCTTTAAGAAAAAGAAATGTTTGGGCCATTGAGAATGCAGATGAGCAGAAATGAATTTGTTGGGAGAAGATCGAGGAAGCCGTGGGGATTACCTCCATGCTTCTTCGACAAAACCGCAGCTTCGAGCAATTGAAGTCTTCCTTTCAATGAAAACGTGGCAGGATAGCCTCTATAGTAAAGAAAACCATTAATATTCAACACATTATGATTCTATAGTATAATATATACTACAGTTATAGTACAATGCAATATTAAATTTTTAATACATACATCGATATATATTACAACAATAATATAATATATACATCTATATATATTACAACAATAATATAATATAATAATACATTATTAATATATTAATATTATATAATAATCTATAATATATAATACAATAATTTATAATAATATTATAATTCATATATGTTAATTATAGGATTATTAAAATCAATATCACAATATTGTTTTTTAATAAAAATGAAGTGGGGTTCACAATCATGGGTTTAAAGTAAATTAGTGTTTATTTATATTTTTACTTTACGAAATATCATTTTATCAAAATAGGGAGTTGCATCTCTTTCAACATAAAATATACTCTTTCGTATAATAGTTGTAGCATCCACAAAGGAATATATAAAAATTATGATGTTACGTAATTTAACATACACCAAACTATCGTAGTGTTTGGAAAGAGTATGTAGAAACTGGGGAGGATTTGAAACCAGAACCAACACTTTACTAAATAAAATAATATCGCTTATAGACTTGATGGTAATTTTATTTTTCCTCTATTCACCAAATAAAGAGAAATATGCACTATTGTTATGAATACAATAGTCATTATTAATGTCATTGAAAGTGAAAATAGAAAACGATTGGAAATATCTATATCCATATCTAATTGCATATCTAATCTTGTATCAGTCGATTAAATTGTATAAAAGCTGCTTTTTATTGAAGACTTATTTTTCATTTTTTAAAATATATATATCATGGTCATTGGCAATAAAGGAAATGTTGTATGAAACTTAAACTATTAAACTTTTCTAGCACCGATGTTATAAAGAAAATAAGTCCAAGCATTATGTATGTGTCATATAGCAATGCGTATGTATGCTAATTGGATGAATACATAAACGTCAATTATAACGTGCTACATAAATACATGAACATTAGACTTATGATATAAAATTGCAATTATTATGAGTTGAGATTTCAAAGCAAAAAATGTTACGTATGTAATAGAAGGCTACACTCTTAATTAATTAGAGCAACGAGGTTAAAGTAAATGTTCCTTTGAACATTAAAATATGCCAAACAAAATGTATTGATATTGTAAAATAAAATTATGTGAAATGTTCTTTTTAAATATGGTTTGTATGAATTTTTATGTTACTCTTGTTAATTTACATGCACTCCCAATGTTGCTTAATAAATACATTTGCATTGTGGATAGTGTTTTTCCATTGTCGTATGATAAATTTTAATTTTATTAACAATTTAAAAATGCTTTATATATTGTAGCGATCATGTTTATTGAAAAAGGTACTTGCAAATTTATTTCATTTTTAATTTTATTGAAATAATTATATTTGAAAAAAAAAAAATTGATTTTTTAAATTGAATTAAGTTACTAAAAAAGAAAATATGAAATTTACTTTGTATCCTCATTGAATTGAGATAATGATATTTGTAAAAAAGTTAGTAAGTTTTCTCCTCGTTAATGTAATCATGTTTTTGTATAACAAGAAAACCATGTAAAGACAAAAAGAAAGCAAATTTGAAAAAGAACACGATGTTTTAGTAGATGCTGAAACATATAAATAACCACCAAAGACATTGTTATGCAACATTGATGATGTTATAGAACAAAACCACCTTTTCCATCTTAATTCATTTAAATATAATGGGGTTGATTGTATTTTTGACATATTTAAGTTTTACTTAAATTTCATTACAATAATCTTGTGGTTGTCCAAGAGTAATTGACCAATTTTAGACATAGGGTTTGATTCATGACATGCATGGTTTATCCCTACTAAATTAAGTATCTTCTAGCATGCGAATATTCTATTGCTATTTATTATATTGTCCTCAATGTTTTTACAATACCAAAAACACCACTTTCAAAATTGCAGTAACATATCAACTAGACAAACTAGTGCAATATAATGTGTCAATAACATAAACATCAGTGCTTCAAAACTCTTTCTAGGTCATTGCCTATTGACTACATTTATTTTATTTTTTGAATTTTGTAACCAAAAAAACTATAAGAGTAATGACCTAGGACTAATAAATAATGGAGATTGATTAACAAAGTAAAGAAACAAGTCCTTGAGTTGATGTGAAATGTAACAAGTCATTAGTGAACATGAAAGACCTTAAACATCCCATTTTCAAGATATACAAATGTAATCACCTAAAATTAGTATTTGAGTGCTAAGAATGCTACTTGAGACTACCTATTCTTAGCTTATCCATAGATCTATCCTAGAGCATATTATCAAACTTATCTAGCCTTAGTACGAGCCATAATAATCTCTAATCAGCTAAAACATAGTCCTAGACCCTCATTTCCTAATCCTGGCCCTTTGTGCCTAATGTTTTGTTAGCTAGACATTAGTGCCACATTAAGGACATTAGAGCCACATGGTGCTAGTTCCCCAAATTGGCACATATGTCCTTTACCATAGCTTTCCCAAATGAATTCATTTTCATAAACAAAACCCTCCTAAGGTCATCCTACACATCTTTTATTATCCGCACAAGCAATAAAACATTAAATACATAAATTTTAGCTCTATATACACTAGATGTAAATTAATTACAAAATACCTCTTCAAACATGAAACAAGTTGAACAAAATCAAGGTTATTAATCCATATTCTATCACACTTCTTCATACTACCATCTATAGTAGCTCTAAGCTCAGATTTTTCAAAATTTCAATCTTAAGAACACTTAAGGCACTCAAGGCCACTATCATAATATCATCACTTGCACTTGCATCAAAAATTAAGTGGGGAGAACTACATTAAGCTCGATCCCTCCTCAGAGTATTGGTATGTAGGAAAATCTCTTCATAGTGAAGTGTTGAAGATGTCCAACCTATCCTACTAATGAACATAATTTTTAGTGCATACCTTATTTGCAAGGACGATTAGGGTTTGCATCATAAACAAGTCATTATAGGCACAATACAAAGTTTTATACTTTGTGTGTGCATTAACAGACCCTAAAAACATAGACATAGATGTACCCTAAAGTTTGGGACAATCTTGCATAGAGGACAATAGTGACAATATTAAGACACTAAAGCCATATGGCACCTCTATCCAAATGTGGTACTACTATTCAGGAGGGGTTCTAACATAGGGATCCAGTTGATGAAACTCAGATTAGATTTCATATCAATTTCCAACTGATCCAAAACTTAGAGGTTTTAGCTAAAAGATAATTCAAGAACACAATATAACACAATCATATAATGCTATCTTTGGAAATAGATGTTTTATTACTCACAAAATTATAGAAAACATATGCTTATCTCTAGGAAGAGATGTCTGATTTCATTTTTGATCTACATCTATTTTTATACATACTTTGAAGGTAGGAGGAAGTGAAAGGTCACCAATCTCGAGGGAGATGAAGTGGTTCAACTTCCATGATTTACAACATTACATCATTTGAGAAATTACTATTTTTAGACTACACTATTAAAATTAAAAGTTAGAACACCTCCATTGGGTTTTTAGAGGTCAAAAAACAATGATCATATCTTCATGCCATCTCATCACATTATCCTCATTATTAACTTTCCAACGGTTCAAATGGGGTGTCAAATAGAGCTATGGTGTAAAATTTATGGCTACTGGAAGTTCTGCCACCAATTGGGGTAGAACCATCACCTGAATTGTCGCTTGAAGTTTTGCCTGGATCACCTACACTCAGATCATTTGTACTAGGATTTTTTTAGATACGTATTTATTTATACATATTTATTACTCTTTTTAGAAAGTTAAAGCTAGTCAAATCTATAACAAATAAGTGGACATTTTATGCATATTATTATTTTTATTTAGACTACTCAATGCTATAATAAAACATAAGATTTATATTCACTAAGTCTTACAAGATTAAAACATTTGGTGAACCCAACTTACCTTAAACATTCCTCAAACCCTAATACTAGATAACCCTAGGGTTTACATTTCCAGTACTTAGATTTTAGATAAATTTATCTTCTAATTTATATTTCATATAATCATCATCATCATATAATAAATTAATCACCTTTTTTTTGTAAAGTTTAGTACTTTCATTTTCATGTTTGTTCCCTTTAATTCGGAATGAACTCAAAAAAGACATAAACACATGTATAGATGATGATTTATATTAATTACAATATACGTCATATTTCATAGTATATTATCTTTATCCTATGTGGAATTCTATTAAAAATCAAACCCATACACACATAGAGGATTTAGCACATAAGCTAATAACTATGTTTCAAGTTTCAATGTCATATCTTATGCAGATGATAAAATCTCCTTCTCCTCCTCATCTCCATGAGGGTGATATCTATTTTCCCTCTAACTAGGTCCATGCTATCACTCCAAGAGATGAAACAATCTATACCAATGTAACTAATCCCCATAATATTTATATTTACACCTCTTCTCTACAGGGTGTGTGCCTACATGTTTAATCAATAACAACTAGGGTTTGTACTTGTCAGGCTCTATGGATCAAATTATTAGTATGAGTAAGATAATTATAGATTACAAAATCATAATCAACTATTAAATGAAAATATTACAACATTTAAAAATTAAGTTACAAGATAAAGGCCTCCAGGTCACACTAGTTTAAATCATGTATATGCATCTTCACGTAGTCAATTTATGACAAATAATGTTAGATATCAAAATATTAAATCACAACAAAGTATATCCACAACTAGTGATTCAAAGAGCATTCAAAGGTCAACTAAGAGTTAAAGTGAGGTACTAAGGGAAATTATTAAAGCTAAGTTGATAATCCTACCCACTCTACAACTAGTAAGGAGATCAAGATATTATTATGCATATCATAGAATACATGGGCACCACATTGATTCATGTTTAGCATTGAAAAGGAAAATACAATAGATAATGGTACTTCATCCAAATAATATACAATGAAATATATACAAATTCAAAAAGGGTCCAATTTAGAAACAATATAAAAATGGTTACAAAAGCATAACTCAGAATAATAAAAGATTCATAAAATCACAATCAGAGAAAGAAATAATACAACAAGCACATGTAAAGCAAGAAAATCCACCTCTCCAAAATGAGGCTTAACTTTCAAAATAGTATGATTTTGCTCACAAATCTCTAAAATAGTAGGATTATCATGGTCAAGGTTTGGGCAAGTAGGAGGCATCACTACTCCTATTCTAGAAGTTGATAATGTTGGTTAACAATGTTTGGTATTTATTGAACATCTTAAGGCAAATCATTCGCAAATACAATTTATCAAGGTAAAATATCTAGATACATAATAAATGTTATAAAAAGAGCAAGATTTTGAGTTGTGAAGTCAAAATCATGCTACGTCAATAAACATTCTCACAAGAGTCTTTCTAGAAAAAGAGCCTCCACAACACCATTTGACTACAAAAAGCATAGTTTCAAAGGGAAAAATAACAATAAATATTCCAAAGTACAATTAAGAAAGGTCAACTCCACAATAGAGGTAATTCACTCTAGCATTTTAAGTTATTATGATCTAAGTGATGAACAATATTATGATTTTGATGATGAATAATACTCAGATTCCTATTGCAATAACATTTAACTACAACATAACATTCACACTGTATGACAAATTACCATTTCTATTTTTAATATAGGGCACAATGATAACAAGTTTTCCATGAGACTCATCAATTTATGATAGGATTTATGTGCACTAAACCGATCTAGACTTGATATTATCTACCCACTAGGGGCATATACATCGATTCATGGTTATTCAATTGACATATTTTCCCACTTGAGGGTGTATACACATAATATTTTCAAACTTTATCAATTAATGATACTTTCTATATTGTAAAAATCCACTAAGTCTCAATCTCTCCAAGTGTACACCTTAAGGGGTACACTAGGAAATGGGTGGGCAAACCATTGGTGTTTCATAAGATTATTATCCCTTATCACCACTTTTTATCTACACAACCATCTCCTAAAACCATTTCCCTAAGCTTTTCCTCCTCTTTCACACTCTCCTCTAGTCATTTTTTGCCTTCATTAGGCCTTCCCTAACCCAAAACCATTTTCAATGGTTTAAAATACATTGTCGACCCCATCGACCCAATAATCTAATTGATATAACTCACTTAGGGTTTAGGTCAGCCCTTGGCTAACATAAACCATAAAATAATTTGTTTTTTTCAATAACAATATAAAGTTAATTGGGTTGACCTTGTCAGCTAAACTTTCAAAAAGGAATAGGGTTAGATTTAGATATATAAACACACTCATTTTGTCATTTATTAGAGAGAGACAACAAACATTAATTATTCATTTGTGCTTCTTTGCAATCTACGCTTCCACCATTCTACTTGAGGAGTTATAACTTAGGTTTTCTACTCGAAGAAGAATCTTGTCTTATGGAAAAGTCTTAAATACTTTGGCCTTTCTTAGTGATCCTTAAAAACCACAACAACCTATTGTGAAGCACCTTTAGCCAAGGGAGAGATTGAATCTCGATGGGTTCATCTTCAAGGTAAGTATCTCTATTTTTACTCCTCTCTCTAGTAGATAGAAGTAACGTAAGTAATGGATTTTGAATAGATTTCTCTCTTCATACATTAGAGTTTTACCTATACATATCTTAAATAGGATTATCTTATGCATGTTTACTTTTAATGTTTATTACCCCCACTTTGTGCTAGGAGCTTTAGTGAGCACCAGATTAGACTTTACTTGTTATTAGTTTAGTGAATATGAAAACATATGACCTAGTTATGGTTATTACATAGTTTTTCTTGATTGGAGACTTTGAAACCCTCCCTAGTGATATTATTATGTTAAGATATCTCTTGACTAGGTCTAGCATATCCATCTTGGTCATGACCTCAAATATATGATGTATCGACAATCATATGTGTAAGTAGAATTTATCTTCTACAAGCTAGGATTGATTTATAGATCAATTGAATTTACATTTTCATATATTTTAGTGAACCTAACATGAATCTAACCCTTACAAGTTTTATTTCATGCAATCATTATTATAATTTTATTATTTTTTTCATATATAAAGTAATGTATCGAACCAGTTGATATAGTTCTAAATTTTTGTGTGCAGGTTTAACACACAGCCACTTCAAATGACTTTGTTCTATTTGTGAAGGTCTTCATCAACTATAAGTTACTTAATCAATCAGTTTAACACAATATTCTCATGTAGTTCCATATTATCATATAATATCGAACATGTTGACTATGTTCATTATTCTTCTTCAACATAACACATTTTCAAAACTTGGTGGAACCAGTCAACCTAGTTTATAAAATTCAAAAGTAATAATTAAGCACTATATCATTAAAATTATAATCTAAATCATCTTCAAACCCACCAAGTTTCCTTTTTCATCTCTATCTGTGATTTTAGTTCTTCCTTTAGTTATGTTTCTCATAAGTTAGTAGTCTTCAAAATTGTAAACCTACAACTTATTAGGTCGATCTAGTCAACTTAGTTTTGTAGTCTATCTTCTATTTGAGAGACATAATTGATTTATTCGAATCTATTCTTAAAAACATTACTTCTATAGAACAACATCAACCTAGTCAACTTTGTTTTATATTATTTACATATAGTGTTGTCTAAATTGACTCTATACTATTCTTAATCAAGGAATTAACATCTATTTGATAGTAATTAATTCACATTTCTTTTTTAGTTATTTGCATTCTTAGAGTAACTCACATAGTCTAAATATGTGGATTTTAAAATTACCATTTTAGTTACAATATTTTACTCTTTTTCACACACTATCAAATCACTAACATTCAAAAAGAATTTAAACATTTATCTTCCCAAGGCCTACCTACTTGAATTTAATCACCAAGGAGGAAGTCGACTTGGTTTTCTATCTAAGTATAAATACATGATTAATGGTATATATTAGCAAAACACCTGACACCCTTATCACTATGGGATTATGAAGTTAGGGGGTAGGACCCAATACCATAGCTAATATAGATCCCTTTCAGCCTAAATGTCCTAAAACCAACTTTAGACTAGTTTTTAGTTCCCTATTTTAGCCAACTTTACTACCACATTAAAATCAAATACTTTATAATAACCTAATAACACTCAGGGTGACTAATTACCTATAATTTAATTTTCAATTGATTTCTTTCTCTTTTATCATTATGTATTGTATTGTAAAACTTGCATTGGTCAACATTGGTGCAAGGTTTGTGTTGTGTGCCCTAATTGGATCAATCACATTGATCCAATTATTTTTCTATTTTATTTCATTCTTGCCTCAAACTATCTTGCAAATTATTTTCCTCTATTTTTAAACACTATTGTCTTGGTTAATATAGTCTCTTATAGATTGTGTTTTGCCTTCCTATCAATAGTACACAATCAATCTGAATGAATTTATCTTTTTATTTCTGTATTCTATCCCTTATCAAATAGTGCATAGTCAAACCATATGACTATGTACTCTTTTCAACATGTGTTTTAGAAGTACATTATCGACCTAGTCGACTTGATACCTATAGGCCAACCCTATCCCTTTTTGAATGACCTTGTTCTTTGTCTAGTCAAATCTATTCTCTATTTATCTGACTCTATCCTTGATTCTCTTTATTTTATAAAAATTCTATTTCCTTCATCAATCATCATGAAATTTCCTAACAAAATCCTTTTGGACAAATTGAATCCATTTAGACATTATATGGTGTATTCCTTTCTTCATTTATTTACCTCCTAAGAGAATATTCACTCTTGGAGTAATTATTCCCATCCCTCATATTTGGATTGTAACATGGTTTAAATGACACTTCATAATGAAATAGGTGGATTAGATCCTTTTTTTTCCTATCAAGACAATTCCCATCTTCAATCATATCATCACAATGTTGGGATGATTGACAAAAGTATATCTAACAATCCCACTATTAATCCACCTCCTAACAACCCTCCCCCTAATACCAATTTGATGAGTCTTCCTAAAAACACCAACCCACCAATGATACAACCCAAATTGTTACACAGATAGTGCAATAAATCAACATAATGCAAACATATAACACCTCCCAAATGATGCAACTATAACATCATCTAATCAATATGGCTAATCAACCTCCTTTTTTTATCTCTCAAAGTAACCAAAAATTTATTCTTACACCTCTTAGAGATGCTGAGGGAAATGTCAGTCCCCAACCTATCATGAACAACAAGATGATTCAAAACATACAAAATGAGCCTTTAGCCCCTTTCATTATTTCCATTGATATTGGTAACATATCTCCAACTATTAAGTATGATGGGAATAAAGACCTTGCTTATTTCCTCAAGGCATTCAACAATATTTATAAGGAGTGGATCCAAACTAATAATTTCACCACAACTAAAATTTTGGTTAAAAACTTCACTAGAGATGTATTGGAATGGTATAACTAGCTTCCCCAACATTCCATATAGAAACTAGAATATTTAGTCAATCCTCTAGTTAAAGAGTTTCAATATAATGATATCCTCAAAAATTTCCTTAGTCATTTTATCAATGTTAAGCAATATCCCACTGAATCAACTCATGATTTTATCAAGAAATGGAAATATTTGTCCCACAAGGTTGACCATAACATGACTTATGATACTCAATTTAGACTTTTTATAACTTCCTTAACTCCTCTTCAATATAAGGTTTGAAAATTTTCCCCTTAAATGCTTAATGAAGCTCTTGACTAAGCCAAGCATCAAGACTTATTAATTAAATAGTTTGAACCTAATACCAAATTATTCAAAGGGTCTTTTCAAAATTCTACTAATGCAATAACCAACAAGACCCTTGAGACCAATCTAGGAATTGCCAAAACTAAAAATCCCCCATCTTCTCACACACCATTAACTGTGTAGTAAATGAAACAATTTTTAGCACCATATAAACCATTTACTTATCATAATAATCCTCCCAAATGGTATGACCCTAACCAATTTTTTAGGTTCCATGCCAACATCGGTCACTCCCACAAAACTTATAGAGGGCTTACTAAATTTATTGTTTCCTATATGCTTGGTGATTCATTCAATCATGAAGTCATGATTCAACTCCATCATCAAGAGTACAACACCACTTATCAAAAATGACAAGCTCCCAAAAGTTCCTATTCTAATAACCAAAAATATTTTCCCACATCTAAAAATTCAACAAGATAACAAGGATGTTTATTCCATTGACACTGACTATGACAAATATTATAAAAATTCTTAATATGTCAATGCAATTAAGGTTAATTATTACCAAAAAATAGCTCATAAAGATCTTGTCACTAAACCTAAGAAACCATATTTGAAAGAACAACTCCTCAAATACACTACAACCACTCACCTAGCTTCAGAACCTAATGAGGAACCATCTCCTCCTTCTAAACCCCCAACATCTTCTATCCTTCTAAAATCTAATTTACCTTTTAAACCTTGTACTGGTTCTTGTTCCAAACCCTATTGAAACTTCTTACAAGAACTCAAATCCATGCCTTACAATATATCTCTTATGGAGCTAGTTCATACCTACCCTTATCATCGTAAGTTCCTCATGCAATAATTACAAGAAATTGAATAACCATCTTTCATATAAGAAGAACCACCCTCTCATGAGCCTCAACCAACCAAAGTTCATATCATTTAATCCATTTGTCCTTCTTCGAAACCCTCCATAAAATTTATTTTAGAAGACATGATTAATGACAAGATCCTCTTTCATGCTGATGATCCACCCTTATTCATTAAAATTGCCATTAATACTACTCTCATTCATAAAGTATTAGTAGATAAAGGGTGTGGTATTAATTTTACATCTAAGTGGCTCATCCAAAAACATGGATATAATAAATATCATATCAATCAAACCTACCTAACATGTCATGGATTTGACAAAACTAATCAAAATCCACTTGGTTGTATTTGGCTCCCTCTTACAATCAGACTTAAGACTATTCAAACTAAGCTTATGGTTCTCAATTTACCCCTATCTTAAAACATACTCCTAGGACACACATGTACTCATTTATTGAGAGTTATCACCTCTTCTATTAGCTAATGTATCAAGTTCCTTCATAATGAAAAAGGTATAAACATGAGGCAGATCCCAACCCTTTAAGTATTCAACTTCCAAATCCTAAATCTCAATATTGCATTCCTACCATTCCAATGATCAATAATGTTCCCTTACCCAAATTTGTCAACATGAATCCAAATTTACATGTCAAACTTGTTTTTTCAGATGATGATGAACCTAAAGACTTGAAAAATACTTGAAACACTACTAACATACCTCCTTACATATTAGAGTGGCTTCCTCATGATTTATTGCCTCATGATTGCACCATTCCCCTCATTGATGAGATCACTGATTTTCCCCTCCATGAAATGTTTAGGATGCTTCTTACATAGAAGAGGCCTTCACATGTAGTGATTATGGAGTGGCAAAATTATTCCAAGATCCTTTAATCATGTCTTCATATAAATTCATTGATCTAGGCATTTCCCCTTTTGAAATTCCCCTTAAATCTCAAGCATATATAATTTATCCAACCTATGATGATAATTACATCATGGCCCAAGCTCAATCATGATAATTGAATGTTCAACATCATCAAAAAACTTTAGCTTAAATACATGCTTTCAATCATGATGTTCATACCATTTACACTAAATTTGATTTAGCACCTAAAGGTCACATACCTTCTACTAGTTCTCTACTCCTTGATACTCCTTAGATGGTCAAAAAAATCTTACCATTTGAACATTTGAAAATTCTTACATATTATATAACACCTATAGAACCAATCATTACATCTAATTCTCCTCTCATAAATGAAACTACCGATAATCCAATCGAATTTGATTAACCTTCTTCTCCTACTCCACCTACTCCTAAGATTACACTAGATGCCAAGGCCTCAAATATGTGTCAAATACACTCTAAATATGATCTCCATGATAACCAAATTCTTTATCTCAAATTAGATGTCAAGTATTATGGTCTTCTTTCCACTTTACTTAGCGATGAATCCATTCTTGAATAAATTCATGATTGAGAACCTCAACTACCTCGACAACATCATAAACTTGGAAATTTTAAGAAAAAAGCCCCTCATTTCAACAAATTCTTCACTGTCATTGATTCTAAAGCAAATCCCATTTCCTCCCTACCTAATGCACCATATCATTTCCAAGATGGAAATGTTATGCTTATCAACAAAACTAATAGAATCAACTATGATACCCCATCATGTCCTAGACCAATTATAGTATCTCTCAAAATTACACTAAATGAACAAGATAATTTCAGCTTATTCTTAGATAAATATCATGATACTTTTGATTGGTCCTATGAGGACATTCCTGATATTGACCCTAGCATCATGGTACACAATATCATCACCTATCCTGACATAAAACTCATATAATAAAAGAAAAATAAATTTACACCGTCAGTTTCTAATTTATGTCATAAATAAATCATTAAACTTCTTGATGCTAAGTTTATCAAGTGTGTGGACTATTTAGAATGGGTCTCCAACATTATCCCTATTCGGAAGAAAGTCACCATGGTCATTCACATTTGCATTGACTTTTGTAATATTAATCTATCTTGTTCCAAGGATAAATTCTCTTTACCTTCTATAAATTCCATCATCATCCCACTACTAGATATGAAATGTTGTCCCTTATGGATGGTTTATAGTGTTATAATGAAATTCACATTGACCCCAAAGACCAACATAAGACAAATTTCACCATGGAATGGGGCACCTATTTTTACTTTAAAATTCCCTTCAGCCTCAAAAATGTTGGAGCTACCTATGAATGGGTAATGACACACATTTTTCATGATCTTATCCATAATATTGTGGAAACGTATGTGGATTACCTCATTACCAAGTCTAAAAGCCGCAAGACTCATCTTTTTAATATTTCTATCATTTTCGATTGCCTTACAAATATAAATTTAGACCAAATCCCTAAAAATGTGTTTTCAGTGTTACATTTGTCAATTACTAGGGTTATTAGTCTCTCTTCATGGCATTGATGTTCATCTTGCAAATATAAACACTATTGTCAACATGCCCATCCCTTGTTCTATTCTAGATATTTGCACTTACCTTGGTAAACTTGGGGCAATTAGTCAGTTTATATTCGAAATGGATTACCATATATATTATGTTAATTCTCTTCTTAAATAAATAATTCCCTAAAATGGATGGATCCTTGTCAAAAAGCATTTGACAATATGAAACAATATTTGCTTCACCCACCCACTCTTCATCCACCTTTTAATGATTGTCCTTTAATCTTATATACTTATTCCACATTCATATCAATTGGTGAAATGCTTATCCAACATGATGATATCGAAAGTTAATATGCCATCTATTATATTAGCTGAGGCCTCATCGACTATGAGAAACATTTTACAAAAGTAGAACGTGATTGCCTTGCCATATATTTTGCTTCTGAAAAACTCTAACATTATATGCTTTATCAAACCACTTATGTTATCATTCATTTCGATCTACTCCATCACTTCTTCTCCAAAGCCTTTATTTTTGGAGATAAAATTGGCAAGTGAATGGTCCTCCTCATGAAAATTTATCTCCAAATTATTACGCAAAGAGCTATCAAAGGACAAATAATTATTGATCAACTTGAAATAGCTCTTGTACCAACTACTAACCACCTTCAATACACTCTTCTTGATGATAATATTCTCTATATTAGTCTTAATTAAGCCATATATATTAAATATTACTTCCATAACTTCACTATTAATCTTTAAGCTAGTATTTTTGAAGAGTTATCTATCTTCCTCGATACTATTAAACCAAAAGTAGTTATCAAAGACCTTCCTAAAATTAATGTCAATTTACATGAAGATACTTAGACCATTTTGATGGTACCAAATACCTTCAAGGAGCTGGGACATATTATATTCTCACTAGTCCTCTTGGTAAAAATATTGCTTTGTCATTTTGACTTATATTCTATGTCACTAATAACATGGCATAATACAAAGATTTAATCCTAGGTATGAAAGTGGTCCTTGATTTATAAATCACATATATGCACACTTTAGGTGATTCCCAAATTATTTAATGCCAGGTTAATTTTGATTATCAAAGCAAAATAAAAAAATCTCATTTATTATCATCAAATAGCCACACCCTTGCCAAAGAATTCACTTGTTTTACCATCAAGCCTATCTCTTGAGATCAAAATTCTATTGTTGATTCACTTACGTCTCCAACATGTATTTTTCATCCATCCCAAGTTCTCATCGATTTTACTTTTGTTATCTAAATAATAAAGTCCCCATATTCCATTCAACAACAAGATTCACTTTTCTATCACATTAAGGCTATCACCATTCACCAAAACCCATGGTACAAAGATATCATTCAATTTATTGAGCACCAAACCTATCCTCCAAACATTGATTCCCACAAAAAGACTCATATTCACAAACAATCTTTTAAGTATGTATTTCGATATAACATCCTTTATTATCTCAATTTTGAAGGCACCTTGCTCCGCTATGTTATGAAAGAAGAAGTCCTTCCTCTTTTTGAACAAGCACATGGGGGAATTTGTGGTGGCCACTATAGTGGACATGTTACAACCCATAAATGCTTATGTATGGGATACTTTTGGCTCACTATTGAAAAACATGCCATGTAATTCACTAAAAAATGTAATCCTTGTCAACCTCGTGATGATATAATCCATTTACCTCCAGGTGAGCTTAAAACTATGGAGTCTCTCTTGGCATTCTCAATGTGGGGATTAGATCTCACAGGTAACTTACCTAGATATTATGATGGACATGTCTTTATTATTATATCCATCAAGTATTTTACCAAATGGGTTGAATATATGCCCCTTATCAATGTCATAATACCACTAGTTTCAAATTCATCCTCAATCAAATAATTTTCCACTTTAATGTTCCTCATACTCTCATTTCAAATAATGGTGGTAATTTTAAAAATAAAGACGTCAAATATATCTGTGTTAAATTCAAAATCAATCACAAATTTTTCATGACTTATCATCCCCAATGCAATGGCCAAGCCAAGGCCACCAACAAAATTATTAATAAAGTTCTCCAAAAGACAATCCATGAAACCTGCATGGATTGACATATTCATCTATATCCCATTCTTTGGGCCTATAGCACTAGCATATTCCCTACTACTAAGGAAACATCATTTTCACTAGTGTATGGTTCTAAATTAGTCCTCATTATAATTTGAGATTCCATATCTCTATATCTCTCTTCATTGTATCATACCCAATGAAGAATTACATGAAGGTCACCTTCATGCTTTTGATCTTCTTCATGAACACCATATTTTTGCCCTATAACACAATCACTAATACAAGGCCTGTATTTCCAAACAACATAATAAAAGAGTTAAAATATGCACTTTTAATATTAGTGATCTTGTCATTAATGAAAAAGAAAGTAAATATGCCCAAAAATAGTGGGGCCCTTATTTAGTTAAAAACATTCTTGGTCCAAGCACCTATTACCTTCAAACTAATGAATGCCATATTTTCAAAGAGCCCACCAATGCACAATTTTTAAAGAAGTATTTTACCTAAATCCTTCCCCTCTTATCATGATTTTTATATGCTATCCTTCTAACACTTTTTGTAAGATAATTACATGGGTCTCACCCTATGCAATAGTCTCTCTTTCCACAAACCTTAGTCCTTTGGTTTATCTTTTCTCATGAGTTGCATTGTAAAACCATGGATAGGACCTGATCTTCTTCATGATTTTAATTTTTTAATCCTTGTTTCTTTTCTTTCTAATACTTTTTGGCACCTTTGGGGTTTCTTTTTTATGAGTTGTAATGTAATACCATGGATAGGACCTGACCTTCCTCACAAACTCCATATTTATGGGTTTCTCTTTTATGAGTTACAATATAAGACCATGGATAGGACTAGGTATTCCTCATAAAATCACCATATTTCATTCATTATTCATTTTTATAGAATGTGTCTAGCAATGGTTATGAGTTTTTGATCCTTGTTCTCAATTTTAGATTTTTCTTATTTTATAGATAAAATTTGTACAACAAATTGTGTTAGCATTTTTTTCTTACACTTCCATCATTCTTATGATAAAAAATCACACTTTGCTGTCATTGTATCCCTCTTTTATCCTTTATCACATTTTTGGTGATTTGAAGTAATTAAAATTGTTTCATGTTTCATTCCTCTTGATTTCATTTCCTTTCAATCCACTTTGGATAAAACAAGGTTGAAGTCAAGATAACACTTTTATTTCAACTGAATTAACATAACTTTTGCACACCATGCTCTCTTAGTTCTCTTTCTTAGCAACCAAATCCCAAGTATTAAAATGAAAGTCATATTTAGCACCCATGTTTGGTTTTCCAAATCCATTTGGAGGAAGAATAGAAAAATCCATCAAGAAAATTAAAATCCAAATCATTTGAAACAAAAGGTAATGATATAAAAGGAAACATTTCAAATTTAAAAGTTACAATCACACCAAAAAACATGATTAATAGCACATCTCTTATCTCTAATTGAAGCTCAAAATTCAAAGTTGTCCTCACGATAGAGTTAAGGTCCATTGGGGTGTAGCAGGACAATAGATTGGAATAAGAGAATTTAAAAAACTCAATGGTGATACCTAATTTCTCATGCAAGTACCTAATATTCATAGTATATTGATGGCTCTGTAAAGGGTCCTAAGGATGGAAAACACATTGTGGGAAGGTAGGTCCATTTTAATTTTCATGCATATAGCCTTCATGGGAATATATACATACTTCATTTATTGACCTAAGATTTGTGTGGCTAGAAGAATTTTTTTAGAGTCCTTATTGTCGAAAGTCTTCTAGTTTTGACAAACCTAATTTAAGTGTCTTGACTTCAATAAAGAGTTTTTATACCTTGGTTTTTCCTTCATTCTCCCCTCCACCCATTTCATTTCCCCTCTTGATAGACATGTGCGATTATAATTTTTTTTCCTCTTCTTTTCGTCCCTCTTTTTTACATCTTAAAAACATGCTATCAATACTTTGTTTTATTTTTATCTATCCTTAGAAAAAAAATAATATGATTGACTAACTATGGATTACTTTATTTACACCATGGCTTTACATCTCAACATCACTTTGTTTGATTTTAGCATTTGTTATTATTTTACTACCCATTTTTGTGGACACCTGAGTCCATTTATACTTTCAAGTAATTTTTTCATTGTTGAGTGAGGTTAGCTTGTTACTTATCACTCACAATTTTTTTCCCCCTCTTATGCACTTTTTCCATTCATGATTGAGTAAGGATTATTACTGCTTACTCATCAATTTTGTTTTACCTTTTACTTTCCCATATTAATTTAATTAAGGATTATTACTGATTTCACATTGATGTTTGATTACCATCTTTTTTAACATATATCCTTGGTTTGACTTGGTGAGTTTGCCTCTCTTACTTAAGGTTTACTTGTTTGAGTTTTATGGTCTTTAAAAACCTTGGATTTTTAGTTATTTGGTTTACTTAGAATATTTTGACTTGGTCATTTGGTAAAAATTAGCATTTGTGACCTCATCTTGCCAAAAATTATAAGTACATCTCATTCACATAACATATGTTATCTTGGATTTCTTATATTTATTTATTTTTGCTCTTTAATTTTGTGTTATTGGGTTTGTTGAAAGCAGTCTCTTGCTCTGCACAATAAAAACTACTAACATAATAGGAAACTATCTAATGATAAAATTAAGTCAAGCTATGCATACATTACTTTTATTTTTAGTTATTTCCATTTTATTCATTTAATTTCAGTTATTTTATGCTTTAAAATACTCTAATTTTTTTATCCTCAATGTTGTGTGTTGCTATGTTATTTTTTCGAAGCACCATCCCCTATTGCACCTAAGTGACATGTGATGAGATTTGAATGGAACATATATAGAAACATAATATTTTCAAAGTTTATCAATTACTAATTCTTTCTATCTTACAAGAACCCATCAAGTTTTACTCTCTCTAAGAGCATGCCTTAAGGGGTGCTCCAGGAAAGGGGTGGGAAGGACATTGGTGCTTTGCAGGATTGTTTTCCCTTTACTACCACTTGATATTTACACATCTATATCTTAAAAACATTTACCTAAGCTTTGACTCCTCTTTTACACCCTCCTCTAGTCATTTTCCATCTTCATTAGCCCTTCCTTAACCTAAAACCCTTTCCAATAGTTTATGATAAATTGTTGACCCCATTAACCTTGTATTCTAATTGACAAAACTCATTTAGGGTCTAGGTCAACCCTTGGCTAACATAGACTCAAACCTAATTTATTTTTATTAATAATGATATAGATTTGATTGTATTGACCCTATCGGCTAAAAGTTTAGAAAGGACTAGGTCTAGATTTAGCTATATAAACACATTCATTTCATCATTTCTTAGAGAGAGATAACAAGAGTTAATTATTAATTTTAACTTCTTTACAATATTTCACTTCTTCCATTCTACTTGAGGAGTCTTAACTTAGGGTTTCTACTTGGAGAAGAATCTTGTATTGTGAAAAAGACTTGGATACTTTAACCTTTCTTAGTGATCCTTACAAACCACAATAACCTATTAAAAATCACCTTTGGCTAAGGGAGAGATTGAGTCTTGATGAATTCATCTTCAAGGTAAGTATCTCTAACTTTTCTATTTAGTAGATAGAAGTAGCATAAGTAATGTATTTTGAATATATTTCTCTCTTCATGCATTAAAATTTTACCTATACATAGCTTAAATAGGATTCTTTTATGTATGTTTATTTTTAATATTTATTACTCCCACTTTGTGCCACAAGCTTTGGTGAGCACTAGATTAGATTTTACTTTACTTTTTATTAATTTACTGGATATGAAAACATAGGACTTATTTAGGATTATTAAATAGTTTTGCTTGACTAGAGGCTTTGGAATCCTCCCTATTGATATTATTATGGTAAGAGATTCTTTGACTAAGTTTAGCGGATCCATCTTGGTCATGACCCCAAATATCTAATGTATAGACAATCAGAAGTGTAAGTAGGATTTATCTTCTCCAAACTAGGATTGATTTATAAATCAATTGTATTTTTTTTGCATACAAGGGGCATCTTATACACAATTTTGATTACCAGGTTATATCCTTACATACTCTACATACCAGCTTTAACATTGTTATATCTTGATATTGATCATTTCTACTCATGCTCAGATTTTGGTTGGCTATTACTAATTTAGACTTAGTATATGTACATCCTAACTATTACACAAATTTGCATTACATATTCATGCATTTTTTCATTTCTATTTTTCCTACTTTAGACTTGATTATATTTCTATGCTTCTTATATTCAATGGAATTTGAATATGCCATTGATCTTTGGCTCCACACCACTTCTTTTTATAGTATGTATGCCTTGGACATATTCCCATATCCCTTATGTGTGCTTTACTAATTGTGTATGCAAACCTTTGAACATGTCCTTCTATGTGGATCTAAGCCAACTTGCTTGTTACTTGCATATGTGTACATTTGAAAATGTCTTTGTATGTTTTGTTTTCTCAAACTTGGTGAGATTTGCCCATGTCCCTTGTATTTTGGCCCCTTGGCCTACTTTGAGTGCCTCATATTTTTTTTATGCATGCTTTTTTGTATGCTTCATAGTCATGACACTTATCTTTGCTTATTACACAAACCGGTTTTCAATGTCATGATGGAACTCATGCATCTCCATTCCTTACTTGGGTGCCATGATGGACATCATGCCCCATCCCCATAGGTAACTACCTAATTTTACTTGGATTTATTATTACATATATTGATTACATATATCTTGACATCCTTGTGAAATGATAGACATGACATATATCTTAAATTACATACTTATGATCAAATTCTCTTACATTCTTATGTTATGTATGCATTATATTGGATTATCACATAATTATCATAAATGCTTTAGTTAACACATATTTTGTGGAGATTTTTATTTTGAGGACAACTCTTGCACATATTCAACAACTCCAATCAAAACATGGGGCATTCATAGTGGTTTTTCATAGAGATCAGTCTCCTATATTGCACTCATAATACATTTTTCAGCACATAGGATTTGATACAAAAAATTAGATAGGTAAATATAGAGGGAAAATAGTGACTCAAAAAGTAGTACAGTTACACATATTTTAGATTAAAAAAGACATTAGTGCCTAAATAGGAACACTAGCACCACATGGTGCTACTATCCAAGATGTGGTGCTACTATCTAGTAGCTTTAGTTTTATAACAACTCAGAGTGGATAGAATAGTAAAATAGGTACAATATAGGTTTACACAAATCCAGTTACAAATTTATCAGTTATACTAGCTCAACTCAGATTCATACTAGTTCATCTCAAATTCATATTGATTTCTCAAATTGGGGGCATAATGCATGGCATGCTCATTCCCATATTCAATTCATATATCCAAATACAACTTATTAAAATTTAATCCAAAATCCATATACTCAGATACCAGATTGAGGGCATGTACATGACACATTATTTCCATATGCTCAGTTGCACACTAGTTGATCATATAGAATGAAAAATTTCATGTCATTTTCTATGTTGTATACACTTGAAATCATATTCCAGGTTATCACAATTTGCATGCCATAGTCCATCTATAGTGGTTATCATTCTCGAGTGGCTTGGAGTTGCTTAATGTACTAGAGTGGCTATATAACTGCCACACATAGTTAGATATACTTAGATAATTTCAATACTTCACGTAGCTCAGTTTAAAATGCATTTACTACACATGGGTGGGAAATGATGAAGTCATATTCCACTTGAGTTCTTGTACCACCCATATGAGAGGGTTATACACACTATCAGTCCAATATAAGTTATTCACAGGTCATAATCCAATAAGCAGGGGTGGGAAATGATAGAATCAAAATTGGATTGAGTTCTTGAGACACCCACACATGAGGATTGATCAAGCTATTAGTTCAATCCAAGCTATTCACTGATTGATCACTATATTCATGCACAAACATAGGGTATCACTAGGTTCATATATTGGCTCATGTACCCAATGAAGACATGCTTTGTATCATGATGCACATACATAGACTCAACCTCACATACTCAGACTCAACTTCATGGGATTCACTTCCTAGGTAAGTCTAGGTACGATTCTTTTTCCTTTATACTAGTCATTTCACTTTACTATATTTCTAGCATAAGGGGGTGAATGTAATCACCTAAAAGTGGTATTTGAGTGCTAAGAGTGATAATTGAGACTACCTATTCCTATCTTAGCCCGAAACCTATCATAGAGTATATTATGACACTTATCAAGCCTTTATTTAGGCCATAGACGTCCCTAATAATCTAAAATATAGTCTTAGACCCTCATTTCTTGATCTAAACCCTTCATGTCTAGTGTTTTTCCAGCTAAAAATTAGCACCACATTAAGGAAATTAGAGCCACGTGGTGCTAGTGTCTCTAAAATGGCACCTATTGCATTTACCCTAGCTTTACTGAATGAATACATTTTCAAAAATAAAATCCTTTTAAGGTTGGCCTAAGCATCTTTAATTATCCACACAAATAATATAATACTTTAAATACATGACTTTTATCCCTTTATCCACTAGATAAAATTAGATGCAAAATACCTATTCAAACATGAAATAAGTTGAGAAAAATCAAGGTTATTAATTCTTATTCTACCCTACTTCTACATACTACTATCTATAATAACCCTAAGCTCATATTTTCTAGACTTTCAATCTCAAGCACACTCAAGGCACTCAAGGCCACTATCATACTAACATCACTTGCACTTGCACCAACACTTAGGTGGTGAGAATTACATCAAGATTGATCCCTTCTAAGAGCATTGGTATATAGGCAATTCTCTTCACAGTGGGGTGTTGAGGATGTCCAACTTATCCTACTAATGAACACACTTTTCAACTCATACCTTAATTATATTTAAGATTAGGGTTTGCATCATAAATCAACATTATAGGTCTAATACATCGTTCCAAAATTTGTGCATGCAGGAACAAAACCCAAAACATAGTCATGGATGTACCCAAAAGTTTGGGACAATCCTACACAGAGGACACTAGCGGCAATATTAGGGCACTAAAGCCACATGGCGCCTCTATCTAAATGTGGTACTACTATCTAGGAGGGTTTTTGACACAGGGATCTAGTTGACGACACTCATATCTAATTCCATATCAATTTTTATCACTTAGATCATCCGTATTAGGGGTTTTTCATATAAGTCTTTATTTACATATATTTATTACTATTTTTATATAGTCAAAGCTAGTCAAATATGTAAGAAATCAATGACTATTTTATGCATATTATTTCCCTGATTTAAACTACTCAACCCTTTAATCAAACATATAATTTACATTAACTAAGTCCTAAAAGGTTAAAACAACAAACATATAATTTATTACTCATATAATCATCAAGATTTTTGAAATAACATTTTCACATGTTATTCTTAATCATCAAGAAATAACTTACGAAAACTAAATTAAACTCTAAAATTTCACATTAGTTTTATTTTTATTTTTAATTTTAAAGTTAAATTAGGAAACTCAAATGTACATTGCCATTTTAGTCTTTTTTTTCCCTATATTACTCATATGTTCCCCTATTTTTTTAATGGCCCATCTTACCTAATGGTTTAACATCTATAATCCTTATATCGTACACCATATATTAATATTTTTGTACATAATTTTTTTTAATAAATAAAATAAAGTACCAAATTTGATAAATACTACATTTTCAAATAGAATAAAAATAAAATTCAATTACAAACATAATGGCATATTGTAACGATAAAGAAGAAAACATGCATTTTATAACAAATCATGGTAATGTTTATTATCATATGAAATTAAATGTACCAAATACAAACAAGGAAAAAATTAAAAAAGTTGTTTATGGTACCGACTCAAATCTTTGTTATAGTTAATGACAAAATATGAAATATCCTAAATCGAAAAATGTAACAAGTAAAATAGGTAAACTAAGAAACAATATGATCTTTAAAATTTCATACGACACACACACCAAAAAGAAAAAAAAAACATAGAGAATTTTCATTCGTCTACCCTTCCCAAAGGTAGGGACTCGAGCTACAACGTAGGCCTTGTTGGATTTGTTTTAAGCTTATAATTGGTAAGAAGTAAAGTCTTTTTTTTTCCAATGCTTTTTAATTTATTTAACCTTTCAAAATACTTTTAGAAGTCATTATTTTTAATATTTCCTCTTATGTAATTGTAATGTATTTATTTCATAAATGATGTATTTTTTAAGTTTATTATTCATATCCAAATCAGTGGTATTAACATTTTTCTTTGTGAAATCTAATATTTTTGACGTTTTAAAGTTTCATATTCTTTATATAGTGTTAGTTATAAATTAATTAAAATGTTTTTATATTTTTGATTCTTTAGTGCTATTGATTTGTATAGTTATTATAATAAAGATGCAAGCAACAATAGAAGTTATCACCTATAATTATCTTAATTTGTAACACATTTTTAATTGGGTAAGGTAGGCAAATGAACAAAAAAATCACAATGAAATATACACAATTATACCTCAAATTTGTAGTTCAATATACCTACACAACTTATATTGATGAGTCCAAATGATAAGTTGAATTCTTGATTCTTGATTTGGAATGTTGGATCGCCTAGTCTATGGCTCAAGACTTGGACAACATTTTGACATGGATTGGCTGAAATTGGTTTAAAGAAGATAATGACATAAAAGATTTATCATTTAAGCTCTTGAATTTTCATGGGGGGAGTGGTTGTTTAAATAGGAGTTGATGGAGGAAATGAATGGTTATATTTCATCCATGGAGGATTGCAATTTATGGCGGATAGATTTCATAGGAATTAAAAATTCCTAAAAATTTCTAGAAGAAGATTGGTGTGGAGATCTAGGATGTTTTAGAATTATCTAGAGTCCATTGGGCTTGATTAATGAGGATTATATGAAGATTAGTAGGTGAATTTGTATGAAAGGCTATTAGGGGTAGATTAGGGAAGGTAGAGAGGAATTTAAAATTATAAAACATTATGTAAGTGGGAATTAGTGATAAGTAGAATGTGATTATAAGAATTAATTAGAATGTGTGATGTTGTATGGTTAGTGTGATGTAGGAAGTGTTAGAGGAAGTGTTAGGATGATGTAGAATAATTAGATTATGCTATGAAAAATGTTTAAAAAATAGAATTAGCATGGGTTGAGGATGAAATTAGTCATGAGTGATGAAGTGGTGAATTTTGGATGACTACATTTTACTTCTATTTGAAAGGGCATTGTGAATAGAAGAAGTGTAATGGTATTTCAAAGAAGAAAAATTGTCATGAAAGTTAGTAAGTTAGAGGATAAATGATGCCCCTTCAAGGGGCCATTGAAGGAAAAATGAGAAATAAAACCATTTGAAATAAAATGAGGGCTGGGACATACAAATGGATAAAATAAGGAGGGGATAGGATACAAAAAAGAAGAAAACAAAGAAAATTGACCATAGTAATGTGTCACCAATAGATAATGCCCATGGAAATGACATATGTGAGGGAGGAAAAATCACGGTGTCACGGTTTGATAAGTTCCACAATTAGAAGAAAGCATGATGAAAAAGTGATGAGAGGGTGCCAAATTTAGATGTATCTAGGTACAGACTCATGCTGGGAAAGTTGTAACCCTAGAATTGGACACTTGATGTTGTAAATTACAATTGAACAGGAGGTGAATTAGAGTGTAGGTTAAATGGTGATATAATGACATGATGGAGAGGGAAAATAAAGGAATCAAGTGACCATGGGATGAAAGATAATAAATGATGAGGATGATCGAGCTATCTTCAATAATTTAAAGTGAGTGTTTCCTACATAGTCTTAGATGACCTCAGTCCAATGTAGTTCTCCTGAAATAAGAAAAATGATGTGATGGATGAGAGAATAGATGATGAACAAATGAAATGGATGACACAATAAATGTGTTGTATGTGATTGATAGAAATGGATGTGCTTGCAATGCTTCCAAATGATGATATATGATATGAATGATATTAATGATGCCCCTATCAAAGACACATGCAATAATGCTAGAGATGATAAAATTATGGCCGTGAACATGCCCCAATCGAGGGAGGACATGTTTAATTTTGAATGTCTAGGAGATTCATGAGATTTAGATGTATCCCAGGCAAGAATAAAGGACTAATTGGGGATTGAATTATCATGAGAGGATGGATTGATTAATCATTAATGATGGATGATTGATGGAAGAAAATATGGATTGTTATGATTCATGGGTCCCAATCGACAGGGGTAGGAGATTGAACAATAAGATTAGGAGGTGATTTGAGTGGGTGAATATTGATTGATTGATTTCTAATTGATATTGTAGCTCAAAGATTTGAATTATGCATGAACTAATGATGATAAATTATGATGATGGAGGATTTGATAGGATGAACTAGGATGGATAAAGGAGTGAACAATTGACTAGGTTGACATGAGTGTGAATGATCATGAAAGATGAGATAGCAATTAGGATAGATAATTATGGAAAATGATATGATTGTGGTTGAGCTAACCTCAGACACCCTAGGTGATTTAGCATTGCTTACATAATTTGAAAAAATGTTAGGTTAATGTAGTTATCAAAGGGCATGTGATAAGAGATGATATGATATAAAAAATGATGATGATGAATTATTATATGTGTTTGATATGTTAGATAGATGATTTGAATTAAATTTTAGATGTCTTGATTTTATTGATATTTAATTTGGGATGTCGATGATTAGATATATTATAGATAATTAGATATTAGATATTATATTTTTTTGACATGATTATATTATATTGATTTGAGGATATATATGGTGGACAGATGAGGTGATGATGATAATGTCCTAAGGATGACCTTAGGATACTGATCAATATTGATGAGGATGATGGATGTTAGTAGAAATGATAGTCTAGTGATGATTGTGATTGTTAGATATGATTGTGATCTAGTAATTTGACTCAAGAGAGGGGGTTAGATCAAGAGTTAGTTCAAAATGAAATCAAATTAAAAATAACACTCTAACTAGTATGACATCTCTAGGCCTAGACACTAGGGGTAGATTAGTAACAAATAAACATATGAAATAAAGAACTAAAACATGAAATAAACCTTCCTTTACCTTCCTTGGAGCTTCTAAATGGTTCGTATAATGGCTTGCTCGACTTGTGCATCAAAGAGTCTTCATCAATGGAGTTTCTTGGCTCCCTCTCTCCTTGGAACATTTGGCTTGTGATGGCTTTGGATTGAAGTTTCAACAATTTGGCATTATAACACTAATTTCATGAGGCTTTGAAATGATTTGTGCATGATAACTTTACACTATCCAAGCTTAAAACTCAATAGGTAAGGCCTTCTATTTATATATTTTTGAGAATGATCAGATTGAACCTGGACCATCCATATCAAGATGAAGATGTGTGGTCAAGAATCTATTCAATTTTTGAGGAAAAATCAATAAATACGTTCATAAATATTTGGGATAGAGAGTCATTAAAGAGGCATGGGAAGGCTTAATCAGATATTTTATGCATTTATGGCCTAGGGATGCTTTCCCAAAAAATGATGTCTTGGATGATGCAATTATTAAATATCAGTTTAAAAAATAAATATTCAAAAATATCCATGGAATTATTAATTAGGTTCATTATTTGAATTAACTATCTTTAAGCATGATTTATCAACTTTGATGCAAATCTTGGCAATTGGTGCACAAATTAATCAAACTGGTCAAAATGTCATATTATTGGCTCAAAATTTTTTTGGATTGGAATTAGGATGTGATGTTAGATGCATTGGAACCATTGTCCCATTTAGGATGTTTTCAACATAAAATAACAAAGGCACATGTCTTATGCAAAAAATTTGGTAGAAAAGAGCAATCCAGAGCACCTAGGTGTAAAAATGTCATTTTGACTCAAAATGATCTAATCAAAGTTAGCTGACTAATACAATGCATTGCCCCATTTAGGTATACATTGGCCTAAATCATCACTTGAATATGATAGTTTCAAATATTTTAACATGTTTTAGTGTTTTTAAGTCAAACTGTACATTTTGATAGAAATTGGTCAAAAGCTTAGTTGAAGGTCATTGGTGGCCAGTTTTAGGTGTCTATAGTTTGCCCCTATTTGGAAAGGCATTGAAATTTATAGGCACATTAATATATTATAAAAGAATGAAAGGGTCCTACATGCCTATAAATTTAATGGGAATGGATGAATTATATGATTCCCCCTCGAGGGAATGATTGGTATAAGGAAGGTTGGTAAACGACCCCTTGAAAGAAAGAAATGAGATGAAGGGACCAAAGAAAAGAAGATGATGGGGTGAGAACATAATGATTTTTAAAAAGTAGTCAAAATCACTGAGAATGCAATTGGGATGGTGTACAATGGTTTACTCAAAGACAATTATAAGCATTGTACTCTAATAGTGGCAACATGGTATGATAACACAATGATTTGCCCAAAGGTAGTTATAATCATTGAGAAGATGGAGCTTTCCCAGTTAGGATAGACAAACAAGATAAAAACACGTCCTTATTTGGGAAAAATAAATTAAATTGGGTGAGAACACAATGATTTTCACATAGGTGCTTATAATTATTGAGAGATGTAAGTGGGATGGTGTACAATGATTTGCCCATAGGTGGTTATAATCAGTGGACCTCGATTATGGCAAACATGATTGATTTGGTCAATGATTATGGTAAGATGATATAGAGGATAGAGATGAATTGGGGAAACCTACTAGTAGGGAGATGCTCATTCAAACTAACAAAGGTTGAAATTATTTTGTTGTTAATTACTCTATTTGGGATATGATTGGGATGTCTATGATGCCAATGCCATGGAGATAGTGATGCCACCATTGCTAAGTAGACTTTTTGAAGATGATTTTTAATATAACATGTGATGGTAGGCATCATGATATAATACCATGAGGACTTGGCCAAAATATGCCTAAGGACTAACTTTTAGGATCTAATATTCAAGGGAAAATAATGCATCAATGATAAAAACCATGATGACAATGTAGATGTATGAATATGGATGGATTCAGGTATAAATGCATAATGAATCAGCCAATGAATGTATTTATACTAAATGAAGGAAATAGTGCTTTAAATTAAAAAAACAAGCACACAAACAAACAAAAAAACAAAGAAACAAATAAAGAAACCAAGAATAGTTAGTCCTAATGTTAATACAAACAATGCGATGAACATTGCCCCTAGAAAATAGGTGACACCTAAACAAACAAACATAATGGGGTAATAGAATAAAAGGAAGGGGGTGGCCGGGCTATCTCCATATGCACTAGGCAAGTGGATGTTGCCTACATAGTTTTATGGATTGATGTCTAACAAAAACGTTAGGTCAAATGTAGTTCTCCCAAGAAATGGGAAGAAAATGATAAAGGATGAAGAACAAACATGATGGATATGATAAAAGAATAGAAATGGTTTTTAAAAATGGAAAGTGTGTGGGATAAAAGGCCAAGAAGGATGGGGAAACTAAGGAACAAGGTATGTGCTTATGACTTAGTAAGGGTTCCTATAATCCTTAAGGCAAAGAAGTGGTCAATATTTTTTGGTTTTTCTAAGTAATTTTACAAATGTTTTTGAAATTTTCTAAGAATCTCAGTTCAATCAAGAATGATGAGATACTAAATGGTTCAAGCTCATAAAATGGAGAGAGTGTTTCTTAGGTTTCTCACAAAATGATGAGAGTGTGTCTTAAGTTGCTCACAAAATGGTGAGAGTGTGTCTTAGGTTGCTCATAAAATGGTGAGAGCGTGGCTTAGGTTGCTCATAAAATAGTGAGAATATGGCTTAGGTTACTCATAAAATGGAGAGAGCATGGCTCAGGTTCCTCATAAAATGGTGAAAGCGTGGCATAGGGTGACTGAGCTAAAATTAAAAATTATCGAATACTACCTACACAATCTCAGGATGGGACCTCAAATCACTGTAGTTTTTCTTTATAGTAGAGGGATCTGAATAGTGTAGCAACCAATGCAAACAAAATAGGCATAGTTGGTATAAATGCATAGTATGACATATGAGTGGCAAGGTGGTACTTCAAGGCATGTGAAACAATTCTTTTCCTTAGTTTCCCATAGTCAATTATAATTAGGATACAATGAAATAGGTCAATGATACTAATTTTCCCATAGGTGGTTATAATTAGTAGCATGATTGATGAGACACTAATTTACCCATAGGTGGTTATAATTAGGAACACCTGGTATAGAGAATGGAACAAGAAATGAAGGATGTAATTACCAAACTACTGTCTTACTCCTCTAAAATACTATCTCTATTGGAATGCTTGAAAGAACTACTAAAATGGGATCTAAATCATCTTGCCAGAAACTATCATGGAATCAATGGAAAAAAACCAAGGTCAACAGGATGGGTAGGGAGGTAGAAAATAACTCAGTTGATGGGAAAGGTATGGTATAATGGATACATGATAGGAAAAATCTAGGTTGGTAGGATGATAGATGGTAAAGTGGTATAGTACAAAAAAGAATATGATAATATGGTACGTCTTGGAATGGTCCTTATAGACAATACACTAATTTAATCAAGCATAGTGCCACTTGAGGTAGATAATGTTCATCAGCTCATCAAGTTTGATTTTATCTGGTATGGAAATCCTATATGCTCCTATTCCATAGTTTGTTGTAATGATGAAATGACCAACCCAGTTGGGTTTGAACTTTCCTTTATACTTATTTTTGGCTATGGTATTCTTTTGGTTCTCTTTAAGGGTAAGATTACCAAGTCCAAATTCTCTATGTTCATGTGCTGATTGTAGTGGCCTCGGAGTTGGTTTTGATAGGCTTGGAGATTGTTTACTACATCTATGTGTTTCTCATCAAGTAAAACTAGCTCTTGAAGGAGAATTAATTGATAGTCATTGTCATCCAAGACATGCTTGAAAGAGATGCATAGAGAAGGTAACTTGACCTCAATGAGAAGAATGGCCTCAATATCATAAACAAGTGAATATGGAGTGGTTCATGTGGGTGTACGATGATTGATATAATAGGCCTAGATGGAATAGAATATTTTAAGGTTCTAATCATGACCAACATCATTGAAAATATTTTTGAGAATGTTGATAATAATTTTATTTGATGCTTCAGCCTGGCCATTACATTAAGGATAATATGCCATAGAAAAGTGTTCTGTGATGTTATATTCGATGCATATATTTTTGACATCATTGTTCTTGAATGATCCTCCATTATCATATATAATTTTGGAAGGGATACTATAATGGAAAATGAGGTGGTTAAAAATGAACTTGGAAATTTGATTTCTAGTCATGTGAGGGTTATTGCTTCAACCCACCTAGTGAAATATTTAGTGATGGTAATGATATGTTTATGGACATCAGATGAGGTGGGATTTATATTCCCAATGAGTTCAGATCCCCATGTCAAAAATAGCTATGGTGTCAACATTGGTTTCAGAGCCTTGGACAAGGCATGAATCAGATTGGCATATCATTGACACTTGTCTCACTTCTTTACATATGTAGTTACATCTACATCCATTTTGGGCTAATAATAACTAGTATGCAATAGATTTTTGGATAGGACTACCCCACTAGTGTGGGATCTACATACTCCTTCATGAAATTCCCATAATGTTAGTGTAGATTATACCAAAGTTAAACAATGAAGTAGAGTTCCATCAAGACTACGGTGGTAAAGGGTTGATCTAATTAAGGTATAATAGATGGTTTGGTGGATGAAGGCTTTGGTTTTTTTTTGGGATAGCTTGGATGGTATAATTTTGTCATGGAGGTAGTTTTAAAGGCCTTAATACTAGATAGAGCTAGGGCCAACAATATCACAAATCATCACGATGGTTGAAGGTTTATGAGCCAGTATTAGCAAATTCTTGACAAGGAACTAATACTCTTTGGCTATGTTTATTTGTCGAATCAGAGATCCAATAATATCCATAGCATCTATTTTTTTTTAAATTTCCCTTGGTATATGCTAAAATTATATATCAACAATCTACCATTTTAAAGTATCGACCATGTCTTTGTAAGGCACTAGCTTATCATCTTTGGTTTGAAAGTGGTATATAACCTGATTGATGATTAATTAAGAATAACCATAAACCTTGAGATGAGATATGTTCCATTGTACCACCTATCAAAACCATGCAACAAGTGCTTTATATTTGACCATGTTGATACAAGGAAAGCTGATCTTGAATGATTTAGGGATTAGATCCCCCTGTGGTATAATAAATAAAAGGCTTGCCTCAAATCCATGTGTTATGAATGACCCATCAAAATATAACTTCTAGTGCTACTCTTGAAGAGGTGTTTCAATGATAGTCATTATGGATTCATCAGTAAATTGGAATGTGAGCAGCTCTGTATCAACAAGGGGTGCTTCAACAAGCTAATTTAAAATAACTTACCCCTTAATTGATTTTTGGTTTACATACTCTATGTCAAATTCACTAAGAAACATGATCCATTTGGTCACACAGTCTTGTAAAGTTGTTTTATATAGTATATACTTGAGTGGATCTAATTTTTAAAAAACCATGGTCTTATTGTTTAACATGTAATGGTGCAATTTTTGAGTTGCAAAAACTATGGTTAGATAGGCTTTTTCAATGGGCATATAATTGCATTTATACATAACCAGTGTATGATTTAAATAGTACATGGCATGCTCCTTTATATTATCATCATGATGAGATAAAAGTGCCCTTAGAGCATTATCAATAGATGATAGATATAACAAAAATGACTTTCTTGACATAGGAGGAAACAAAATAGGTGGATTTGCTAGATAGTCCTTGAACTACTAAAAATATATTTAGTGGTGATCATCTTAGTGGAATGTGATTCCCTTATTCAAAATATGTGTAAAAGGATGGCACTTGTTAGCCAATTAAGATATGAAACATCTGATTGACTAGATCTTACCCTATAAACTACAGAGTTGTTTCAAATTAGTCAGTGGTGTCATCTTGGTTATGGCTTTGACTTTGGCTGGATCAACTTCAATGCCTTGATGAGACACAATGAAGCTAATAAATTTTCCTGAAGTGACACCAAAAACACATTTCTTTGGATTAAGTCTAAGTTTTTACTCATGCAGTCTTTCAAATATTCTATGTAACACTACTGAATGGTTGGCCCTAGTCTTTGATTTGCCAAGAATGTCATCGACATAGTCTTCAATAATGCCATGCATCATATCATGAAATATGATGGTCACGACTCTTTGATAAGTGGCCCCTGAAAATGACATAACCTAATAACATAATGTTCCCCATGGAGTGGTGAATACTACCTTGTGTTAGTATTTTGGTGTTATCTTGATCTAGTTGTACCCTAAAAAGCCATCCATTAATAAAGTCATTTCATAACCAGCTATGGATTTGACTATCATGTCAATGTTTGGTAATGGAAAATCATCCTTAAGGCAAGCTTTGTTTATATCAAAAAAATAAACATAGATTTTGATTCTTTTAAGATTTTGCTTAGTTAACACAATGTTGGATATCCACTCTAAGTAATTAATGGATTGAATACATCCTGCTTCCAAGATTTTTCTAACTCTTTCTTTACCAATACAATAATGTGAGGATGTGTCTTACGTAACTTTTGTTTCACTAGTTTGGCATTATGATTGACCACAAGGTGGTGTAAAACCAAGGTGGAGTCCAAACCTAACATTTAAAAATAGGCCCATGAAAATATATCCACAAATTCCTTTAGTAGGGATATTAAGACTTCACATTCCTTCTCAGTAAGGGACACACCTAACTTGATCCATTTTGAGCCTATTGATCAAGTGTTAGTTTAAAATGAAATCAAATTGAAAATAACACACTAAATAATATGACATCTCTAAGTCTAGACACTAGGGGGAGCTTAGTAACAAACATACATATGAAAGAAACAACTAAAACATGAAATAAACCTTTCTTGGAGCTTCCAAATGGTTCATAGAGTGGTTTGCTTAGCTTGTGCATCAAAAAGTCTTCATCAATGGAGTTGATTGGATCCATCTCTCCTTAAAACCTTTGGATTGTGATGGAAATGTCTTGGATTTTCAAAAATTTGGCATTATAACACTAATCATGAGGCTTTGGAATGATTTGTGCATGATAACATTACACTATCCAAGCTTAAAATTCAATAGGCAAGGCCTTATATTTATAGATTTTTGAGAATGATTAGAATGAACTTGGACCATGCATCTCAAGATGAAGATTTGTGGCCAAGAATCCATTTATTTTTTTAGGCAAAAAAAAAAAAAACTTCATAAATATTTGGAATAGAAAGGCATGGGAAGGCTTAATCATATATTTTATGCATTTATCACCTAGGGATGCCTTCCCAAAAAATGATGTCTTAGATGATGCAGTTATTCAATATCAATTTCCAAAAATAAATATTCAAAAAGCTCCATGTAACTATTAACTAGGTTCATGATTTGAATTTACTAGCTTTAAGCATGATTAATCAACTTTGATGCAAATCTTGGCAATTGGTGCACAAATTAATCAAACTAGTTAAAATGTCATATTCTTGGCTTGAAATTTGATTGGATTGGAATTAGGATGTGATGTTAGATTCATTTAAACCATTATCCCATTTATGATGTTTTTGACACAAAATAACAAAGGCACATATCTCGTGCAAGAAATTTGGTAGAAAAGAGCAATCCAGAACACCCAGGTACGAAAATGTCATTTTGAATCAAAATGATCTAATCAAAGTTAGATGAATTATAAAATGAATTACTCCATTTAGGGATACATTGGCCAAAATTGACACTTGAATATGACAGTTTCAAAGCTTTTAACATGTTTTAGTGTTTTCAATCTAAATTGTGCATTTTGATAGAAATTGGTCAAAACCCTGGTTGAAGGTCATTGGTGGCCAATTTTAGGTGTCTAAAATTATTAGATATAGGATAGATTATTGATTTGGGTGATTGGAATGGATAGGATAAGTGATAGGATGTTGATGATGCCATGGTATTGAGATATATGTAAGAGAAATCCTCTTTAATATATAAGTTAACAATATGAACCATAATATATATTTATGACCATGATGATGTTTTTCTAAAGTTCATGTTGGATTGATGCTAGGGACACAAATATTAAAGATAAAGTGTACAAGTAACACATGGCTTAAGGCACCATTGGTATGAGGAACCAAGATGACATGTTTCCATATTCTATTATCCAAAGATGATAAAATAAAAAATGAGAAGACAGAAATATGTAAAATTATATTTAGAAAATGCCTAACTAAAGACATTAGATTGAATGAATGAAGATAATTAGACTATCATAGATGAGTAAACATAATAAAAAAACATGAAAATAAAGTAAAACATAATCAAATATCATAGAATTAAAACACACAAGTATCTGCATGCATATTATGTGATTAATGTATTATTTAGTATCCTAACAAAAGCCTACAAGATGAGTGGTTAGGGTATGATTCGATATGACTATGTTTTCACCCAGATAATGATATTAAAAATGAGGTTAAATTTGATGTAATATTGCAATGATTTATTAGATAAGGACTAATAATCTTTATTTTATCGAGGGTGATGTGCTATGAATTTAAAAATAATGGGTGACTAGATATGGGTAAGGTATTCTTGAGCAAATTTGAATGTGAATCATTGAGCTAGTTTGATTAAGATGGGCAAGGTATGAAAACCTTAGGTTTGAATATATTATATAGTGTAATAATCTCATGATTTACACATGATTATTTTTGATGGGTGCTAGGTTAAAATTATCAAATATGTAGTTTGACTAAGTTTGACTAGGTTGTGGTTGATCATAATATAGGTTGATTTTGACAAGAATAGCTCAAATAAGAGATTAGACAAGATTTTCTCAAGTTTTGATGGGTTGAAAATGAAGGGGTTGAATCTTTTCAAAGGGGTGACTATGATTTTACTATGAATAAAACTTATAAGATTGTGATGAGTGATAGTAAATGAGTTGGACTAAGTCTTAGGAGGTTGAAATGGAATGTTAATGACAATGTGATGGTTATGATGTGAATTTAGATTAAGATATGGATTTTAGGTAAGGATATGTATTTTTCTTAGGATTTAGGACAAGACAATTGGGATTTTTTTATATTATATGATGTTTTTGGACTTTTTAGCTATTTATAATTTTAAGGATTTTTTGGGATATGTATGTAATTTTTTTTAATTACTAGCAAAGGGAGAACTAAGCTTAAAAACTAAGACAAGGGAATGATGGTCGATGAAATGATGAAATTATTCAATTACTACTCAAATGGGATGAGGAAAGATGAGGAGTGGACTATTGATCTCCAAGGACTAATCACATGGGGTATACATGTCTCGTCATCAAATGCCACTTGAAAGATATGCCAATATGTTTCTAAAACATGTCCTTAGACATTGTCCACTCCCTTACTAAGTTAAAAATAGGAAGAAAAGATGGACATAATAATATGGAAAATATGATGGATAGGTATGTTAGGACATATAAGTATGGTTAATATGGGATAAAGATGTTTGGGATGGATAAGATAAATAAGGATTATTGGAAGTTGAGGAATGTGATGCAGATGGGGTGGAAAAGGGATGGTTTGAAAATAGATGTGAGGATATGAATATAGGGATGAATTGAATTTTTAAACCAAGTGTCAAGGTATGTGTATAAAATGGATTGTTTACATATGACATTAGATAAAAATTTTCATCATGGTACTTACCCAAGGTGCCATAAAACTAATTTTTGCCATTGGATGATTGATTTTTTAATTTTATTTTTCAAATTTTTATTTATTATATTTTTTAAATTGATTTCTTCAGGGCATATTGATTTATTTTAAGCATATGAGATGTACTGACACTATGTCTTTCCTGATTTTCAAATGATACTAGTTCTAAATAGCTATGTTGTTATGGCCAGGTTATAGATGTTGGATTCACCAATGTTCATGTGATATTTGTTTACTCTTGATTTTTATTTCTTAATACATCTCAAATAGGTGTATTTATATCACTTAAAGTGATAATGTTGTTTAGGAAGGTGATGTATGGTATGGATTGGATTAGTGATTGTATTTGATGGTGGTGCATATGATGTGGAAGGATGGTATGATCATGATGGGGGTATAACTATTAGGGGACTAAAAATTGAGAATAAAAGTCACACAAACCATTTGGATATGTTGAATATAACATTATAAATTTATTCCAAAAATAAGATATATTAATGGATCTAATAATTTTTGACATTTTTACTCTTTGATCTAAATATTTGGATGATTATTAGCCATATTGATATTAGTTATGATGCAGATATGTTGATTTGATGCTTTTTGAATTTGACTACCCCCAGTGCCTTAAATAAGTTTTCACTAGAGGAATTTGATTTTTGACTTTGATGATGGTAATTTTGACTTTGATAGTTACCTAATGCCTCAAGGAGGTTTTCACTAAGGCAAGATTCTTTTTGATTTGGATGAGTATTTAACTTATCTTGACTTTGATTATTGCTAGATCAAATATAAATTTATTATTATACTTGATTACTTGATTATCATCTTGGATCCTTATAGATTTGGCATGTGACATGTTTCTTTGGGAGGAGTCCAATGATATATGCTTGTGTATGTTCCCATTGAGGATAGTGATGAGGTGATGGTTGATGAAAAGAAAAGGATCATCTATGCATGAAGGTGAAGGGAATGGATTGGTAGTATCAATGTGTGGATAATAGGAAAAATTATCCTCATAGAGGTTATTAATAAACATAATTTATGTCATATGAAAACTCCTCAAAATTCATGAACTAATCAATAAGTTTGTTGCATTGATCCATACAACAAACATCCAAGGTGGTGTCAAATCCATTCACATAATTATAAATCAAATAGTCATCTAAGTCCCATATTTTTTATTGACTTCATCATCTTGAAATAGATAAAGAGACACACATTTATGTTGGTTGATATCTGAATTGATTGTGAAAATAAAGACGTCCTCAAAAAGGTTGGTGTTAGATGATCTTCATCATCTATAAGGGATGATGATTTTGATGTGGAATCTGATATATATTCAGACATTGATAAAATTTTTGATCCTAATGAAGATGATGATGATGAATCTAATGTTGATTATGATTCCAATTTATATGAAATTAATATTTTGATGAGACTGGAAGATAGTGTTTAGATTATGGCCAAAAGTAGGGCTTATTGGGTAGCATTGTCCGTAAATATTCTCTTCAATTTTCTCTTGGTGATGGAGGCTTTAGGATGAAGTGAATTTTGGAAATGAGGGATCTAATGAAATGGATAGAAGGTGAAGGTTTGGTCAATGATGGGTTATTATTTTTCAAATATGGGTTCATTGTCTTGGCCTTGGTTTGGAAATGGAAGGGTTTGATCATGATTAGGAAATGCATCTTGACATATCCCTTATTTCTTAGTCTCAAATGTGGATTCATCTAGATTTTTCTCAATTTCAATGTCATTATGGTTGATTAGATCTTGGATGTAATTTTTGAAATTATGACATCTATTAATAGAATTCCCTTGGGCTATATAGTAGTGACAATATTAGCCTTCTCTATACTAGGGGGTCTTAATTTTGTTTAGATCAAGAGGCCTTGTTTGTGGGTAGATGATTATGTTTGTGATAAATAAATGATGAAATATGGATCCGAAGGACACATTATGAGGAGAATATTGTCAATCTTCACAAATTTACTTAGACATGGAAGCATTTGACTCAAATGTTTTTTTGGGGTACAATAGTGACTCGATATAGAAGGATGATAGTATTAGATGTGAATTAGGGGACATAATGGTATTAGATAGGGTTTCTAAGATAGAGTTACCTTTGCATGTACCAACACACATTACACCAAAAATAAATGTGCATGAATATGGATATATGCCAGGCTTAGATGAACATGATGAAGATGATATTTTACTCTAAGTTGACCCCAAGGATGTGGAAACGCATACACAAATCGATGAAGAATAAGAATAAGAGGATGGTGATAAAGTAATTATGGTTGAAGTGAATCAAAAAAATGGGAGAGATGAGGATAATGAAAATAAGAATGATGAAGATGGTGAGGAAAGGTGTGGGGAGGAAAGGAAATGTAAATAAATTGATAATGAAGTATATTAGGAAAGGGAACAAAGGTTTTTTAAATATATAATTTTGAAGAAAATCCTAATGGTGGGGATTAGGGACTAACCAAAACATGAGATTTAGGACATATGAACTCAAACTCTGAATCAAAAAAATGTCCCAAGAAAGGAATAAGATGAAGGCAAGGAATAAATATCAATACGATAAAAAGTATAGAGAACCATAAAGCTATGGGACATGTTTAGGTGGAACCAATTATGCAAATAAGGCACCTATAAGATGATAAAGAATAAGATATATTTTACCATTGATACCTACCTAGATGAGCTAGAGTTTGAGGTGCTCGTAGATAGTATCACCAAAGAGGAACCATTTATGGAGAGAAAAAAATGATCTTACACATTGACCCCTCTAAGTAAATATCAATCATGGTGTATATTAGTTTATCTAGTAGCCTAAGCATCCATAAAATATATTTTGAAGAAATACTATATGTGGAATAAAAATATGAAATTTAAGAAGGTTAAAAAGAAATGTGTGGCAATAAAACAAAAAATATTTGTAAAGGAGTTTAATATTTCAAAATTAAATGTGTAGATATGAAATATGGACCCAAGCCTAGTAGAGGGATGTTTTGTCACTTGGATTCACACCCTTGAGGATATGCTCAAATATCCTCATCCAAGTGGCACAATGAAGATATCTCTCTTGTTATGGGTGACAATTTTGCTGAGATGAATCTTTAGTAGGGCTAGTTCCCTTGATGCAATTATTTGAAGCACTCTCTAACCTATCAATTTGTGTATGAAAAAGGTTAAGGAAAACAAATAAGAAACCAAATGAAGATGAACCAATGTATAATTTTCTCCCAATTTACTAAAAACACTACTTAAAGACAAACAAGGTGTTTCTCACACAAGACTCACAACTCAGGATTCATTACTACATCAATGTTTCATATGCTAGATTCAAGAAGGTATATGATTATTAGGAAGGGAATGAATGATTTCAAAGAGAGATACAATCATGGACCACTTTTAAGATATATATACACTTATAAATAATACTAATAAATAACTACAACAATATTCTTTCTATAAATTGGTAGATCATCAAGATTACAAGCTAGAAAAGACAATCTTTCACTAGACTAAACCAACAAGATTCAAGTCATTACTCAATATTATAGCATATGAGTGGAAAAAACACTTGTATATTTATTTAAGTACAAATATGGCCAATTTTTTTCCAATAAACAATAGAGGCTCTTGAAAAGAGTTGAAAGAATGCATACATATATCTTTGAGAGAGAAATCAAGCAAAAGAAGTCCAAAGGTCACTCAAACATGTGTCACCTTTAGAATATTAGTTATAATTTCATGTGAAAGAGGGGTGAGGTGAGTCATGAAATGTTAGGAGGTATACTTGTCCAAAACAAGTCATAAGAATGGTGAAAAGTGGCATAAACCCTTTAGAATTGGCATAAGAAACTGCCTTTATCAAAGACCATCCATGAACATTTGAAATTGAAAATAGGAGAGTCAACACATAGCACTATTCAAGGGAAATGGAACTCATTTAAACAATTAGTAAATGTTCCTCCTAAATGTTAGCCATCCTATGGACACCTATGTTTTTGGATTTCATGGAAGATCTTTGATTTGGTCAGCTATCAGTGATGACTCAAACCATCGACCTATCTATCATTTGCTTGTTTTGTTTGTACCAGATGCTCAAGATCCTACCATTTGTTACTTCCACATTTTCCCTTAGGTTCCTACCAAGCCTTTTGACACCAATGAATATTTTTTGTAGTTTTAAATTGGCATTTGTGTGTCATCACCCTCTCATTCATTCAGGATATTTTCCTTGGAAACTTTTTCTTGTGGACCTAATTTCTTCTAGACTTTATTTCCTACGGGCCTTTTTTCTTGCACTTATCAACCTTTTAGCCATTTTTTTGGTATTTTATCCAAAGAGAATTCATTTAGATTTTTTGATTTTAAAAATATCTATGGATAATTTTTTCATGAACAAGGTCTTCGAGACTTTTGACTTGAGTAATTCATTTGGACAAAAATCCAAAGGAATTATGCCTTAGGTCTTTTTTCGATAGAAAACTACCTTCAGCTCTAGGAGATGTCCTTTGCATTTTGTAAATGATCTCTTCAATTTTTTTGTTTATTCTTTTCACAAAAGGAAAATATCCTCCATAACTCTTGAAAATACCCTTCAGCTTTTCTGTTGGGTCCACTTCGTTGTAGATAGGTACCTTTCAAAAACTTTGAAAAGGACCATTTATCCAAGAAAAGTACCCTTCATAGAAATTAAAAAGGACCATTCTCTGAAAGGAAGTACCCTTCAAAAAAGTTTGAGTTGGGCCATTTAATACCTTTCAAGAAAAATGTTAAGTGCCTTTCAAAAAAATGAAAATGACCCATTTGGCTTTCTAAAATGGCCCCTTAGCCTGAAAAAGGTCCTTCGAGGGAATTATTTTAGACAAAATGTTCGAAATAATATTTGACACTTGAATAGAAAAACCCAAAATAATTCTTGCCAAAAAAAAGAAATATTGCACTTTTTGACATGGGTTTTGAGTGGAACACCTCCTCCAAATGAAATCTGCATATTAGGAAAACCCATAGTCTTATGGTTATGAAAATCCAAAGTTGAAAACCAAGATAAACTTGAAGTGAATGACTAAGCTTGAATGACTAAGTCTAGAAATGTTTTTGAAGCAAGGATTTGAACATGAACAAATTTACTTGTGCTTCGGTGAATAATCTCAGACTTAGTAAATAGGAACTTTGAACTAGGATGAACAAACCCACATGATCATCTTCATTTTCAACTACTACATGTGTTAGATCTAGCACTTTGAAAATGTTATTTAAACTCTGTTTAGACTTGTTAGCATGACTCAAAGAAATTAAAAGGACCTAGACAACAAACTGATCAAAGTTAATAACATTCATATTACATTGAATAAACCTAAGATGACTCTATGACATGATATTTACCCCCTCAAAGATATAAAGGCCAAATTTTCATATAGGGGTGCCCAATTTTGACCTACATGGTCAAAAATTAGTCAGCAAAATGGTGACTCATAGGGGTAGTGTGCCTACTATACTGACCAGACTGGTAGCCTAAATAGTCCATTTGGTATGGATTCATCTAAGGACACATAAAAAAAACCCTGAACAACACACCAAATTATAAAGGAAACTCACACCATGAGATTCAACACATAACAAGAACAAGACAAAAATAAGACAAAGCAAAGGAAGACAAAACAATTCACACATATGCGTAAACACTTAGGGAACACAAGGAAATCAAGAACTATGTACAAGGGAAGAGGAGAACCTTAGTAGCAATGATTTAGATTTATCCCATTGACTGGGATATGAAGTTTCTCTCCATCCAAATTTGAGAGTTGGAAGGCATTGTGCTATTTGCATTGTGTTATCTCATATGGGCCACTCCACAAAGAATCAAACTTTGTGTGTCTTCTTAGCTTGGCCCTATTTTCATCCCATTTAAAAATGATATCTCCTTCTTCAAAGCTCCTCAACATGGATTTCTTATCAAAATATTTCTTTTTTTGCTATTGGTGAGTAGTCATAGTGTGCATATCTTGATCTCTTGTCCCTTCAAGCTCCATCAACTCACATAGCCTGACTTCCATGCTATCATTCTCCATCAATTATAGCTGATAGGTAAGATCTAAAGCTAGTAACTCAAGTGAGATAGGAAATCTAGCTTCCCTTCCATAGAAAAGTGTATAGGGTAATTTTACAATTACTCTCTTTGGTGTAATCCTATCAACCCAATGTCTTTAGCTTGGTATGCCAGGTTCTTTGATTTTCCTCCATTGTCCTCTTAATTATCTTGATTAAGTTATTATTTGTGGACTCAGCTAGTCTTTTACCTGAAGGATAGTAGTTGGAGGAGGTGATAAGATAGATATCATGCTTTAAAGCCCATTCACTTATCCTTACTCCTAGAAAAGCTAATGCATTGTCTAAGATTATTGTTGAAGGGGCTCCAAATCTTGTTATTATACATTCATAGAAGTCCAAGACTAATTTTTGATTTGCCTCCTTAAGAGCTACAACCTATACCCATCTCGTAAAATAATAAGTGGCTATTAATATCCACTTATGACCAACACTAGAAGGTGGATTGATTAGGCTTATGAAATCTAAACCCCATTGCATGAAGGATTGCTAAACTTGGATTAGATGAAGAGGAAAGGTAGCTAGATTTTGTTTTCCATCAAAAAGAGTACACTTTTGTAATTTCCTTACCCAATAATGAGTGTATTTAAATAAGCTAGGCCAAAAGTAACCAGACCTCATAATCTTAAAAGCTATGGTTCTTGGAGCAAAGTGACCACCAGCTGGTCTATCATAGAATTCAAACAATACTTTGTTAATTTGATCCAAATCAATACACCTAAAAAATATCCTTGAAAATTTATTTATATATATAACTCCATCAACAAGTACATAAGGAATGGATTGCAGCCTAAAGTACCTTCTCTTGGCCCTATTGAGACCTTATGGACACTCACCAGTTTGAAGGAAATGGATCATGTATTATATCCAAATTCTCATAGATGAAGCTACAGCTGTCACAGAGTCATCATGAAGTACCAAAACAAATTTTTTCTCTTTCAAGTCTGAAGCGAGATGCTCACACAGTCTTTTTCCTTTCACTAACTTGGTAGTTTTGATCTCCACATCAGATTCCATCACCCTTGTGATCCATCATGTCCTCTTTTCATTCAAGTCTCTGTTCAACAAAAAGTATTTCACAATAGGATGAGGCACAAAAATGTGAATCTTGTTGTTAGAAAACATATTCCTAAACTTATTTAAACTCCTTATGACTGAAAGCACTTGTTTCTCAACATATGTGTATCTTGTTTTATAACCTTCTAAACCTTGGCTGAAAAAGGTAATAGGTTGTTCCAAATTCTCATCATTTGCTTGGGTAAGAATGGTAGAAATCACCTATTCATTTCCAAAAGTTTACAAATTAAATTCCTTGGAGAATTTTGGACTTACAAGAGTAGGAGCTTGGGCAATGGCTTGCTTGATCTCTTCAAAAATTTCTTTCCTCCTTCTTGTCCAAGTGAATATCTCATCCTTCCTTAACATAGATGTTAGAAGTTTGACCAAATTATCAAAGTTAAGAATAAACCTCCTAATGAAATTGATCTTACCAAAGAAAATTTGTAAACTCTTCTTATGTTTAGGCAAAGACAATGCCAAGATGGCATTCACCCTTTCTGGATCAATGGACAAGCTTTTCTTAGAAATAATATGTCCTTATAGTTTGCCTTCATGGAAAATAAACACACACTTATTTGGGTTTATAGAGATCCAAAACTCTCTACACCTCTCAAAAATCTGCCTTAGGTGCTTCAAATGATCTTTTGCATCTTTGGAGAAAACTATCACATCATCAATATATACCAATACAATGTCATTGATTAATCCTTGAGAAGCCATATCCATTGCATGTTTTTAATTAGCTCCATCATTAGACAACCTAAAAGTCATTTTACTATTATCATATGTACCCCATTTAGTAGTAAAGGCTATCTTATATTGGTCACTTTGCTTCATCAGAATCTGATTACACCTATAATACCCATCAAAGATAGAAAACCTTTCACTACCAAACACAACTTGCAAGATTTATTCCAAGAATAATCTCTCTATTAAAGTCCCTAAAATCAACACAAAACCTTATCTCTCCATTATTTTTCCTAACATGAATTAGGTTTTCCAACCAAGATGAATGATTAATGGGAAAGATGATTTTGGACTCAATCAGTTTGGTGAGTTCTTTCCTCATGAGAGGCTCAATCTTGGGATTGATTGGCCTTTGTATTTGATTAATAGGCTTATCATTCTCATCCAAATCTATATTATGTTGAGCTAGATTCAAATCAAAACCTTTTAAATCACTATACTCCCATGCAAAGACATCAAAAAATTATTTGCATAACTCAATGAAAGCATGTTCTCTTCACTAGTACATACCTTCCCAAGTGCAAGCAATTTATCTTTGAAGATTTGAACCTTCTTATAGTTTTCCTACTTGGTATATATTATTACCTTCTCTTTCTTTATCTGGTCATCATCATTGAATATGCTCTCAAGAGTGACTAGGCCTTTAGGGAGTTTGTTAGACTTTAATTGCATAATTTTCCCTCCATATTGTTGCTGTAGTTTAGAATGATTCTTAGAAGAAAACTCAACTTCTTATTCTATAAAAAGTTCTATTTTTTGATCACTATCAAATACCTACCAATTAGTGACATTATCTAGTATGGAGGGCCTTACAATCTTCTTTTATCCCTTTTGGAACATCAAACTGAGCTCCAATTGCTGCCAACCTATTAACATGCTTGTTATCTTCTCTTGAAATAGAAGTGATGTTAAAAGATTTGAAATATTCCACAAGATCCCACACTCTATGCTTATAGGACTTAAGCAAAGAGTTTTTTTGTCAAATTTTGCCCTCTAACTTGATTGACAAGAAGTTTGCTATCACCAAACACTTGCAATTCTTTGACACCTTGTTTTGTTGCCCACTCATGGCCATGAATGAAGGCACCATATTTGACTACATTACAAGTACAAGATAACTAGAATCTAAAGGTTGAAAAATATCTTTTCTTTGAAGGTGAAACCAACATTGCTCTGCCACCAGCCCCACTCTTGCATATAGACCTATCAAAGAAGAGATGCCATAAACCACTCACCTCTTCACTTGGATTCACTAGATTGGGTATGAAAGATTCATTATAATGCATATATTACACTACAAGAATACATTCTCCAATAAAATTGTAAGGATCATGCTCATAGTTGTCATCTCCCCACTCATCTAGGAATAAATCAGAAACTCCCTCAAGGGAAGATGACAGAGATTGGTCAATATGAAGTTCCTCTTCATCAATGATAGCATAATTAAAATTTTACACCTTTGGTGAGAAAGGCTCCAAGTGATATCTATGAATAGGTTCTGACTCAATCTTCACTTTAGTGCCATACTTTGTCCTAAACACCATGTAGGACCAATTGGCTACCAAATATTTGCCTATCTTGGATATGAAGTCTATTGATAAGCAAAGAACAAAATAGGGAGGTAAATCTAAAACCACCACATCATGAGGAATTGGAAAAGTAGGAAAATCATGAAGGATCAAATTTAAACCTTTAACTACTCCCAAAGTCTTGGCTGGTGATCCATCTAATTACAAAACTCCTTTAGTCATTAGCTCATACTTGAGGCCTAACTTATCTACTATACATTTGGGCATAACTAATGTGCTTTATCCACTGTCAATAATACAATTATGAACCAAGAAATAGGTAAAAATGAGGAGTCTTCTCATCTTTATTCACTTGACCATCTATAGATTGAGTTTCATTTACCAAAACCACATTGTCATTTCTAGATGGGCCAACTTGTTTACCCAATCCATGTAATTCCTTTTGGAGTATATATTTATACCTTGGTAATGTTAGAGAATCCCAAAATGAGATGTTAATATGAAGCTTCTTCATCTGGCCCACCTCATTGATGGAAGGATTACTTACCTTGGGGTTCTCTTTATAAACATTGGCACCTTGTGATGTAGCTTGTGGAGGTAGAGTTATAGTAGCTGGCCTAAAGTTTGAAATCCTTTGATTTTCTTGAATTTTAGGAGCTTTATTAGACCATATTACCATATTATATGATGTATAATAACAATACATCCTTTATTGGCTCCTTGAACTTCATCCACAACCCTCTTCTTTGATCTAGTGTTGGCAGCCACACTAGCATTAATGTTGTTTGAATTTTCCAAGTGATTGATGGCACAAAAATCTCCCTCCAAGTGTTTAATGAGAGTAGAATAAAATTGGACTTGAACACCTTCCATCCCATGTTGCATTGACATCTCAAAACTTGGAACTTATGGAACTTGATTTCCTTGCATTGTCATGGTTTGGCTATGCATCTCATTTGCATAAACAACTTGTTCTTGACTTTACTCAAAAGAAGGGTAGCATGGTTGTTCTTGAAAAATATTGTTTTGGGTGGGAAAAATGGATTTGGAGGATGAGAAAGCATTTGGATTATAGCTTTGATAAGGCCTAGCTTGGGTGATTTGTTTTTTTCCATGCACACTATTTTGAAAGGGAGCTCTATTGGTTTGTCCAAACTGGTTATAAGGATAATATGGTCTATAACCTTGAGATTGTTTCCTCTTGAGGGAAAAAAAATTCATTGGTAAAACTTTGCAACAAACTTTTTAACTCATGGATTTCATTAGAAGGAACTATAGCAGATTTGTCATGACTAGGAAAAGGGGCTAATGTAGGCAATGCAACTTGATTAGGAGGTTGTAAATCAGGGAACAAAGGCATTGGGGGTCTAGGATCTATCTTCCCTTATTGGACAAGAAAATATTTTGAATTTATAGCTATCTCATAGGCAGCATGGAGTGTATTCCCCCCATAGATTGAATCATCATGGAAACATCACTGTTTAATGCCTTTAGGCAATAAAAAAATGCATAGTTTGGTGTAGGCCTCACAAGAGTTGGGATCCTATCCCATGTTTTTTGGAACCTAGTATTAAAGTATTGCATGAATTTGTGTGGTCCCTTCTTGATTGTGGTCAATTGCTTAGCTAGAGATAGGTGATTACTCTTTTCTCCAAACCTATTAGTCAATAGATTCCCCAACTCATCCCATGAGCCAATAGAATTTATAAGTAGGGTCCCATACCAATCCAAAAATTTTCATTTAAAAGACAAGGCCAAAAACCTAATAGCTACATTTTCTTGGGTGATGTTGTGGATATTACAAAAATTTTCTATATTCCTAATGTGCTCAATGGTAGTAATAGGACCATCCCCACTAAAATATGGGATACTTTTGAGGGATATTAGTGAAAGGGAGATGCCCTCATGAAAGGCATAAAAGGTTGTCTTATAACCATCTTGGAATGATCACTATGGATGTTAGGAATGTAATGTAACACAAACTTAGAATCTTTAAACACAAAATCTCTTTTGTATGGATGATTGTTGACAAACCTAAACCTTTTGGTGGAATATGGAGGTAGTTGCACAAATTTAAAAGTTACACCTTTAGAAAAATACCTAGTGGTTACCTTTGGCATGGAAAGAAAGATTGATCATCAACCAAAGACTTTAATTCTTCAATGGAGTTTCTAGGTACTAAATGTAGATGTTTCTTTCAACTTCACTTATGCCAAGACCAACACCAATATTGAATAATATTCTAGAACTTAGAAGTCCCACTGGGCATGCTAAAAACTATTATCACTTGGATTCACACCCTTGAGGAGATGCTCAGCTCTTCTCATCCAAGTGGCATAATGGAGACATCTCTCTTGCTGTGGGTGAAAATTTTGTTGAGATGAATCTCTAGTAGGGCTAGTTCCCTTAATGCAATTATTTGAAGCACTCTTTATCCTATCAATTTGTGTATGAAAAAGGTTAAGGTAAAAAACTAAAAAACCAAATGGTGATGCACCAATGTATAATGTCCTCCCAGTTGACTGAAACCACTACTTAAAGATAAACAAGGTGTTTCTCATATAAGACTCACAACTCAGGATTCATTACTACTTCAATGTTTCATATGCTAGATTCAAGAAGGTATATAATTCTTAGGAAGGGAATGAATGATTTTAAAGAGGGATACAATCATGAACCACTTATAGGATATCTCTACACTTAGAAAGAATACTAGCAAAGACCTACAACAATATATTTTCTTCAAATTGGTAGACCATCAAGAGTACAAGATAGAAAAGACAATCTTTCACTAGACTAGACCAACAAGATTCAAGTCATTACTCAATATTATAACATATGAGTGCAACAGCACTTGTATATTTATTCAAGAGTTCTTTAAGTACAAATATGGCTAGAATTTTCCCAATAACCAGTGGAGGCTCTTGAAAAGAGCTAAAAGAATGCATATATATAACTTTGAGAGAGAAATCAAGCAAAGGAAGTCCAAAGGTCACTCAAACATGTGTCACCTTGAGAATATCAATTAAAATTTCATGTGATAGAGGGGTGAGGTGAATCATGACATGTCAAGAGGTCTGCTTGTCTAAAACAAGTCATAAGAATGGTGAAAAGTGGCATAAAACCTTCGGAATTGGCACAAGAAACTACCTTTATCAAAGACCATCCATGAATGTTTGAAACTAAAAACAAGAGAGTTACCACATAACACTACTCAAGGGAAATAGAACTCATTGCAATAGTTAGCAAATGTTCCTCCTAACTGCTAGCCTTCCTCTGGACACCTGTGTTTATCAATTTCATAGAAGCTCTTTGATTTGGTTGGCTACTAACGATGACTTAAACTATTAACCTGTCTATTATTTACTTATTTTGTCTACATTAGATGCTCAGGATCCTACCATTTTTTACTTCCACATTTTCCCTCAGGGTCCCACCAAGCCTTTTGACACCAATGGCTATTTTCTATAGTTTGAAATTGAAGTTTGTGAGCCATCACCCTTCTCATTCATTTAGGATATTTTCCTCAGACACTTTTTCTCATGGACCTAATTTATTTTAGACTTTATTTCCTGTAGGCCTTTTTCCCACACTTATCAAACTTTCAACCATTTATTTTGGCATTTTCTCCTGAGATAATTTATTCAAATTTTTTACGTTTAACAATTTCTATGGATAATTTTTCATGTACAAGGTATTTATGACTTTTGACTTAAGTAATTCCTTTAGACAAAAATCTAAAGGAAATAAGCCTTGGGTTTTTTTTGATAGAAAACTACCTTCAGCTCTGGGAGATACCCTTCGTATTTTGTAAATGATCTCTTTGAATTTTCTATTTATGCCTTTACTAAAAGGAAAACACCCTCCAAAAATCTTGAAAATGCCCACCCTTTGGCTTTTCCATTTGGTCCACTTCGTTGTAGATAGGTACCTTTTGGAAACTTTGAAAATGATCATTTCTCTAAGAAAAGTACCCTTCGGAGAAATTGAAAAGGACCATTCTTTGAAAGGAAAGTACCATTCAGAAAAGTTTCAGCTAGGCCATTTCTTCAAGAAAATACCTTTTGCGAAAAATGTTAAGTGCCTTTAAAAAAAATGAAAATGATCCATTTAAGATCAAAAAAGGTCCTTTAGGGAAATTGTTTTGAAAAAAACATCTGAAACAATTTCTAACACTTGAACAAAAAACCCAAAATAATTCTTACCAAAAGAAAGAAACCTTGCACTTTTTTCCATGGGTTTTGAGTGTAAGACCTCCTTCGAATGAAATATACATAATAGGAAAACCCAAAGTCTTGCAGTTATGGAAACTTGAAGTTTAAAACCAAGATAAACCCAAAGTGAATAGCTGAGCTCAAATGACTAAGTCAAGAAATGTTTTTGAAGCAAGTCTTTGAACATGAAAAACTTTACTTGTGCTTTAGTGAAGGACTTTAGACTTAGGACACAAGAACTTTGAACTAGGTTGAACAAACCCACATGACCAGCTTCCTCTACAAATACTGCATGTGCAAGATATGGCACTTTGAAAATGTTCTTAAACTCTGCCTATTAGCATGACTAAAATAAAGTAAAAATACCTATACAACAAATTGATAAAATCTAATAGAATTTATATTATGTTGAATAAACTTGAGATCACTCAACGACATGATATTTACCCCCTAAAAGATATAAAGGCCAAATTTTCATATAGGGGTGCCGAATTTTGACCTACAAGGTTATAAATTGGTTAATAGGATGAACATAGAGGCCTTGTCTAATAGTGACAAAATGATAATAATGATCAACTACCTACTCAAGAATAGTTAAAAAGGAGATGAAATTGATTAAAATCAACTGGAATAGGATAAGGCACAACTTGAATTTGATGAAAAGTTTAGGAGCTAAAGATAAATTTTTGCTAACCTCCAAAGAAAAGTAGTGACAATTGAAAATGTGTCACAGAACTTCATGCATCTAACATATATTATAAGTGCACATCTACTTGATGAAAATTATAAAAAATAAGATATAGTGATGCAAGTCTACCAAACACAGGACATAAATGAGAGGAATAATATTTTTAAATAAGTTAAAGTGCTGGGAGAGAAGATAGAGATAATACAAAGAGAGATGGATAAGGTATTTAGGGTTTTTCAATGTAAGGTAATTTAAAAGGAAAAAACATTCAAGAGGTTTTCAAAAAAATTTCTCTTGAGATAACATACTCAAATCTAAAGGACATTGAGCTCCAATCAAGGTTCATTTTAAGAGCCCATGTCAAAAACCCCTTAAGTTTGTTTAGGTGAATCTAATTCACAATCTTAGTGAATCTAAGTATATTTGGAAAAAAATCACCTTTTAAAGTTTTATATACACGTGCCTATTAGCATGTTTGGTTCAAGGTTGATGACATCACTTGGGACCATGTTGTTGGGTGACATCATGCTATTGGGTGACATCATGTTTTTTGGTGATAACATGTTTTCATCTAGCACCATGTTGTCTGGAAATAACATATTACCACCTAGCACCATGATGTCAAGAAACAACATGTTTTCACTCGATTTTATGGTGCAAAGCCACAACATGCTATTGATGGACAACATGTTGTTGTCACTCAACAACATGGTACTGTGTGATGACATATAATTTTCCAATAACATGCTACTGCTCAGGCCTAATGGTGCCAATATAAGATTGGTAGCTACCAATCACATGAATCAGATACCTCCATTCCCTAGTAATTTGTAACTTATAAAGACCCTCCATGACCCTCATTTTCACACTTTATTCATAGGTTTATCTTGTCCTACTCAATCTTCTTAAATTTTTTAAAAACAACTCTTAATCAAAATGGCTTTAGCTACTACGGAGTCCATAGAAACATGTTTAATCCATAATAATATTTTAAAGACTTTATTGTGTCTAAACTTCCTCAAATTGGTGCATCATCCTGAGACATATGTCGATTGGATAGATACCTATCATCTTTAAGGCTTGGAGGACATGCCTAAGTATGACACCATGATCAACAATAACTTGCTCTGATCTTTGATTTATTATTACAATCATATTGAACCCTGATTCCATGTGTAGGATAACATGAAGTTGATATCATTTGGTACCTCTCCCTTCGATCTCCACAATTTGACAGGCCTTTTAAATTACAACATAAACCCTGTTAACAACAAAAGTTTGTTATCTGATGATGACAAAAAATATTTGGAGTCTATCTACAACTTGGCCATTGACCTAGTTGGTAAGTGATAAATTTATTAATGACATTTAATTTTTTTTAATAATTTTGAAATAATTATTATTACTTAATATAATGTCTTAGTTACATGTTTTCTTCTTTCATTGTAAATAATCGACTCAGAAGGGGAATACAAGTTGAAAAAATGTCTAATCCATTTATGAAATCCATTGTGTATTTCTTCCAAGACACAATTGTTTTATAGGGAAGACCAGGGGACATTCCCTATTGGGCTATTTTCTATATTATTTGTTCTTTGTTGGGGGTAAAATATGACAGGTGCACATATATATATCAAGCAAGATTAGGTCTGAGTTGAATAATGCCTTTTTGAATGAGACTTCCACCATTTCTTCCTCCAACTTTATCTTGGACTTGTATTATGAGACCTTATATGATACATAAAAAATAGTAATTTTAACTTCCCTCCATATAAAAATGACTGCTAATTCTTTGTCCATCGAAGAAAAAGAGTAATTTTAACTTTCAAATTAATCATCTCTATTGCTTTATATTTATTTAAATTGTGACATTTTTTGGCTTGTTATAGATAAGAATGTGTACATATGACATAAGAAAATAGGTAGCATCGAAAGGTAGTTGTGCTCCTGAGCGCTCTAGAAATACCAAGTCCATGGAGTCTTCATTTAATTCATTCTAAATTTATAAATTCCAAAGGCCTCCTTAGATATCATTTCTGCATGTAGGTTCTCCTCCCAAATATTCATGATTATTTATTTCTTGCATTTTTTAATGAAAACATTATTTTTCATATTATTTTTTTAATTTATTTGTTTTTTTAAGTGGACTCTCAAACCGTTACCATTGAAGATTATTCCCAACAATATATTCAATGTTTTCCACCTTGCATTTTTTTAAATTGAAGTTTATACTATTGGATACTTTGTTAACTAGATAATTTACTCTTTTTGTAGTTGAAACCACCACTGTCACTTCAAACAGGATAAATAGAATGGAAGAGGAAATCTCTCCAACTACACATAATAACTATTTCATTTTAAATTTGTATTAATTTATGTTTTTTAATTTATCATTTTTGAATAAATTTTTGTTTTACAGGTCACCCTACATCTATGAGAAGAATTCCTCCACCCACACCACCCATCCAGACTCAAAGAAGAGGGAAGAATATCTCCTTCCCTAAATAGAGTAGAGGAATCCTGTAAATTTCAAGGTCTAAATTCCTAAATTTCTCTATTGGTGGTGTTTATAATTCATAGGGACTTACATATTTACAACATATTGATCTTGATGAAGAGTATCTCAGGATCAAAAGTGGGGCCCTAGTTGGTGGTGAATTTAATCCAAATGATTTTATTCAAGTTTCTAATGTGCCTAAAATTAAAGTGCCTTCTACCTCTTGCCCATCTACCTCACCCACCACTCATAATTTGAACTTGTCTAATGATTCTATAAATTATTTTCCATTGGATGATTTAGTTTATGAAAATCTACTTGATAATTTGAATGAGGGTGTTATTGATGAGTTTAATGCTTTGAAAAAATGGGAGATAAGGGAAAAATCATTGATCAAATAAATCAACTCCCATTATCACAATAAATCCCAAAGAGTTAATTTATTTTATCTTGTTCAAAATGAACCCTCAAAGATTGACACTTTATGTAATCAAGCTCAATCTAGGTTTATTTTTATTAATAATGTTTACAATGATAATGTTTTAGGAATTATGATAAATAGGTTGGAAAATATAAATGGATAATCCCATGCCTATTCAATAAATGGGTTAGCGATATAAACCTTGTTTCCCTTGCCCAAATAGAGAAGGAAAATGTTTTGGTAAGATTTCATCATTTCTAAAATGTATTCTTATTATTATAATTTTTATGTACTTGAGTATTATATTTTATTTGTCAATTATAGGCAAAATATTTGAATAAAGAAGCACAACTTCTTAATATTCATTTGAAAAACACTCGCAAAAGTCTAACCTCAACTATTGCATTGAATGAAAATATTATTTTGTTAAATAAATAGAACAACACTTTGAAGAAAATTATTAAAGAGCATGGGATGAATACATACATTTTATTGAAGAATAAAATGGATGGAAATCCAAGTATTATTTTAGTCGGCAATGCATCAAATGAGGAGAAGGAAAATCTTACAAATATCAATTTTGTTGTAGAGGATCTTCTTAAGGAAAAAGTTATCTATGAGGGCACAAGGGTAGGTCAGGAAAGTGGGTTTTTTATGGAGGGTAGAAGAACACAAAAAGTGGGTGAAGAGGATGTTGGAGGAAGATGTTAGTTTGTTTTGAAAAAATTATAATGTTCCAAATGACTGATTTCTATTCAAGATAGTTTATTATGTTTGAAAACACTTGTTTTATTCAACATTATACATGTCAATGTCAAATGATATATGTTGCACTTTATGTTTGAAACACATTTGGTTTGTAATTTTATGATTTTAAATGTGTTGTGGTAAAGCTTAGTTAGCTTCAAATATTCAATGGTTATACTGTTATAGTAGTTGTACTATTTGAAATACTCTTGGTTAAATGTATTATTTAAATTTTCTTTAGTCTTAAAGATTTTGTAGGTAATGTTCAAAATGAATGTTAACTATTAAACACTTATGTAAACAATTATTAATTTATAGGGATAAAGATATATTATCTGTTACACTATGTTTGAAACATACTTGGTTTATAATTTTATGATTATAAATGTGTTGTGGTCAAGCTTAGCGGCTAGCCTTAAATATTTAATGGTTATAGAAGTTGTACTAATTGAAATACACATAATTGTAATAGGACAAATGATAAAGTTCTTAATTCCAGTCTATTGAAGAAGCATTGCTACATTTTTACTGTCAAAATTTCATAATTTTTAATGTGAAAGTGAAGACATCAATTCCAATTGACTCTCAATTAATCCATAGAGTTTAAGAAGATTGAAAGTATTTTACATGCATGAAATAGATTACACAATTTAAACAATTTGAACATGAAAAAAATATGAAATATTTTAGAAAACCATAATTTATATACATATCAAACTAAAACTTGAGTTGATGAAATAATCCTCGAGAAACTTTCTCATCATAAGTGTGATTTGCATCTACCATGTTAGTGCCATATTCAATCTCGGTATTCACATCCTCTAAAGTGGTCACTGTATTACTAACACCTCTTCTTTCAACTAGAGAACTCCATGTTGCCAGTGCTCTTTCATAAGGAAACTTGTCCACAGAATAATGCAAAACATAAAGTCTCAAGCAAGTCTCTAGATTTTTATCTAATCTATTTCTAAGTTTTAACTTCATGAAAGATAATGCACTAAACACTCACTTATATTCCATAGAATCCAAAATCATTTTTTGAATAAGTTCATATAATCTAAAATATTCACTAATAATTTATTGTAAGATGTTACTAGGATAAAGTTTTTTCCATAATTGTGTAATTGCACCATTTTTAGTTGGGTCACTTAAATACTAAAATTGATCCATCATAGTAAATATGAACTATGTTAACTGAGATGTTAGTAATTTTTTTTATTAAAAAAACATTAATCTCATCTCCATTCACCTTTATAGATTTACATAAATGCTTAGTAATTGAACACATGCATTTGTGAAATAAACTACTAATCTGTTGATTGTTAACATTGTTATAAAAAATGGGATTCACAACTCCCATGCCCTCTAACAATTCATCCCTTTTAAAATGTTATATGATCTTAGTAGATAAACTTTGTGATATTTGGCTTAATTTAATTAACATTTTATATAAAATAATATCATATAGTAGATGTATTATAGGTACATTTTTAGGTTCATCTCCCACAACTTCAAGTCTTTTATAACAAGTGTGCATTGGGATCTCATTTCCATTTACCATGAAACAAATATGATCATTGATATTAAATTTCAAATAACTCTCAGGATTCTAAAAATCTATCAAAATTTCTTAGGTTATAAAAATAGGTTTGTGAAAGCTTTCATTCAACGTGTATAATATATCTCAAGATTGACATACACATTTTCTCAAATGTATGAAGTCAATAATATATATAGATCTCTCTTGGTCATTATTCATTAAACAATTTATTTCCTTCAACATTGACAAAATATCATATAATGTAAGTAATTTTTCAAAATTTGTTAAATGGTATAAAAAATATTTTATTTTGTCAACTTACCTATGGTATTTATACATAAAACCTGCTAAATATGGATATTCCTCAAAAAATTTGCATGCAGATTCATAGATGGAAATTCATCTTGTATCAACATATTTTAGTATTTTTTACCATCAGTTACCCCAATTGCAAATTTTTAGAATTCCAAAATTTTTTGGGCTGCTTGACATATAAACATATAAGTCACGAATGAGCTCTTCCACTTTTGTAACATTACCAAATGTGCTAATAATATTGTATGCGAGATTCATCCTATGATCTATGCAATGAATCATAATCATAAATGGAAAACTATTATGTAAATGCGAACATAAATATTGCTTCTATGCCCCTGCATCATTGATGCACCATCAATGCCAACACACACCAACTTCATATCTATGGCATAATCATCCATCCTAAATTTATCTCTTAAATTGGATACAACCAATTTGTGAAGGTTTTTTGTATTGTAATTGTATACCATTTTATAGATAGCTAATAGATGAGATTGCCTTGAATAGTTTTTAAAAGTATAAACATACATGCAAACCCATGATGTGTTGTTAACTACACTGACCTCATCAATGGATAGTGAGATAAGTAGTGATCTCTTAACACTTCCTTTTAAAATTTCCTTTTCAAACATTGCTAGATATTTTTCCATTTCCAAAGCACTATTATCCGACTAATGAGATTGTGGAATATCAAGAAACCCATTATGTTGAAACAAAATCTTATAATCTAAAAAATCTAAAATGAGTCTACCCTTTTTTAAAATGTGGTAAACGGTAGAGAACTGTACATTTTTTGCCTTTAGATTGGATTACATAAATTTTCCAAATTGATCGTTGATTGTTACCCCTTTCTCAAAAATATGTTTTTATTATTTTTGATTATTTTTCATAATCATGTGCATATCTTACATGCATGCATTCTTATCTATTTTTCCATCTATGTGTTTTTTAATCTATCCATTTGGGTACTTCACAAACACACACACACACACAAACACACACACACACACACACACACACACACACACACACACACACACACACACACACACACACACACACACACACACACACACACACACACACACACAACCATATTGATTCTCAATTATGTCAAATTTAAGTTGTATTCTATGTTCTTTTTCAATTTTTCAACTGCATATTGTACATCTGCATTCTATTAGAATCTCATTACCATTTTTTGGTTCTATAGGTTCGATAAATGGATATTTTTCTACCCAATCAACTTGAAAATACTTTCCAATTGTCCATGTACTTCTCTTCCTCTGTTGATATTTTAAAGTAGAATTTTCAACTAAATTTGATTTCTAAAAAGAACTAAAATTCTCTTCTGAATTGTCCAGAGGAGTGTCTTCTAGGGGTGGCATGTCATTGATAAAATCTTCAAGTGGTGAGATGTTATCATGATTAACTATTTATAATGAAATAATATCATTATCAATGATGATTTATACATTTAAATGGTTTTGAAATTATTCTATAATTAAAAAGAAACATTATTGATTTTTAAAAAAAATCAAGAAATACCTGTATTTGGAGTGTATATTGTTCACACAATTATCTTTATTTGTTTTTTAAAATAAGATAATATGTTTGATTTTACTAATATTTATTTTTATGTTTTAACCTTACCATCAAACACCATTTTAACAAAGGGATGATGTTATAGGACTCGAGACATAGCCAGGTGATAGCAGTTGGGAAGGCACTATCAGGTGATAGTAATTAGGCAGCGTTAAAATATAGTTAAGAGAAAAAAGTTGAAAAAATAGTATGCTATCAGGTGATAGCACTCTAGTAGTGCAGTATGTTGTTGGGTGATTGTAAATGGTCAGTACAATTTGGTATCAAGTGATAATACTCAAGAAGCATAGTATGCTACTATGTAATAACAATTGGGATGGTACAATATGCTATTCGATTATAATAATCAAGTAGCACAATATGCTATTAGGTGATATAAACAAAGCATTATAGTATGTTTTCAATCAACATCAATTGGGAAATAGAGTATGTTATTAGGTGACAACAGTCATGTGGCATGGTATCCTATCTAGTAGTAGTAGTGAAGTGACAGAGAGGTGCTTGTAGGGATGTTGTCGAGCATCCTCAAGAACTTGGAAATGAGGTAAAGAAAGAGACTTAGATGGTAACCCCAATGAACATATATACTATATATAAGGCAAATTACATGGCTTCCCCCATAATTATTGTAAATGATTGGCGAGTCGACCCATAATAAAAATTACATCATAAAATTTTAGGCAAATGGGCCCTATGTACTACTCCAAAAAATTACCAAATTCAATTTCCCAAAAAATGAATATTCATAAATTAACAAATATTAGCTACTAAAATTTACCATGGCTCTAATGGAAACCATCAGTGCTAAAATAATTAACTTTAGAAATGACAAACATGAAGGAATTGATAAAGGTTGCCCTTGCATGATGGGATAATTTGGAATAACATATTAAAGAAGATGGTATCAAGTTTTTGATAGTTTAAAATGCCTTAAAATGGATTCCCATGGGTGGGCACAACTATTATCTTTGGGTGATGTTGGACCCAAATTTTATCTAAGTATAAAGATGCACACTTTTAGAGATTACATGGTGCATAGTATCCATCTATTTTAAAGATAAGATAGGATAATATGACCAATAGTGTGGAAAGACACATAAGGATGAAGGTTCGTAGATATACCTAAAAATATGGGAGCACTCTAAAGGATATTTACCTTGTCATGGAGCTCACGTATGGTGATGAATTAGTCGACACATAACAAAGAGTGTCAAGATAAGGGAGGAAGTTGGGCAGACCATGGAGTGTGAGAAAAAGAATTATCAGAGTGAGTCCATCAAAGAAGATCATTAAGACATATATTTTTTGAAGTGAATCTAGCATTGTGGAATTTATATAGGGAGCTATTAGGATAAATACATTAAATTTAAGTAATTATAACTACTAAATATATAAATGTTTTATCACTTTATAAGCATGCATTTATGTAATTCAATTGCAAGGTGGTTCTTGAATACTATAAAATTCCCTCTTGGATTAATCTTGATATCATATAATAAAGTTTTAAATATTATGATTTTGATATTAAAATCTATTTTTACTTAGTGAAAATACATGAACTTATGTATTATTTTAGTGCCTGAAATTACACTAAGCAATTTCAGGCATTTGTTAAGATATTAAAGCCCACATGGAGGCAATAAATGAAAATGCATAAACATTTTTTAAAACATGAAACTGAGCTAAGCATTGATGTTGAGGAAGGCCATGTAGAAAAAAAAACTACAGTACTATTTTTTTGAGTCCAGTAGAGGTGTTGACAAGTCCACATAGGATTAAAAGAGATTACAACATTCTTTTGCCTATGTCAACACTAGAAACCTGCCATGTAAGCATTCCAATTAAATTGAAGTTTTGATGGAACAAAGAGAAATGTGTGGAAGAGTTTGGAAAATATTTTGGGGTTGAATGCAAATTTGACCAGTTGCAAATAACATTGTAGAGTTCTACTGGAAGTTTGGGTGTTGAAACACAATTGTAAATGGGGGTAGGGAAGCTTGAAATTTTTTTTTTATGGTGAAATGAAATTTTAAAAATTTCAAATTACACATTACACTCCCATCCACAAAACCCATGATGGTAAAGAAAATAGTATAAGTTGAGCCGTTGACTTTAGTTTGATTCATCTCCAAAATTTTAACTTGTCTCTCCATCTAAAGATCCTACAGAGAACATGGCATGATAGGTGAATGATGGAAAATCAAAAGTGGGAAGCAATTTAACAACTTTACTAAATTTTGATTTGCTAGTAGGTCTTCAAATCCCATATCCTTGTAATGTGTGCATGATAAGAAATGTACAGTTGGAAAACTCTTACCCATAACAAAAAGCAAGCTAGTTGTTATTTTCTATAGTAAGGTATAATGGAATTCGATGCCTAACATGGTCATGCTGACCTTCTTTGATTTTTTACAAGATGCAAGGATGATGGTAATGAAATTACATAGATTGGGACTATTTTAGGTGTCAAACCAGTTATGATTGGTTCTACCATTGTAGATATGCATTGTTTAGGGTCTATGTTTAGTCAAATATCACTTGATTTCAATGGGAATTCTAGCATAGATAAACAAAATCCTTATAATACCATGTGCTACAAGTGATTCAGATGTGTATCCAAAAAAAACCAAAAACCATGAAGCTACTTGAAATATAGTACGGTTGTCGATGTCCTTATAGAGTTCAGGACAAAGGTGGAGGTATCCAACCTAAATATAGAGTTTTGGTTACCTAATTTCTTTTACCAAAAAATTTATAAGATTCTAGAAGAAGAGAAGAATTTGACATTGAGGGATAAGTTAATTAATGTTTACTATTTTATGAAGGACACATCTAAGAGTTGAATGGTTCAAAAATTTTGAGAGTCTTTTTTTTGGTTATTCATGAGGGCGAACCTTTATTAGAGTGTGAGTTCAAAAAAAATAATGGTGTTTGAGAATATGTTTATCAGCAAAAATATGAGCCACACCAATTCATATAGCTTAATATGAGGCCTTCAATTTGTGTCCTTTGTTGTGAAGTGTCATGGTTCAGTTCTTGATCTCCTGGTCCTTGGTTTGACCCAGGCATGTGAAATAGAAAACTCACCACATATGCCAAAGGAATGGTTATTGGGCCAACATATATTAGTATTTAATTCTGATGTTAAGCTTTATAGAAAGAATTCTTCCCTTGTGGATGCTAGTGATGATTATGATGGTCTAAAGAGCACTACATTAGAATCTTGCCTAATTAAGTAATTTACAGAAAGAATTCTTCCCTCAGCTCTAGATTTCCCCAATACAAAGGAATTATAAAATTATAAATGGGACCCAAATTTCCCCAAAACAAAGGAAAATTATAAAAATGCAAAAGCAACCAAAATTTCCCCAAAAGGTAAAAAAGTGAAAATTAATGCATTTTTGCATTAAAAAATGTGGAGGTAACCCTAAAAAGTAAATTTGAAAAATGAAAAGATGAAAAATGCAAAATGTGAAAAAGCAAGTTGGAGCCAAAAAGCAAAAAGGTAAAATAACCTAAGTTTTTACATTTTTCATTACTTTGCTTATTTAAGCACTGTATGGGAGAAATATCACAAGTCTGTAAATTAAAGGTGGGCCTTTCCAAAAGATAATTTTAAAATGGCCATGGATATGGATTGATCAAATGCCATCATTACAAGACTAGGTTATTCTTTGACATGCACTAGGGGAAGGGCAACTATCAAGAAGATTCTAGTTTTACAAATGAGTGCTCATAGGGCATCTTTAGGCAATTACATAAAAAGTCAAGGGGTTTGTTTGGACTTCACTAAAAATATTCTCTTTTTAGCTCAAGCAAAAGGCATCTCCAGCCAAGAAATAAAATTTTAGGTTGTAAATCTTCATCATTACTTGTAGAGGTTGTTGGAACAATGATTTTTAATGTAAAAGGATGAAGATTCTAGGTGTGGAAAAGGATATTTTCTAGTTGGGAGCATCTTGGTGGGACTTTGAGGGGTGTTTCAAAAATTTTTAATATTGAAAATTAAAACCCACATTATAAAATTTGTAAAGTGGTAAAAATGTATAAATAGAGGGCTTCTCCTCCATTCTAAGGTTGTTATTATTGGTCTTTGTTTTTCCTAAGTCTAGGCTCTTCCAGTAAATTTTGGGATCCATTGCTATGTGTAGACATTGTCTCCTTTGATAATGTGGTTGTAGCTATACAATCATTAGCAAGCTTTGAGAGCATTTGTAATATGTCTCCCTTGTCCAACATGTAGAAAACTCACCATGCTTATGCCCATGATAACATTATGAAAAATTGATGTATGTAAGATCTCTTTTCAAGATAATGAAAATATTTGTGGTTCTCTACTATTTCCTATTGATGAAGTGCAGTAATATGTTTTTCATGTTATGCTAATTGGACATTTGGTCTAATGTTCATTACTGGTTATCATTTTGAGCATATATCTAAATTATAAACCCTTTCTACATTTTAACTTAAAAATATGTTGTTGAATAAATCTTTAGGGCACCCTAGGTTTATGGAGTTGATAGGAAAAAGTGTCTAAAATTTTGGTTGTAGTGTATGCTCTAGAATTTTAGGAATCATTTGGTATTTCCCATCATCTTGCATGTGAGTTTTTCTACATATTTGCTAAGGAATATTGCCATGAATACTGACATAAACCCCATGGTTTGAAAACCACAAACACACCACTCCCATTTTTAAAAATTATATAATTCTCCTACCCTATTCTACCCTACAAATAATACACCATTTGAATATGTTAAGTGTTATTTTCCTTGCAAATGCATAAAACATTCCCTATATAACATGTGTTTGCATTTTATGCTTTAAATCCTAGCATTGTAGACTTTTATTTGACCCCTATTTACCAAAGATTCTTTAGAACGAAGATAGAAGTCATATACCCATCTTTCTTAAGTAGCTTGTATGTGACCTAGAGCATTTATTCATCTCATACAACAACCCTTTCTAGGTGGAGTGAAAAAGCTTGGTTGTGTCCTGGTCATATTTATTGTTCTTTGTGATGAAAATCCCCATGGAGGTTGAATTACATAATCAATCCATGTGAGAAATATACACATTAGGTCCTCTCACATTGGTTTAAATAGAGCCAAAATTAGTAGGGAGATGACCACACCCTTTGTTGGTTCCTCACAATAATTTTATGTTTTTGATCCATTCGTGATGCCAAACCCTTCCCCATATATAAAAAAACATTAGTGGGTTTTTCATGTATTTTTTTTGACCATTTTCTCAAGTGTGCAAAGCCAAGCAAAAGAGGTGTACAACTGGGAGCCAACACTCAAGTGACACCATTATTGGGGAGAAACTAAGAACCTTGGAACTTGTGTTATCGAGGACTCTTGTAGAGAGATATAAGTACTTCATGTTTGAAAGTTATCTACCTATATTTGCACTGATTTGACTATCTTGTGGCTATCAATGCTATAACACTTTACTGGGGAGTATTGAAGTCTTGGTCACTTGTGTTGCTAGGGATTATCATAGAGAGTTGTAAGTATTTCATGTTGTGAAGTTATTTGCTATCATTTTATACATTTGGTCCATCAATGTCACACACTCAATTGGTGCCATTGCTGGAGACAATTATTTTCATCCATGTTGCTAAGGAATCTTGTAGAGAGTTAAAATAATTTAGGTTCTATCAAGTTCTTTGTATTGGAACATTTTTATGCAAGTAATCTCAACTATATTTTCAAACAAATTTGTTTGTATTATATAATAATTTTTAAATCTGAGATTATTTGAGTTTGTTTCACTACTTAAAGTCATCAACAAGTTCAACACTCCATTGGGAAAGTTGGCAGAATTTGAAAGATATGGCAAATTGACTTCTACTATGTTTCTTACAAAGAGATGTTAAATTGCATGTTGGAAGGTGTTTTCCCCCTTTCAACATACTTATAAAAATTTTAGTATATTTTCCTTATATTATCTCATCAATCATGTTTAACAAAGTATAATTTTAGCATGTATCACAATTAGTTTGTTAACTGTTATATTCTAGAATTTTGATTCTAGTGGTGATTCCAATTTTATCACCTAGTTTCAAGGAAGATCATTGCCTATTTTGAATATCTTTGTTAAGTTTCAATTTTGAGTATTTTCTTGTTTTTAAAGATGGAAGGATTGAGATCATCTTTTAAAGGTGATTTGTCAAAAAAACTTGTCTCACCCCTAAGTTTGCATCAAAGATGAAGGAGACAAGTTTGGAGGCCAGTTGAAAGGTAAAGTTTAGTAGCTAAGGATTCTCTAGATTACCAAGATTTTGATAATCTTGAATTTTTTTATTGAACTTACCATTATTTAAGACTTTCATAGCTCTCTTAGTCATTATGAAACTTATAGTCCTATCTATTATCCATCTCCTTCTCTACCAACTGAATCCCCTCCCAAGTTTGATCTACAAATACACCTCATTCAACCCCTCACAACCCTTTGCCATTTGTTCATGAACCCACCATTGAATCAATCATGAGGCATAGGGATAAAGATGAGAATGAACATATTGAATAATTCATTCCTAAATTTATACCTATCAACTTTGATGAAATGGAGCTACCCTAATGAGGTCTCAAATGAATTAAGGAATTGCCTTCCAAAATTTTAAATAAACAATGCAATGAGTGGTGATCAACACTTGAGGGTTTTTCAAAATATCATTGAATATTATGAGGTTGAGCATGAGGATTTTTGCATCAATCTAATTGTGCATACATTAGAAGAAGACACTCATGAGTGGTTTGATTCCCTTCTTTGTGGATGCATTGACTCATGGGAAGAAATCAAGAATATATTTATAATTTAGTATGGTGACAAAATTGATCTAAGGTTGGTTTTGGATGAAATTAAAAACATAAAAAATAACCCCAATGAATGTGTATAGGAATTTAATACACAGTTCAATAAGATCATGATGCAGCTAACTAAAAACATAAAACCTAGTGATATAGTGTGATTGATTAAGTATTGTGATGCCTTTGATAAGATGGCTACATACTACTTGAGGCACAAGGCTCCCACAAACTTATAGTAGTTGGATTTCAATATGGATATCCAAATTAAGATCAATATAAAGGCTGTGGGTAAGCCCATGAATAAGTAGATTGATGTAAAGTTGGTTAATCCTAAAAAAACATAGTCCACAAAGATAACCAACCTTGAAGAGATGGTGAAAACTTTGGCCTCCATTGTCTAATAAATGTCATACAAGTTGGCTAGAGCTGATAAGGGATTATCTCATGAGTTTACTTGTCAGGAAAGAGCTCCAAATATGAATCAAACATAAGGAAGGCCAAATTTCCATAATTGAGACAATGATAAAGGGAAGAGGCCTACACATGAGTAAAGAATGGATAGAAATCAGAATAAAAGGGTTAAAAAAGAAGTGCCTGATCCATTAAATGAATAAGTGAATGCTGTAGGTTATGACCTTGACATTGATTGGTGTGATAAGTACTTCAGTCCCTATCCCCCATGTGATAATGCTAAACTGATTGATGAAGATGTGGATGAACCTGAGTTTGCATCATCTGATGATGATAATTTGATGTTCAATTGTTAATGCCCCTGAAGCAAGATGTCTACCTCCATAGAATTTTTGAGTGAAATATAAAAGGTATGTGTCCTAACTTGTGAATTTGCTTATGATGTTAATATGGTATAAGCATATGAATTGCCCAATCATGATTTTAAGTTTTTAAGATCACTGATGATTAAGAAATATTATGGGGGGATTTATTCAGTTAAGGATAGGTAGCTGATAATTAATATAGTAGTTTCCAAAAATAAATAATATTAATTGAAAAGTAGGTAACTGAATTCTCCTCCTCAAAACATCACCCCTAAAAATCCAAAGGTAGGGGATGTAAGTAAGAAGATAAAGACGATTACAATAGTCCTAAATAAAGTATGAAATTAACTTCTCCTCCTCAAAACATTACCCCTACAAATCCAAAGGTAGGGGATGCAAGTAAGGAGCTAAAGAAAATTACAATAGTCCCAAATGCTTCTAAACTAGCAACCATTTCCCAAGTTGCTCAACTAAGATGTGATCCCACCAAAAAATAAGGTACTTTTGCTGTCTAATATCCCTAAGGGTGTGAATGATTTTAAAGTAAAATCACCCTTAAAGAATACTATTAAAAATGCAAATCCATTCCATACTATTCCACTTCAGAATTTAAGTGATTGTATCCCAATTGAAGGTGTTGTCACCCTTCCTCCTAATACTCCTCTTCCTCAATATAGCATGTGCCATATGGCCCAAGTTTTGAGTCAACTAAAAATCAACATGATACTTATTAAATTATTATGAATACCTAAACATAGAAAGAGGGCATTTGAATACAAAGAATTTGGTGAGAAATCATTATAAATGAAATTGATTTACCCCCAATACTCCCAGAAGAAAGTGAAGAATTAGAATAGATTATTGAACTTGATTTGAGAGTATATTTGGGGACTATATTAGAAGAAATTTAGTTGAGTGTGGATTTATTTTATACAACCTTGTTGATAATGGTTTGATTGTACAAAATTGCATGTTTGATTTTTGAGCTTCTTATAATGTGTTTTATTCTTTTTGGGAATTAGGGGCTTAATTCCTAAGAAAATAAAAGGTTTTCATAAATGCAAATTAGTAATTAATGTATCTTAATTAGCCTACTAATTTGTGCAAATAGATATGTATTTTATCTTTTCTAAAAATAGTAAGAAGTGTAGAGAAATCAAACTTACCTTATTTTGGGTTGAAACAGATGATTTAGGTTCTAGAAATTGCTATGCAAGGTTGGTAGACTATTGCAAATAGAACCCAAAAATCTGTTGTTAGATTAGACAGTAGCATTGAACTCAGAACACCCTAATACTTGGTGCTATAGTCCATAATTTTAGAGATATTATCAACTTTCGGTGCTAGTGTCTAATTCTAATGCTATTTTCTTGGTGACCTAGCTTTTTTGGGTTTTGTTCGACAGGTCTATAACACCTAAACAGTGAAATATTGAAGCTTGATTCTATGTGGAGCTTGTTGTGTGTCTGATTTTATCTTCAAAACCCTTAGGAGTTCCTAAACTTGAACTTGAATAATAAAATTGGGAAAGAGAGAAGGGGTTAGTGTGTAAAGGATACACTAGATGTAATTCACACTTTGTGTGTGGGCACACCGCCTACATACCAATACTCTAAAGAGGGATCAAGTTAATGTAGTTATCCCATTTGAAGTGTTTGGTATAATTATGTGATATATGTAACTAGATGTGAAATTGAAATGTACTTTGGATGACTCGAAACTGGTATGAGTGCTTTAATAGGCTTGAATTGGTCTTAGAAGGCTATATGCAGAGAATAGGGAAGAGTGCTTGAGTGTATTTGCTTGTATTCTTAATCTTTTCTTGTGAATGAGAGCCAACAATTATAAATGGACATTGAATGTCATTTTATAGGGAAACTAATGATCTCAAGTTAGATGAACTTATATTAGGCTGATAGGGGAAAAGATAAGGAATCGAGAAAACCTGACTGTTAGAGGTAAAAATGAATTTGGACAATACCTCTAGAAATAAGACACCCCTAAATTTTGATGATCATATCCAAATTAGGCACTATTATCCTAAGAGGATAATCCCTATGGATCTGGGTCTGAGAGGGCTATTTGGGTCTTAAAAAGTTAAGTCTAGGAAGCTATGGGTGACTAGGAATCAGTGAAAGTTTAGCCGAGAAGGGTTGAGTGAGTAAGAAAGAGGACTTATAGGTTAGGTGATATTAGCCATGCCTAAGTCATCTAATTTTGCATTTTATATGATTATATTTTCCTTCGATTTATTCTAGTGATGTAATAAATTGAAATACTAAGATAAAGGAAAAATATAAAGCATACTTGAACTTATTTGTAAAGGGAAAAGTTCATGAAGATATGTGATGTTGGGTATGCATAGAGAGAGCACATCATGATGTTTGAGTCTAAAAATAAAAATGTGAATTATATTAGTTTTTACTAGATATGCTATATCTAAAATAAGAACAAATAAAGGCTGAGTAAAGGAAGAGAGAAGAACGAATACACCTCACTAGGTACATGAACCAATACAAAACCTGTTATGATTCTAGATTATGTTGAGTATGTGTTGAATCAATAGTAATATCACAAATAGAGCTAATTTATCAATTCCCTATAATGTGGCTCAATAATACAATTTATGACTTTAGCTAGTGTGCAGGTGTAGTAGTAGTAGCAGCAAAAACAACAATAATAGTAGCCATAGTAGTAGTAGCAACAAAAAAACTAGTAGATGCTATTATAGACTCATAAAAGTGTCAATTTATAGAGAATAATATTAACTTAGAGTGCCTTAACAATGAGCTATGACAATCTACTTATACAATACGAACCACTTGTCTGCCACTATGTACCAATATCCCCTCTATGTCTTATCAAGGTTTTATTTAATATGGTAATAAGGCTATTTTTTAAATTTATTATCATTATTACAAGGTATTTGTCAACATCAAGAAAAGAGACTAAACTTCATACCAAAATATTAAGTTATGTGAGGAGATTACATTTCATTAAGTTCATTTAATTACTTTAGATCCAAGTAGTATTTAGAATTTATTATAGTATCACTAAGCCATAACTATAAATTATTTCCAAGATTAGAATCAGAACATCAATACTTCAACATAAGCCTTATATATATTCGATTATGCAAGGTGACTTAAAATTATCCCCCAAGGAACATTATAAAGTCAAGAAGGCAAAAATAGGTTCTAAATGACCCAATGTCTCTTCATAATAAGCTAATTGGTTTAACATTCAATATCATACAGACCAGGGTTAAATCATCAATTAACCTATTTAACAAGGGGAAGATAGGTATCAATTTTACAATCTAATAATCAAAATTTAGTCATTGACACTTTCACAAGGAGAAAGTCTGCAACTTCCAAGCATAGCCTAAAAGATTTTGTTAAATTGTAAATTTCAAACCATTAAAGATTATATAATATTATTAAAATATAAAATTTTATAAAAAATGAATAAGTCACCACCTATAAGATTAGTGGATAATTATAATCTCTTCATGCTATAAGTATGATAATTATGATGACTAAACAAATACAATATAATAGAGAGTTATCATACTACTATAATATAAATTGTATTACATGAGTTGTGATACTAAGATAATATAAATTGTATTACATATTAGCAATAATTTTTTATTAGGTAAAATGTTCCAATTAATTCAAATAGATGTGAACCATTTATAAACTATTATATTAACTTCTCAAGGTTAAAACATTGTATAAATATTTTAACTAAAAACTAAGCCATTGGTTTTAGTCATGGATGATGAAATGTATCAACTTCCCATCTTAATATAAATAAATTTGACCCTCATAGTTTGTATTTTCCATAGGAGTTATATTTTAAGGGTGCCAGTCACAATTTATGCAGTGGTAATCCATTTCTCAATTAATCCACATATAGTTTTGGAATATAGGAAGGAGGTTCAAGTTAATATATTATGAAGCTTCATTAATGAATTATTTCATAACTTGTATTAAGTAAATACATCAAGGAAAACTTAAGGATTTTTATGTGTTCTTATTCTTAAAAAAATCTTCTCCACAATAGAACACACTACAAGTATAAACAATGTTCTTACATACCTCAAACATGTTCATATAATAATACAATCAACCAAAAGAAGAGCATAATAAAGAAATATTATTCCACTTATAATAATAATAATATAATAATACCACTACTTTCCAAATATAACCCAAAATTAATTACATTTAATAAGGATAGGAACAACTAATAAGGATATGAATAATCTTAATTTTGAATCAATTCACAAGGTTATAAAAGAGACACTTTTCATAATCTTAAGATAGGACATCTCATAAAAAATATTCTTAATGAATATCACCCATTCTATTAAGGGTTCATAATGAAAGAGTTAATTCATTGAATTCTATTCATCTTAGAATAATCCTCATCATGCACTATAATCTACATACAAGTTACATCAACATAGTGATGGAATGCCACTCTTCAATAGTAGTTTGTATATTAATCAATATAAAGTTCACAAAAGATAGTTTATAACCTCCTTACTATTAGATGTCTGACAACAAAGTTAATGTTGGATCCTTTTGTGGTTTGGTTTATACCCCACTCCTCAATGGCGGGTCTAGGGAAACCCCTCTTTTTAAGAAGATGAATTTCACTGAATTCTATTTTTAGGAAGGAAAGTCTTAATGGCATTTTTTCACTCTATTTTTAAGAGGAGGAATCCAAATGGTGATTTTCCAATTAGGTGTATTTATCTTTATGGAGGTCACATGTAATCTATATTGAATTTACATGCAACATTTTCATCTCAAGTTGATAAAACCTGATATCTTGTATCATGAATGTTTCCTTAGTTTTTTCCAAGGTTTTACCACATAATTCTATTGTTTTGTCTCATGCATGTTTAGTTGAATTATCTATGTTATTATACATTTATATTTTATTGACTAGTTATTTGTTGTTACTAAATATCTAACTTCCTAAAACTTAAACCATTATAACTGCTACTCAATTTATGCATGCACATCAATATATAATACTATAAGGAATAATCATTAAAAACTACAATTTCATATTTATAGAATGTTACACAACACAACCTATATCTAATTTTTGTATTGCTTTCTTGGAATGATAGTGTTTGAAACATTTAGCAACCTTACCAAAAATTATTGATCATGTTTTAGACACTTATATATGTCATCTTAACCTTTTGAGAAGAATATAAATTGTATGTGCACACACATTTGTACACAATAAATTTCATAATTCTTGACTCACACCCTTTGAAAACATGGATGAGCTTAGATATACTAACTAGAGTTTATAAAACTAAGTTTAGGTGTTTTTAGAAGTATTTTGCGAGTATAAATATGAACACATCTCATTCTTGTATGATTTATGTCATACTAAACAATATTTCAATAATTTGTAGTTAATCATATCAAAACTCATAGTTTGGAATTTATTGGTTTTATTCTTTTTATATATTTATATGTTACTCATCCAAATCGTATCAATTATTCATCACTTAGCCTCTTCCCAAACCAAGCTTCTTCACGTGTAATCCATTTTCAATCCTCTATTAGGAAACCATGCACTCTAAAATAACATAATAATAACAGAATATAATAAAAAAATAATTAAATAAATAAAACCTAGGATTTATTTGGTAGAACCTCAACATAGATAAATAAATGTCCATGGTGCAAGATATCAAGGTTTATTAATTCAAATATGAATAGGTTACATGTGAACTCACTATGTAGATTACATGAAAACTCCATAAATATAGATACACCTAATTGACAAAGCACCATTAGGATTTCTCCTCCTAAAAATAGAGTGGAAAAATGTCATCAGGACTTTTCTTTCTATAAATAAATTCATCTTCCTCGAAATAGGGGTTTGAATCCTTCACTTTTTTCATCATGGGCATTTCATAGGATGTGGATTCCCCATGGAACCCCATACAAAAATAGTGGGGGGATGGGGCATTACCCCTCATACCCCCCTGTCAAGGAGTGGGATATAAAACACTTCGTAAAAGGATCCAAAATTTAACTTTGTTATCACATATTTAACAATCTCCATCTTGACAATACTTTCTACTTCATATCTTGGAAACCAACTCATCACCTTTTATGCAAGGCAAGAGAATCCAAACACCATTTTAGATTATCTAACAATAATGGTTTTGTTAACATATCAACATTATTTTCTTATGTATGAACCTTTTCAAGTGCTACTTCTGTTTCATCAATAACCTAAGGCACTTTAACACAATATGATTTGAAGCTAGATTCTTGGCCAAATAAATTATACTCTGACTATCACATAGTACCTTAATTTTGTATTACTCTCTTCCAAACTCACCTAATAGGCCATTAAGACAAATTATCTCCTGATAAGCATGATAGGTAGCCAAATATTCTACCTCAGTAGTTGATGTATCAACATTCTTTTGAAGATTTGAAATCCAACTAATAGGTCCACCTGCAAATGTAAAAGTATAAACAAATGTTGATCTTATTTTGTCTAGATCTCCTACAAAATTAGAATCAACATATCCAAAAATAGAATCACCATATCTATTATAAATGATAAAATAATAGCTTGTTCCTCACAAATAGCAAAACACCCACTTTACTACTACCCAATGTTCTTTACTTGGATTTGCCATATATCTACTAATAATTCGAACTACATATGAAATGTATAACCTTGTATATACAATAGCATACATTAAACTTCCTACTACACTATAATATGGTACATGAGACATATATTACTTTTATTAATTACTAATAGGATATAAACTTGAAGAAAGCTTGAAATGGAAAGCAAAATCGATATTAACTAGTTTTACATTCTTCATACTAAATTTGGTTGGTATCTTTTATTAATACCTTTGATGTGATAACCAAAGCTTACCATTTTTCTTGTCTTTATATATCTCCATGCCTAAGATTTGTTTTTCTACTCCTCAATACTTGATATCAAATATCCTAGATAGATGGGCCTTTAATATTTTGATTTATACCATGATTTTGCTTGCTAAAAGCATATCATCAACATACAATGACAATATAATGAGTAAGTAACTATCCAAAAAATTGAATTAAACAAAATGAATATACTCACACTTAACAAAATATTTTCTCCTTGTGAAGGAATAAAACTTTTTTAACCATAGCTTAGATGACTATTTCAGGCCATACAATGATTTCCTAAGCTTACAGAAAAATCCTTTTTTTCTATCCTATACAAAACTTTCAGGTTGTTCCATAAATATATCCTCATATAAATATCCATACAAGAATATTTTTTTAACATCTAATTGATCCAAATCAGAATCAAGTAAAGATACTAATTCTAAGACAACTTGAATTGATAAAAGTTTAAAAACTAGTGAAAAGTTTTCATGGTAAGCAATACCTTATTTTTGTGTAAATATTTTTTCCACCAATCTAGCCCTATATATTTAAACTTTATCATCAACACCTATTTTTTTTTGTAAACCCATTTGTAGACAACTAGTTTTTGCCATTTGGAAGTTTTATTAGGTCCCATGACTTGTTCTTATAAAAGGCATCCATTTTCTCTTGCATTGAATTTTTACATTGGCACTATCCTCATCTTCTAATACTTCCTAATAACAACTAGGTTCCCAATAATTATAAATCAAAGAAACTAAAATATTAGGACTGCACTTACTAGGAGGATGCATGACTTGTGTAGATGTCTATACTAGTTATGGAGGTGTTTCTTCAGGTTTTGACTTCCATTTTGACTACTAAGGTGTTTCTCAAGTTGTTGTAAATCTTCAACATCTTCATCATAAAAAAATGGCTTGATTTCAACCTTGACATGTTGATGTTTTGGTTCCTATTTGTATTTCATTTTTACATCTAATTTTAGAGAAGGTGATTCATCAAATTATACATCTATGATAATGATGATCTTGTGGGTAGTAGGATCTCACACTTTGTATCCCTTAACACCATCTCCTTCACCATACCCCACAAAGATGTAATTCTTAGATCTTGGGTCTAAATTTTAATGTTGATTCTTATTAGTAAGAGAATAAGCATTACAAAATAAACATTTTTAAATATAATAATCATATGGATGGCTTGTCTATATCTCTTTAGAAATATTATAGTCTATTGCAATTGATGGTGAACAATTTATCAGATAGTAGGCTATAACAATTACTTCTACCCATTAAAATTTATCCAAATTTACATTGTTGACCATGCTCTTTGATCTCTCTATAGGAGTCATATGCATGCACCTAATAGCCCTAATTTGTTGTGGTGTGTAGCTGGTGGTTTTATGACTTTCAATCCCATCTTCCTTGAAATAGTTTTAAAAATACAAACATGTGAACTTTATTTCATTATATATTCTTAAACATTTGATTGACCTACTAATTTATTTCTTAACCAAATCTCTAAATTGATTAAATACACTAAAAAAATCAGCCTTTACTTTCAGATAGTAGACCCATACTTTTCTGGATTCATCATCTATAAACATAACAAAATACAATGATCCTCTATATGAAATTATAGGGGCTAGACCTGACACATCACAATGAATATAGTCAAGTATAACTTTACTTAGATGTTTTCCTGCACTAAAATTTTGTCTAGTTTGTTTCCCAAAAGTACAGTGCTTACAAAAATCTAAATCTAAAGATTTTAAACTAAGAAGTAACTCATGATTTTTTTAGTACCTTTAACCCTTTCTTGTTCATGTGGCCCAAATGTAGATGAGATAGACGATCAAGAATTTTTTTAATTTTAGATACCACAACTTCTTGAATGATATCTACACTCCCTTTAAATATATAAAGGTTCCCAAATTTTAGAGCCTTCATTATGATTCAGGCACCCTTAAACACATTAATAAATCCATCTTGAACTCTGAACTTATAACCACAAGAGTATAATTCACTCAAATAAATAAAATTTCATTTCAATTTTAGTATGCATCTTACTTTTGTTAGAGTCCTTACTATACCATCAAACATTTTTATCTTAAATTGCTACCAATCCCTTTAGTCTTACAAGAAAAAATATTTACAAAAAGAATAGAATTTCTATCAAGGGTTTGTTAGGATCCAAACCAAATCCTATGCAGGTACATGTGATGCATATCACCCAAATACAATAACCATTCATGATGATAATAGGAAAAAATATAAATAAATAAAACTTCATCACTCATATCTTCACTTGTTTCTACCTAATTCACTTCTTTGTTGGATTCTTCCTTCTTTTCACCTTCTTCTGTATTCTAGCAATCCTTCTTCAGATGTCCTTTATTGTAGTTATAACACTTTTCCTTAATATTCATGTTTTCTAACTTAGATCTAGATATGCCTCTTGAGATTTTCCCTCTTTCTCTAGATCTTCCCCTAGGAACCATAGCTTCAAATGTAGATGTCTCTAGACTAGATTTTTTCCTTGTCTCCTTAACCAAGAATGATCCCATAATAGAATTTTAGTCAATCTCATCATTGGTACTAAAACTAATGGAATTTACTATATGATCCCAAAAAATTGATAATGTACATAACAAGGTGATTGCCTTGTCTTCATCATCCAATTTCACATCAATAATAGTCAATTGGCATAACAGATTATTGAAAATATTTAAATGATAAAATTTTTTCATACCTTCTTTCATTCATAATGTATACAATTGCCTCTTCAAATAAATATGGTTTGTTACAGATTTCATCATGTATAGGCCTTCTAATCTGGTCCATAAGCCTACAACATTCTTTTCTCTAGATATGTTGAAAAGAACCTCATATGCTAAACACAATCATATTTTACTAAGATATTTTGTATCTAGTGCTTCTCAATGATCATAATTCAACATCATAGGTTTCTTTGCCTTTCTAAAACCCCTATTACACCAACACATCATGTGCTTCAATTTTTCACAACTCCAAGTTGTTCTTTCCATTAAACTTCTCTACCTCAAACTTTACATTCGTAACTTTCACCTTTTGATGCTACAAAAAAAATAACACTAAATTCAAAACATAGTTAATGAAAAATAAGAGTAACCTGGCTTTGAAACCACTTTTTAAGAAACCATGCACTCTACAACAATAACATAATAAAATAATAGAGATAATTAAAGAGACAAAACATAGGATTTATGTGGTAAAACTCTAGCAAAGCTAAAGAAATATCCACAGTTCAATCTATATCAAGCTGTATTAATTCCAAGATGAAAACATTACATGTGAACTCACTGCACTTAGATTACATGAAAAATACATAAAGATAAATATGCTTAATTGGTAAAACACTGTTAAGATTCCTCCTCCTAAAAACAGAGTGGGAAAATGCCACTAAGATTTTCTTTCCTAAAAATAGAATTCAGTGGAATTCATCTTTCCAGATCAAGGTGAAATGACAAATCAAAATTTCAATACTCATAGTTCTAGAGGGTGTAACTAGTCTCATCCAAATTCATAGAGATATGATAAATTCAATGTTCAGTATCATTATCACAAGAAGTTTGGTCATTATGTATGCAAATGAGGGTAAATAGAATGCAAAATTTCCAAGTGTATCTGAAACAATTCTAAGTCATTATTCATTACATATCATGTTGCTCAAGAGATTTCTAGTGAGATTTGGTTCTTAGACCATGGATGCAATAATCATATGACATGAAATAGAGATTTGTTTGAAAGCTTAGATAGTTTAGTGAAGTTAAAAATCAATATTGACAATGATAATAAAGTATTGGGGATGGGTAAATGTGTGATTAACATATTTACAAAATATGGTGAAAGAAAGTATATTCCATATGTTTATTTTATGCCAGCTTTTGAAGCATAATCTCATGAGTGTTGGACAACTTGTATAGAAAGGTTATAAAGTATCATTCAAAGATAATGTGTGTACTATACTAGATAGATTTCTAAGTGACAGGTTGATTTCAAAGATAGAGATGACTAGGAACCCAATGTTCCCACTTTGAATCAAGAGTGAAAAGTCAAGTTAAGAAGAGCCTGAGGCAAATTACAAGGTAGCCCATTTAGATCCAACATGGTTATGGAATCTTAGGTATGGCTATTTTCATTTTGGAGATTTGATTTTATTGTATAAAAAGTAGATGGTGAAGGATTACCACGAATTGAGTAGCCACCGAGTTCATGTGAAAGTTAAATTTTGGGAAATCAACATAGGGAAATTTTTAAAATAAGAATGTCTTACAGAGCAAAGGCACCATTAGAACTTGTTGACACTGATATATGTGGACCTATGCAGGCTCCAACATTAGAAGCATGATTATATTTTATAACATTCATTAATGATTTTAGTAGGAAGACATGGATATATTTTCTCAAGCAAAAGTTTGAAGCCTTCAGAATATTCAAGGGGTTCAAAGAAATGGTTGAAAAATAAAGTGGCCTATATATCAAGGTACTCAGGTTAGATATAAGTGGTGAATACACTTTTAATGAGTTTTTAAATTTTTTCAAGAATCATGGAATTAAGAAACAATTTAATACAAGATACACACAACAACAAAATGGTGTTTTAGAGAGGAAGAATACAATAATAATGGATATGGCTAGGATCATGTTGAAGGCCAAGCACTTATATAATGAATATTGTGTAAAAGCAATAACATGTGTAGTTTATATTCTAAATAGATGTCCTACAAAGTGTATTAAGGACAAAATTCCATAGGAGGCATGGAATAGTAGAAAGCATAGTGTATCTCACTTAAGCTTTTTTGGATGTGTGACATATGCACATATGCCAAAAATAATAATAAGAAAGTTAGATGATAGAAGTGAAAATGCATCTTTATTAGTTATAGTGAATAATAAAAATCTTATAAATTGTACAATTGCATTACCAATAAGATAATCATTAGTAGAGATGTTGAATTTAAATAAGAGGAAACTTGGGATGAAAGTATTAATAGAAAAATTATAGTTGGAGAAACAATACCTCAAGAAGAATAATAATCAATAGAAAAATATGTTCAAGGTGGCTGACCAAGTTTAGAAGCAACATGTACTCCAATAAGAAATCTATAAGGAGCTAACTCAGGAGAACTATGAACATCAAGGAATTTTATGCTAGGTGAATCATTAGTGCATGCAAATCCTAATTCATAAGGAAGTAATGATTTAGATCATACAATTTTTTTATTAAGATCAAGGTACAGAGGCAAGAAAATAATAAGTTTGAAGGAAATTTATGATCAAGGAGAAGAGAATTTATATCTACATTCAAAATTTTCTTTATTCTCTCATGATCTTATATATTTTGAAGAAGCAACTAAGGAAGATCATTGGATCAAGGCTATGGATGAAGAGATGGATTATATTGAAATAAATGAAACATGTGAGCTAGTAGATCTATTTGAAAGTAAAGACAACATAGGATTCAAAAGGGTCTATAAGACCAAGTTCAATGTAGAAGGAGAAATTGACAAGTACAAAGCAATGTTAGTAGCAAAAGGTTTTTCTCAACAACATATAATTTATTATAATGATACATTTAAACTAGTTACAAGACTTGATACAATCATGATGGTTTTATCCATAACAACACAAATCAATTGAAATGGATGTCAAATTCACTTTTTTGAATAGTTCTCTAGAAAAAGAAGTATGCATGGAACAACCACTAGGTTATGAAGTGAATGGAAATAAATAAAAAGTATATAGATTGAACAAAACTTTTTATGGGCTCAAAAAAGCACCAAGATCATGGTATAGTCAGATTGAATCATACTTGACAATTAATAGATTTAGTAGAAGTAGTTGTGAACCTATATTGCACATAAAAATCAGAAATCAAGGTCAGATTTTGATTGTATGTTTATATGTTGATGAATTAATATTTATTAAAAATTTGTCTATAGACATGTTCAAATCAGAAATGAATAAATAATTTAAAATAACATATTTAGGATTGATGAGATAATTTTTGGGCATTGAAGTTGTTCAATCAGATAATTGTATATTTATTTGTCAATCAAAGTATGCCGAGGATGTGTTGAGAAGATTCAAGATGATGAATTGAAATCTTGTGACAACCTTAGTTGTAACAGGTGCAAAACTCAACAAAGAAGATAAGGGATCCAATGTTGATCTATGTTCAAAAAAATCATTGGAAGTTTGATGTACCTCATAGTTACAAGGTCGTATATTATGTATGTGGTTAGCTTGATTTAAAGATTTATGGAATGACCAAAATAATTACACTCTCAATTTGGGAAGAGAATATTATGATACATTGCAAGAAAAATAAGATATGGAATATTATATTCTGAAATTAATTATTTTGATTTAATTGGCTATACTGATAGTGATTTTTCAAGTAGCACAGATGATAGGAAGAGTACTTTTGAATATGTTTTTCATTTTTGCATAGATGTGGTTTTATAAGCATTAAATAAGTAAAATATAGTGACAATTTCATCAATACAAGTATATTATGTGGCAGCAATGTCACCAACTTGCCAAGCAATTTGGATGTAAAAAGTGTTAACAAATCTATTACATAAGTATGAGAATTCTACACCTATATTTTGTGATAATAAATCAACAATTGCATTGTCAAAGAATCATGTTTTTTACAAGATAAGGAAACATATTGACACCAGATATCACTTCATCTTAGAGTTGTTAAACAATGGAGAAATCCATTTAGAGTTTTGCAGATCTGAAGACTAGTTAGCATATATATTCACAAAGGCATTAGCAAATGATAATTTTTAATGCCTTAGAAAATTTTTTGGCATCATGGATGTTGAAGTATCTTTTGTTATAAATTAGGGGGAGTATTAGAATAATCAATCAATTTCTCCCATGATCAGTTTTAAAGAGGAGCTAGTATAAAAATAATAATTTGAATAAAAACACATATTAGTGAATAAAACATGCATGCATGAGACTTATATTAATAGTTAATATGTTTTAAATGTGAATTAATTTATAATAAATACATTTTTAAGTCATATATATATCGAGGAAATTGTAATATCTTGGAATATGCAAAAATAAATGGAAAAAATTATGTTTTTTGCTTTCATCTATGTCAACATATATATTTTTATCAGCTTGAGCAAAATCAAGGTAAAGATGATAAACATGACTGAAAAAGATTAGATATTCTCTTGATAGAGTGTCCCTCCCACTTTTTATGTAGTTCTTAGAGTAGGGCCATTCCTTGTCCTGATTATTCAATCACCTTTTACTAAAGGTGGTGAATCTAAGCAACAAAACTAACATTCTTATTATAGAGTCCTACTTTCTTGACAAGTTTTTAGGCATGCCATGCTTGATTGATTTTTAATCTCAAAGATGAATTCATTTATCTTCTCTCAAAAGTTTTATTTGAAGATTTTATCAAATATTGTCCTTTTCCTTATTTAGTTCTTCCAAATCAAAAAAATTCTCTTATAATTCCAAAAAGCATTGATTGAACTATGAAAATCCCTGATCTATCCATTTATTATTCTTAAATATTCTTAGCGTTGGAATTCCCACCATTTTATATTTCAATTAAAATTTGCATATCCAAAAAATAAATTAGCTCCTACACAAAATAATGTCTCTTTTTCCTAATATTAACCCATATCTAAAGCCCAATAAGGGTCCTAAACAACATACAAGGAACATGTTGGCCCATAAGTTATGTCAAATTATTTAACATGGTAGAAAAAGTGGTGTAAGAACTAGAGGGAAATGAATAAAGTTCTACCTATATCTATGTGTTGTTTCTTTTTACACTCTACCATGGACATACACATGAACACATTATTTAGAAAATGAGAAACACAACACATCTTCTTTATTAATTTCAACATTACACTATTACAAGTATTAATGCATACTCTCACTCTCACATTCATCTACAAAGATTATTAAATACATAAATATGAAGAAAACATTATATATAGTCCCTCCTATATGTATTTTACATTTTTTCTACCTACTCTCTATTCTTGGAGAGTTTTAGCTTTTCTCTCTCAATCTTGGACCCAAATTTTCTCAACTTGCAGCTTTCTTGAGTTATGTAACTCACTCCTTTATGCCATTTTTTGATCTTCTACCTAGCTCTATTCTTATCTAACATAGATATTATCTTCTCTGATATAATTCTTCCTCTAATAATGTTACAATTTTTATTTTTATTCCTTCTATGGGTGTGCATTATAAGGAAGTTGAAGGGTTTTTTTAAATGAAATAGTTACATAGTTGTGATTATTCAAATTTTTTTACAAGTCACTCATTTAACCCATTAGATGATTGTTAATGTGGCTAAAAATGAAAAAAATCATAATAATAGTTGTATAAAAAATGTGCACCTACACATTAGTTTTTATAAGTTACAATAGTTACTATTAGTAGAACTGAAGAAGTGTAATAGGTAGCTTTTGGAGCCCATAGATTTTGCATACAAACTCAAAAAAAGGTGCCGTGTTTTTTTTAAAGTGCATAATTTTTTATTATAATACAATTATGTAAGAAAATTCAAGTATTTAGATGACCTTCATGTTTTTTTTTTCACTTTTATGAATATGATATGTTTTAAACCATAAATTTATAAAGTTGTAGGTTGATTCCATATTATGCCAAGCTAAACTAAACCTCCTTTGATGTCATTGATACCCATGAAGTGTCTTAACACTGATGCTTTGTAATAACAAATTATCCATATCAAAACCAAATGCAAAATGAAAATAAATAAATAAAACATGCACAACTATGTATCTAGGTGATGTAAGATTGACCTTACTCCTTAGATGCTCTTGCATTAGACACTTGATGTTTTAAAATGTGAGGTCATGCTCACATGGATGGAATAATTGGTAAAACCACTATTTTGAACATGATGCATAATGGACATTGCATTCCATTACAACAAACCAAGTATTGCAGTTGTTTTCCCCTCTTTTTATTCTATTTATAGATTCCTCTTGTTGGATTCAAATATTTAATATTCTTATCCTCTCTACTATTTATTTCCTTCTTTTTGGGATTAAAATTTCAAAAAACCATCCTCCTCCACCCAAGGCTTATCTCTTTTTTAAATCTATCCTCTTATGCACTAAATCCCAACTTCATCCAATCACCTCCACCAAGATGGTTTTTATTTTATCTTACTACATCCCTTATGGGATTAAACTCCCAACTGATCAACCACCTCCTCCTAAATCCTTCTTATATATTTTTATTCACTATCCAACTTGATGTTGGATCCTTCCTTCTATCACTCTTCACTATTTACAACTCCTTTTCCATCATGGTTGCCATCTCCTTCTCCAATTTCTCCTTCTTGCTACCATCTCACTTGTGCATTTTTCATTGATAAGAATATTAAAGGAATATAATTATTTCTCCACTTATTCTCATGCACCAACTAATATAAAAATCAATTGCTCATTTTCACATCTTGTGAACTCAATAGGTTCACTCTCTTCACCTAGAAGGCCTCTCTAAATGCATGATTTCTTTGTATTTCTTCAACTAGATACTAGTTACAATCATAAATTAGTTTATAAAAATGATAATTTAAAGTCCCCATAATTTATTACTTCATATTTAGAGAACTATCTTGAATTTAAATAATTTTGGTCTCCTCAAAGCCTCTTCCACTCTGTCTGTTCCTCATAATAGTACTCAATTTTTCTTGTAATAAACCCTTCTCCTCTTTTGTACTCATCATATTTGCATCATCCCCATGTTGATTACATTTTCATCCTTTCTTCACTTATATGGCATGTGACAATAAGTTTTCATTATCTTTGTCCATAGCAAAACAATTCATAACTTGAATCATAAAATTCTCTTCTCCAACATTTATGTGGTTTAATTTGACATATGAAACACCACATTCATCCTTCCATATTCTTGGTAGAAACATTTCAACCATCTAAGCCATATTATTCTTTTTTAGAATTCTACATTGAACAAACACATTAAAATAATAAAGAGTTCTAAAAAACACCTTTTACATCTCTTCAACACACCTTAAGGACATGATGTCCAATTCTAATTGGATGCTCACATTCTCCTCATAGTTAGTTGGATGCTCACATTCTCCTCATAGTTTTATCTCTTGTGATAAACTCCAAAAATAAAATTTTAAATAACCTCCATGGTTATAATCTCCTCATCCTTATTTCTATTTTATTATCATTCTTCAACAATACTCTCCTTATGTGCATTAGCTTGCACACCGACCACCTCTATTATTTTCTTTATAGAAACCTGAAACTCATCATGGCTACTTTTTACATTAACCTATATTATTTGATTCAAGAAAACATGTAACTTCCCTTGGTTTTCCTCAACCCTTTTTGATTTAAGAGCATCCAAGGTGTAAGGAAAATATTGCATCACCCAAAAATATAGTTGTGTATGTCTTCTTTGTTTTGTTGTATTGGCTTTGGTTTTACCATGGATATTTTATTCTTTGGAAAAATCAAAGTTATAACAGTTGATTGGTATTAAGGACATAATTAGAGGTTCAATTTATCTAGGTATAGTCTAGAAGTCACCTAAAACAATTAAATGCATTTTTGGGTTAAAATAAAACAATTTGGGAAAAGTGGAAAAAGGCATGAAGAGCATCCCAAAACTTAAATTTTATTTCATATTTTGATTTTAATACTAATGTAGACACTGAAATCGTGTCTACCCCTTGGTCCTTTCTCCCTCCTTCATCCCCTTGGTCCATTCCTAACCCATTTCTAACCCATTCAATTACTAATTTAAAATAATTAACTTATTTTGAATTAATCCCCCCTCCCTTGACACCTCACCCATGACACCTCACCTAGGACACCTCGCCTTAGACCATTTCCTATCCTATGACTCACCTAAGACCTATTCTTACTCCTCTCCAACCGCCTAACCAACTCTCGTGCATCTTTATCCCAACCTTTGACCATTTCTCCAACCGATTATGCACTTGGCGGATGCAGAACGGGCTTGTTGGCCCTTTTACGCGTTCTGCACCTGCCGACGTCGGTCAACTATCAGCCGATGTCGGCGGGATCACCGACGTCGATTTTACTTAAACCGCCATTCTGACCTCTTTTCGGCTAATCATAAAAAATCACAAAATCACGCGTCAAAATCACAAATCAGGCATCAAACTCTGAATCTGGGGAGCTAATCACGAATCCTTCAATCTTCAGTCTTCGACCATCCGCCAATCTGCTAATCTCTCAGCGAAGCCTCTCACTCTCTCCCTCAGGTGCAGCAACAGGTATTCTGCATCAGACTTCTACATCAGCAACAGGTCCTTCACACAAACTACATCAACAACAAGCACAGGTATGTTGTATTCTGTGTTTTTATTTATGCTTTCTAGTCATTTGTTTCTAAGCTAGATTCAACATTTCTATCCCCCAGACCAGACCGCTTACCAAACCAAACCAATCCCGAACCCTGTCTTTCTGCTATCTCTGCCTTCTGTTTGATCCTTTTGTTAGATCATCCCTCCTGCCAACAAAGACCCTGCATAGGGCATCCAACCAGACCCAGACCGTTCCCCAAATTACTCAAGCACATCCATAAACTCTGTTTCAGACCCGTCCACGGCTCAGACCCTGACCAGACCCGTCCACAGACCCGTCTATAGACCATTTTGCACAACCAGACCCTGTCCACAGACCACAAACTTGCCCAGACTTTGACTACAGGCCACTGCCTCGATCGACGATGACCACTACCCCAACCGACGTCGGCAGCATAACCGACGTCGGCACCTTGACCAACTGACGCCAGTAGGACCACCGACGTCGGCGACTGCAACCAGGCTGACAGCATCTTTCAGGTAAGCCTTTGCTTCCCTTTTTCATTTTAGTTTTTTATCATATCAGTACTTTACATTCTGTCTTTTATCAGACTTCTCTTTTTCTATTGACTAGTGGGTTGACCTCCCTTAAGGAAGTTTTCATACTTCTGGGAACAAGCTTTTGCTTGGCAATCCACCATCTATCCATCTAATACTTTTTTGTCCAAGTCTCTCTCCTTTACAGGTGTCATTCCTCCATAGCCAAAGAGGAGTACTCACAGCGTCTGGATTACGGTGCGCAGACTACATCCAGGTACACAAGCCTTGACCATATCTCTTAGTTTCTTAATTCTTCTTTGAATATAGAAATCAAAATTTGAATAGAAACATTCTGGCACGCCCGGTGGGACCCTAGGTTCTTCCGTGGGTTCCTTTTCTTTTCGTTCATTTAGGTGTATTAGGTTCTTTCCTTTTCACCTCCTTTCATCTCTTCTTAACGACACCATAAGCAGGACTAAAACGAATCTTTCTTTTCTTTCTTGCATTTCTAGACTAGTTCAAACGTCATACTCTCGAACCCTTTCTCAAACTTGTCTTCATTCAAACTTCACATTTTTGACTTGGGCTTAAAACACTTTGCATTCATTTTTGCTTGTTTTCACTTCTTAGACCACGCCTAGTAATTAACGACCGCATATTGAATTAATCTAGTCCACTCTATGTTACACGACCAAACCACATGCACTAAAACAAACATAAAACTTACTTGAGACAAGGCCCGACTGGGATTTCATCCCCCAGTGGATACCTTACCCGTCCCAGCAATCCTACTTGGATTTCATCACCAAGGGGAAAGCCCACTCCGTTCTCTGGTGGAGGATAATCTCTAGGCAAGGTATATTTTGGCTAAGCGGGTCCAGCTTATCACTGGTCTCGTGAAGTGAGGGGAGCTTGCTCCTTAGCACCAGGCCACGTACTGAACCTAATACAGACTTTTGAGCACCTAAAACAAGACCTGAAACCATCTTTAGATTACCTATTATAGGACCCTTCTTACAGCGAACCTCCCCAAACATTCATCTAAGGCATAAGCCACACTATCTTAATAAAATTGTTTCTAGGGATTTAACGCTAGGATCTGTCTGTCATCATCTTATTTTCTATTTTTTATCTGTCTTTTTTGAGCTGGTAGGGACGTCTTCTTCATTTCCAAAAAACTTTTTTTCTGAGTTTCTGGAAAACACAGTAACCGACATCGGTTCTGTAACCGACATTGGCAACTTTTTTGTACCGGCATCGGTCATCTGACCGACGTCGGCCACCTTTTGACACCGACATCAGTTTTTAAACTGACGTCGGTCTCTGTCACAGACCTTTTTTTTAAAATAGCAACCTAAAACCTGACCCTTTTTCTACCAAAAACCATTCTAAGTTTCTAAAATTGCAAAAACACAGTTTCTGGAACCTGACCCTCTTTTTGACCACGCTCCCTCATCCTTAACTAGTCCTATCATGGAGTTCCACTCAGAGACTGAAAGAACTCCTACAGGACCAACCCCGACTCAAATTCCCATCATCCCTGAAGGGGACCAAGATTTTGAGAGATTCTTGGACCTCAATACCGCAGCCCTCCAAAACTATCTCGTAAGAAAACAATGCGAGACCTTTCGGGTGACGTGGCGATGACATCCACACCATTTGCCACCCAGCCTTTTATGACTCAGCCTTTCGCCTCAACTATTAACCCGACCATGGCCAATACGCAAAGTTTGGCCTCCCTGTCTATTTTTAGACCAATCTCCATCGGGGTTCCATTACCCCCTCAATCACCTGCAATTCAATCGAGTTCTACATCATACTAGAACTTGATTGTCTCAACCCCTCACACTCTTGCACTCACAAATGCAGGAGTGCCAACCTATCCTTCTATCAGTTCTGCTATTCAACCACCTTTGGCGATATCTAGTCAACTTATACCTTCGACCTTCATAATGCAACCACCTTTGGCCTCTACTTCTGTCTTTGCGACTAGTCATCCATACGTTGCACCTTTACTGGTACAACTGACTACGTCATATGCCTCCTCTAGCCTCTTTCAAGTGCCTTACAACCTAGGGGGCATTCCATCTGCCAATTTGTCAGTAGACATCATTAAGATGCTGATGGATAAAATGTCCAGCCTTGAGACCTCTATCTCTGGTTCACGCAATGCTCTCTCGTATGAGCAAATTTGTAACGAGCCCATCCATCCTTCTGTCCCTATCCAACCATACCCCAACCATTGGGAGCTTCCTAAATTCACTCGCTTTCAGAGTAAGGAAGACCCACAACAACATTTACGGGCATTCAAACATGCCTGTTACCTTATTGCCCATGACGATGCGTTACTTTTACGCACGTTTCTTATGTCACTTTCTGGCCCCGCCCTTGACTGGTATAGCTCTCTTGCCAGACATTCTATCTTTTCATTTATTCAACTCACCCAATTATTTCTTAACCATTTCTCTATCAACATCACCAAACAAGTCTCAATCACAGACCTTTACTCCATCAGGCAATTTGACGACGAATCTGTAGTCGATTTTGTCGCTCGTTAGAGAGGCCTGATTAACCAGCTCTCTTTCCCTTTGCCTCAACCTGAGCTCATTGAGCTCTTTTCTCGAGCATGTGCCAGGCACATCTCTTCTACCTTATGGATTCAGACATTCCGCACTTTCGACGAAGCTTTCATCATGGCTCGAAAGCTTGAACTCCACGCCCTTGAAGAAGATAAGGTTAAATTGCGTAATACCAATGCAAAAACCAATGACCCTTCTTCTTCCAGACCTTCTTCTGCCAATTCCAAGTCTAAAGGAGTGGCCAACACTGTGGTCGTTAGATCACCATCCTCGACAACAACTAATTACTCTCAACCTTCTACATCTTCAAGCATTACCAAACAATTCCAACAACGGTACGTCCATCGTTCATACACTCCACTTGGAGAACCATACGCTTCCGTTTTGGAAAAACTTGTCAAGCAGGGGGTCCTCAATCTCCCTCCAATTTGACCACCTCAATTCGACCCTTCAAAAGCCATCCCTACATGGTATAGGGAGGCCAACTTCTGCCACTTTCACTGTGTCCAAGGCCATGACATCAACAATTGCCGAACCTTCAAGAACATCATCCAAGACATGATCGACAAGGGGGATCTTGTTTTAGATAACCCAAACGCCCCACCCAACCAACATATCGACATCTTCAAACAACCATTTCCAAATCATCCACCTACTCAAAACAACGTTCAGACTTTGACCAATGACCCCCTAGACCATAATATTCACACAATCAACACTATCTTACCACTTGTCCCTAACCAACCTCCATCACAGGGTGAAGAAATTTCTTCTCCTATTAGTCCTCCATCTACCTCTCTTATACTGGAGGACGCCTTGACCACACCTACGCCATTAAGCCCACTTTCATCCAAAGACCCTACCTTGCCTACTCCTCAACTGCAAGTAGAAGGCACGATCATCCATGCCCTCTGCCCACTTGAGGAGTCACACCCTCCTATTTCTTCTCCACCAAGAGAAGAACCAGTCTCTCCACCCATTTCAACCGAGGAAGACCCAGTTACAATTTCCTCTTGCCCTTTGCCTGAGATTTCTACATCTCACTCACCTTTGTCGACATCTGAATTCAAACCCGCATCTAACCTTGCCTCACACAATAGTGGCCCTTGACCCAAACCAATGAAAGCCACTAAACCACACTGGAGGATTCCTCTCCCACCTTCGTCATTACCTTCAATCTTAGGCTCGTATCCATCCACTTTAATAGGAGTACTCCCTACTCCCATACTTCACAGAGGCAAGTCGCCTCCATTACTCTCTCAACCCATCAGACATATATCTCATCCAAACCATCGACCAACGCCTCTTATGCCTCCCAAACCAACGTCACCAACCCTCACTGCAACAAAACATCCAGACCCGTTAGCAGGGTCTTATACCTTGCTCTTACGGCAATTGTTGCAATCATCTCGTATCAACCTCCCGCCTCTTAAACCATATCAATCTCTCAGACCTAAACCACCTTGGTTCGACCACACTTGCATTTGTGCGTATCATCGCATGCCTGGGAATGACACTGAACATTGTTGTGCCCTCAAGGTCGCCATTCACCAATGTCTGGGGAATGACACCCTTCTTTTCGACCACATTATCAATAAACCTTCAACATCGCCCCGCTCATCAACTCTCAGATCAAGGCCATCTTGGTTCGACAACTCTAAATTTTGCCACTATCATCACACTCCGGGACATGACACTGAGCGTTGTTGCGCTCTCAAGGCTGTCATTCGTCAACAACAAAAAAAGGATTTCCTTCTCATCAAGGATCCTCTTGACCACTTCTTCGACAAAACATCAACACCGACCTATGCCTCTCCAACTTCATCACCTAAATCAGGATCTCCACACCAGACTATGGTCCCTTTGCCGTCTTTAACCCCCTTATTCGACATTAACACAGTCTATTTGACCACTAAGCCTCAACCAATCTTGACCAATTTTTCAAACATTCTCCCTACCCACTGGGGGAATTCAACCTTCATCCAAACCTCGACCAATATTTTGACCTAGTCTCGACCACATATCAATCACTCTTTTAGTCCTAAACCTCGATCAAATGTCCATCGACCAAACTCTCGACCAAATATTTGACCAATCTCAACCAAATTTCAACCAATCAATCAACCAGACCTCTCGACCAAACATTCAACCTTTCTCGACCAATCAACGACTATGTCAACCAACTTCACATCCATCAATCAGCACCTGACCAATCTGGAAAGAGCCAAATGGGGCAAGCCCACTCCTAATTGACTTGGACCTTATCATGCACAAGCATGGCCCAGGGATTTATTAGACCTTGAGCCCCTCTTTTATGCCTTGCATCTTTGACCATTCTACTGTTAGTCGAGTACTCGATCACTTGACATTTTACTTGAGCTTGTCCCTTGAGCAACCCCCTGTCATTGTCATTCCTATTTCCTTTCAACCCTGTTTCCCAACATTTGTCACCCTTTTTTGTCAAGCAGTAATGCTTTATCCTAATAAAAGGGAACCCTTAAACCTCTACAAGCTCGTCCATGGCTAAACTTCAGTCAACATATATCAAAATTTCAATACCTATCATATCAAAAGTCATAAACTCTAAATGTAGACTGCTCCCTCGAAAGACAGCTACATAATTGCTGTATTACTAGACTGATCCCTTGAAGGACAGCTACATAATTGCTGTATTACTAGACTGATCCCTTGAAGGACAGATAAGCCAAGTCTTATCAAACATTTAAAGCAAAAAGTATAGACCACTCCCTCGAAGGATGGCTATGACTAACTATTGCTACAGACAGCACCTACTTTTGAAGCTTCCCGCATTGATCAGCTTCACAACATGACCACCAAACAAAACAACATCCCTATGTGGACTTCCCGCATCGATCAGTTCACCGTAAAAAAAAAAAAAAGACTGACACGCTATCAAGTCATGGACACGCCTATAGTCATTCTTGGGTCACCTATAAAAGGGGCAAGGTGCTTCCTGCCACAAAAAAGGGTTACCCCATCCTCTCATATCACATAACTCATCCTATCACCCCAACATACTCAAGGGACTTCAAGTTCACTTAACGTCAAGTGATTCGACTACTTCTCTAGCACAACCTTGGTCCACGACGCAATGCATGAACGGGACTTTTGTTCTAACAACCCCTATCCATGCCATCCCTTTTAGTCCTTGTCAATGAAAGAGCAATTTGCCTTTCACTTATTTTTCCACTTTGGTCACATTCAACCAAACTTTTTTCTACCCAACCAAGCCAACATTTTCATCATGACATCAGGCATCGCCTTAGTCCTTTTCACATAGTTTCTATGGACACCAAAATACACATGGAAACTATCGACTAGACCCAATTTATGTTAAGGATAAACCAATACTTGCTGAAGCATAAATAGACCTCAATTCATTTTTAGCATACATCCATCACGACTATGGACAATTGCTAGGGATGAAAGACCCTTGACCAATGTTACAGAATACACCATTTGGAAAAGGCTGTAACATCTTTTTTTTCCTCATCATTTTGACACTTGACCACATCCAATCATTGACCATTTTGACCCTCTATTCTGAACTACATTGGTCTGAGGCCCTAAGACCGGGGTTATGTAGGCACAACGTATACCCTACTCGCTTCCAATGAAGGTACATAAATATATTTTCAAAACAACATGCTCTAAATGAAATAGAATATTATCAATCTAATCATAAAAATCAACTTATAATTCTTAATCTAGAACCAATATAAATTCAAGGTTTGCCACTTCATGTGGTCTAAGTTCATAAAATTAGATAAAGTAGTGACTCTAAAAAGCCACAAGTGAAAAGTGCAGAACTAATATCTCAATAGCAAAACTCTTACCAAATTTTAAGAGCAGTATCAGAACCTACTTCCACAATCAGAAGGAAAATAAAAATCCACATAAATGCATCAATCCATCCAATTCTACAACTTTTATCTCAACAAGAAGTAGAAGACACTATCCCATAAACTCAAAGGAATAAGGTCAAAACAACATTGCAGAAACAAATTTTAACTTCATGAAAATAAGAATTCTCTTAGGGGTTATAATGATGTCAAAGGAAAGTAAGGAAGTGACAACTCACCTCTATGCCCACTATGAGAGATGACACTTCTTCCTAATCCATATAAACATAGGGGTGTCAATCCATAAACAAACTCCTATCACAAAGGAATTCCCTATCAAGACATGTACACTCTACTACAAGAAAATTCTCACCGCACTAGGTGTTACCAAACTAAAAATGGTCTTATAAAATTTTCCACTCCTAAGATTAGTGAATATAAGACACAAAACTAATGCATATATATCTAAGTGAGCAGCATCCCATTATTTTTTATAAAAACACTCACAACACAAAATATAAATGATGAAAGTGACTCGATTACCAAGAAAGATGTAATCATTCTTGAATTGTTCGATCTAAATGATCAAATTATGGTAGGGATCTCTTGTTCACAACTCATGCACTATGTTATGTACTCACCTACTCAAAAATTGTATACAACCATCACCATTGAGACACTCAATAAACCAACCCTATAACAATTCTAAGATGGTAAAAATGATCCTAAGGTATACACTCTATGTACCACACACATTTCTCTATCCTCCTTTTTGATAAACAGAAGGATAGGAAAATGCTAATGGACTCTTTAAGTCCTAGAGTTTGAGCCACAACTCCGATGCCACATGTAACAACTCTGCTAGGTTTAACATAGATAAACGAGATTTTTTTAAAATAAACATATATATCATATATAGAATTACACCATGAGAATCTAAACAAAGATTATATGAAATACTTAATGCATGATAATAGTAAATAAAGCATATTGCATCATATATCATTGATCTCTAATATCATGAGAACACATCATAACACTATATAGAAATTAATTACATTAACTCAATCACAGTTGATACAAGTCTATAACCACTGTTATCGATGAATAATAAATAACTATAGCTCTTCATGACAATATTTCAATAATAATTATAATAGAATACAATGTACATATAAGATACATAGTTTTTTTGATGCATAGTTCTTGAACTCAAGTATCTATGAAAATCTTAAGTGTCATCTCCAAGTAAGTAATGTTATGGGGAGGGAGAGCATCATCCAAGTGTTTTTCCACACCAACCACAAACCAAAAATCCCCCACACTAATCCCATTAGGGAATGGGCCTCCTTTCATAGATGAGTAGATAGTGATAGCACATGAATCTAGAGAGATAAGCAAGTACCCATGTGTTATATGATTTCTTAAACTAAACATGTAGTGTATCATGAAAAACCTGTTGTATTGCAATATATCATATAAACATGTAAATCATACTCATGAAATGATAATGTCTCACTAAACATACTTTGACCTAAAGTTTTCAACAATAATTAATAATAGTGATCTATAGATCAATCAATTTCATACATAGCACTTGATCAGATTGCCTTCATCTGACATTGTGATGCTAGTAAGCCAGTGAAATCCATCTCACTCCTTACTGAGTATCAGTAAAGTGATATTGGTTAAACATATTTTAACCACAATATTCATACAAGTTACATCCTACTAGTAATCATATCCCTTAACATGCTAAACATAGGAGTAGTCATAAAGCATACATTTATTCCGTCAAACGTATGAATGAATTTCACATTATTTTCTATCCCATACTAGAAATAATGACTATAGTTTATACCAGGTAGTTAAAATAAACTTTTAACTACAGATTCTAACTACCATAATTTGTTTCCAAAACATATTACACCATATGATAACCCATATTATCATAGTCTAGTATTCTAAGACATCACTCCTAATTTTTTATAGACAGTCATAATAAATTAGTCATAAATATATGCAAACACAAGTTTATGTTCAAGCAACTAGATATAACAAAGCAAGTCATAGTTCCCATGAAATACATAAGATTGTATCCTAGCATTGTTATATTTTCAAAGAAATTATATACACACATAAAAGGGTCTCTACTAACTATCATAAAACATGTTATTTATAGAAAAAACCAACTCGCATACATCTAGCTTGTCAAATGTATGAATGAGTTCTAAGTATATCAATTATAATTTATACCAATTGGGTACAACATACATTTGATAGTCTACTATCTTATATACACGCTACTTACTTCTAGGTAGATAGTCATAATACTTGTAGAGAACAAATAACTTATAAACCCATTATAATATTTACATTTAACACTTCTTTCCATTGTCTTAGGAGACTATTATCACATGGTTATAGTTTTAGTCCCTCAGACACTTATGACTCTTTCTAACCATCTATTAATTGTAGGTATAATCCATATATACAAGTACTTATACATCATCCCATGTACCATATGTAAGTACTCAAATGACATGTGAATATAATAACAATGTTCATTAATATCTCTTAATCAAGAACTCCTTATGGTTTCATAAATCCTTAAAAACTTTCTTGCTCACGAAATATATTGACAATCTCTAAAAGATAAGGGATTCTATATTGTAATTCTCCTTCATGTATAAGGGAGTTGGGTAAACATATAGTCGATGTCTAATCTTTTAGAGTCCACAACTTAGTTATGAAAACTAATAGATATAAGAACATGCATCACTATATACTAATAAATACAATATGTACATTTACATCTGTATAAGTTAATCTATCCAAAACAAGCAATGTACACATGTTCTTATAATAATAAAACTCTACATAAGATCTACTACATTCATTTATAACTCTAACTGAGGATCTCAAATCACATAACTTATTCCAAGATAATGAATATCAATGCAGAGCTATGAATATGCATATGTCTTTAAATGCTAGGTTAAGAGCCTAGAACTTCATTGACTCACTTTCTCAACTCTAGGTTCCCATGACCAATTCATATATATTGTACTCTCCAAACTCTCATAGATTCTTTAGAAAGCAATGTTGCCTAAAAATATATATATGCTCAACAATATACAAATAACTATGGTTCAAAGGTGTCAATTATCTTAAAATCTCAATTTTGTGCTAAATAATATGATTCCTACTAACAATATTTGTCAAATCATAAGAGCAAGATCCTCTACATTAGTGTTTAACAAGATACCCCATATATGACCTATAATTTAAATAATTACATTAGTAATTTATTATGTTATGGCTTAGTTGGTCTCATTATGGATATCTATGCTATCATTGATAACTCCTTTCCTTTCTAACCATAATTTATCCATCCTAGTCCCACCTATTAGATTGATATAGAAGTATTCAAGGATAATTACTGATGTAATCTATATCTAAGGGTGTTCCAATTAAACAATCATAAATTCATACTAGTATCTCATTTTACTAGTACAATAGATTAACTTGGCATCTAAGTATCACCCAAACCCGTTTATCATGGTCTATACATATTCTTTTATTTTTAACCTACTTACGTATTCCAAATGACACATAAGAATGAGATTCTCCAAGGGAAAAGAAGGTGTCTAAAAGTTGATACTATAACTATATGGTTCACACACCCTTATATATATATATATATATATATATATATATATATATATATATATATATATATATATATATATATATATATATATATATATATATATATATATATATATATATATATATATATATATAAACCCAATGTATCTATAACAACTCAATGATTCACTAAACAACTTAGGGTGTTAAATTCATAAAAGCTTACCCCTCTGTAGTTCATTATGAATTCATTGTTATAGAATTCATAACATTGACCAGTATAAATTAACATTATATATGTCAATACAAGGAGAGTTTAGCATAAATCATTGCTATAGAATTCATATCCTAGCATTATGTCCACAACTATGTAAATTAACATGCATTTAATTACCACATATAGGATAAAAAATAAAACTATTATTTATATCCAGGCATCAATGCCTATGTTAGCATATGACCCAATATGCATATGATGCCTATAAATGTTAGCAATGGTAGTATATATTTGCATATGACCCAATACCATTTAGGCATTGATATCAAAATGAAATCATTGTTTATGTCCAAGGAGAGTTCATCATAAATCATTGATATAAAATTTATATGTCTCCATTAATTAAGTCACTGCATACTAGGTATAAGTCGCTACACCCTAGGTATAAGTCTTGCATTTCTTTTTACCAATCCAATCTATAAGTATATTTCATAAGTTAAATCTGCTGCATATACCAAACTCAGTGATGTAGTAGGTCGCCATGTGTATAAATTAATCAAGTTCACTGTGTTTACTATTATTTATTATTGTTATTAAAATGACTATTTTGTAAAATAACGACTTGTAAAATAGTAATTAAGTATTTATTATAAAGTCATTGCCTTTATTTATTATAAATTATACTTCTAAAGTCATTGCATGTTATTAAATATATTCCTGCATATAAGTATAATAATGATAAGGGTATTAAATATATTCATTTATGATATTAAATATATTCCTCTACAATGATCTATATTTTTATTTAGTATAATGGTGATACAAGTAATGAGACTCTCATACTTAGCGAATTCTATGTTTTCGATATAGTATCTCCTCATTGGCTAATACAATTACTGTATACTATATCTATTATAGCTAACTCTATATTTAAATTATATTATAATTTTACTCAAATATCTAATTTTAAACTTGTGGCTATTATAAAACTTATCACAATAACCATGAAAACTGATACTATATCGCTAATTTGTGCTTATATGTTGTGATATTGTGTGAGAAAATCATAATTCACAAAGTTATTATGACCTCAAATAACACACATGTATATGTACAGAGCACAAAATTGAATTTACATAATTTACTAAGATTATTCCCAGAAATTGAATGCATCACCTACCTCTCAAATGTTGAATTGAATTTGCTTGATTTTGAAGAATTCCTTTTTTTTAACTTCCAGTGCCTTCTTTTCCATTCCACGCTTTTCCATCTTCCACGCTCTTTGTATCTTCTCTAATATTCCCCCTTTTTCATATTCCATGCTCATAATAAGAATGGCGAAGTTTGCTTTAAAAGATTTCTTTTTTTAATTTTTGTTTTTCTTTCCTTATTTAATGTTTTGCTTCTTTTTTTATTTTTCTTATTTTTTTAGACTAATTTACTCTTTTATTTATTTATTTATTTTTATTTTCCTCTCAATAGGAAATTCTTGGGTTTTTTAATTCATTTTAACATTATAAAAACCAGTAAATTTATTAATTTAATTAACATCCCCTAGTTCATGATGGATTAATTAAATCAATAAATCTAAATTATATCTAATTATGTTAATCTCCCAAATCATTAATATGTAAATTCCATGCAATACGATTTACAAATAACTATTAAACTATGCTTGCAAATCATGAACAAACAATTGTTTCATGCAAGTATAAATAATCACATATGCAACCATTTATTATGCATTCTAATATGTGTTAGTTATTGTGTTGTATGTAGGTTTATCACCATTTTCTCTATCATCTTCTAACATCTCCATCTACATCGCCCTCTCCAATTATGTTCTTCCTCTAGCACAATCTGAGGGATGAGTTCTTCTGCATCAACCTCATAGCAAGCAAGTAATTAGATCATATCAGATGATACGACATCATCTGGGGTTAGCTCGACCACCCTCGTTTGTTCGTCTCCCTGATGGACAAACCTTATTTCTTATTTTTGACCTTGACCTTGACCTTGACTTTGACCAAGACCAATTCATCAATTCCTTTGACCATTCCTCCCTTTTAAGGGAGAACTACATTGGCCTGAGGCCCTGTTACACAGGGGCTATGTAGGCATCACTCAATTTTCTGATGTTAGCTCGGCCACATCCTTTCGTCCATCCATCCACCTCGACCATTGACCATTGGAGATCATGCCTATCTCCTCCGACCATGACCACTTCCAAGACCACGTTTCCTTGGTTGTTTTTGCATATATGCTACCTCACGATTGGTTAGCAGAATTGTGCGCAGACCTATTTTTGGACCCTCACAAGTATAGGATCGCAAGCCGGTTGATCCGCACTACTTATGACTTTTTTGTGTTTCTGGGAGCACTTCCTGAGCCCAGGATACCTGGAACACGATGACCATTTGGAGCTTCAACTTAGATTGAATGACCCAATCAGTAGACGACTAAATGCTGGGGCCCGATTACTTCAATTTTGGCACTCCTCGACCCTCGACCTACGACAATTGACCTGACCATCTCGTGAAGTGGTATACGTGCAATCATGACTTTTGCAGTGTTCACCTTCACCTTCACCCTTTTTCATCCATCTCTTTATCAAATTAGCACCCGATTCCCGGTTCCCTTCCCTCGACTCCTGCTTTGAGGGGGAATACCTCATCCACAATCGGGGCAATCAACCTCTTTTTGTTTTTGTCTTGCAGTTCACTTGAACAACCAACAAGATGAAATCAACCTTATCCCTCACCTGGGGCAACCACCTCCTCTCTTTGTCTTGCAGTTCATCCAGAACAACCAACAAGACAAAAAGGGGCAAATGTAGACACTGAAATCGTGTCTACCCCTTGGTCCTTTCTCCCTCCTTCGTCCCCTTGGTCCATTCCTAACCCATTTCTAACCCATTCAATTACTAATTTAAAATAATTAACTTATTTTGAATTAATCCCCCCTCCTTTGACACCTCACCCATGACACCTCACCTAGGACACCTCGCCTTAGACCATTTCCTATCCTATGACTCACCTAAGACCTATTCTTACTCCTCTCCAACTGCCTAACCAACTCTCGTGCATCTTTATCCCATCCTTCGACCATTTCTCCAACTGATTATGCACTTGGCAGATGCAGAACGAGCTTGTTGGCCCTTTTACGCATTTTGCACCCGTCGACGTCGGTCAACTGTCGGTCGACGTCGGCGGGATCGCCGACGTCGGTTTTACTTAAACCGCCATTCTGACCTCTTTTCGGCTAATCACAAAAAATCACAAAATCACGCGTCAAAATAAAAAATCAGGCATCAAACTCTGAATCTGGGGAGCTAATCACGAATCCTTCAATCTTCAGTCTTTAACCATCCGCCAATCTGCTAATCTCTCAGCAAAGCCTCTCACTCTCTCCCTCAGGTGCAGCAACAGGTATTCTGCATCAAACTTTTACATCAGCAACAGGTCCTCCGCACAAACTACATCAACAGCAAGCACAGGTATGTTGTATTCTGTGTTTTCATTTATGCTTTCTAGTCATTTGTTTCTAAGCTAGATTTAGCATTTCTATCCCCCAGACCAGACCGCTTACCAAACCAAACCAATCCCGAACCCTGTCTTTCTACTATCTCTGCCTTCTGTTTGATCCTTTTGTTAGATCATCCCTCCTGCCAACAAAGACCCTGCATAGGGCATCCAACCAGACCCAGACCATTCCCCAAATTACTCAAGCACATCCATAAACTCTGTTTCAGACCCGTCCACGGCTCAGACCCTGACCAGACCCGTCCATAGACCATTTTGCACAACCAGACCCTGTCCACAGACCACAAACTTGCCCAGACTTTGACTACAGGCCACTGCCCTGACTGATGACGGCCACTACCCCAACTGACGTCGGCAGCATAACCGACGTCAGCACCTTGACCAATCGACGCCGGTAGGACCACCGACGCCGGCGACTGCAACCAGGCTGACAACATCTTTCAGGTAAGCCTTTGCTTCCCTTTTTTATTTCAAATTTTTATCATATCAGTACTTTACATTCTGTCTTTTATCAGACTTCTCTTTTTCTATTGACTAGTGGGTTGACCTCCCTTAAGGAAGTTTTCATACTTCTGGGAACAAGCTTTCACTTGGCAATCCACCATCTATCCATCTAATACCTTTTTGTCCAAGTCTCTCTCCTTTGCAGGTGTCATTCCTCCACAACCAAAGAGGAGTACTCACAGCGTCTGGATTACGGTGCACAGACTACATCCAGGTACACAAGCCTTGACCATATCTCTTAGTTTCTTAATTCTTCTTTGAATATAGAAAGCAAAATTTGAATATAAACAACTAAAGCTATGCACTTTAAAAAATAATGATAACTCATTTTGAATCCATATATAAATGTTATGGGCCTCACAAGTTACTCATAACACTATTGCATATATGGTGTAAGTCCCCTATAGTAATTATTACAAGTAACATGTAACAACTGTGTAGGTGAATATTTTTTCTAAGACTACTATTTTGATTTTTGGAATTTTTAGCCACATTAGCCCAATCATCTCATGGGTCAAATTAATGAATTGGAAGAGAGATTGAATAGTCACAAATGTGAAAATGTCACATTTCAATAAACCCTTAAACTTTCTTATGTTGCACACCCATACAAGAAATAAAAATAACAAATAAAACATTATTAAAGGGAGAGATACACCAGAGAAATAAAAATATGGATAGATAATAAATAAAAGGTTGCATAGGAGTGAGTTACATTATTAAAGAAAGATAAAATTTGAGAAAAGTTGGCTCAAGAGAGAGCTAGAAGAGCTAAAGCTTTCCAAGGAGATAAAAAAATGTAGAATTCATCTAAGACCGACTGTAGATGATGTTTTTATTCATGTTTATGCATGGAATGATTCCTTTAGATTCATATGAGAGTGTGAGTGTGAGTTTGCATAAATCCTTGTTATAATGTGATGTTGAAATCGATAAATAAGATGTGTTGAGTGTCTCATTTTATGAATAGTGTCATCATGTGTGTGTTCATCGTAGAGTGTAAACCCAAGTGACATAGAGATAAAATAAGACCCTAATTATTCTCTCTCTAGTGCATGCATCAATTGGTATTAGATCAAGGTTTTTTACTTTAGGGTTGAATGTGTAAGTTTATTTTATAACTCACTTTTTAGGTTGTGATTTTTTTTTTTACTTGAGTTAGCTACAAGTTGTGAAAAATAAGCTTCTATGGGAGAGGATAAGTTTTTTTCAGGGGTGAGAGAAGTCATGAAAGTGTTGAAAAAGTTTAATAAGATAATTTTAAATTCCATTTCAAGTTTTAAAAGATAATATTTCTTGTTTTGGAGAGATGGCACACAAAGGAAGAAGGTCACCATAGGTAGAAGACTTGACAAAGATGTTGAAATAATTATAAGAAATATTAGAAATGATGGATATTGAATAAAGTAAATATATTATAGCTATGAGTGAAGAGGATGAATATTAAATTTATGATGAGGTTTTGTCCCTAAAATAAAGGTTAGATTCTTTAGATAGATTTTAATCAAGTGAAGGAAAATTTATTAGTAGAAGAAAGAGAATAATAGAGGTGAAGGTGAATGAGAGAGGTAAGTCTCCTTTTAATGTTATTTAATTATGTGGAAAATAGATCAAAAATAAGATCATGAAATGGATAGTGGATTTAGATATTTATTTTTAAGAGGAAAATATTGAGGGCCTCAGGAGGCTGAATATTGCATGTAATAAGTTATGTGGACATACAATTGTGTATTAGAGAGATCTCCAAGCGAGAAGACAAATAAAAGGAAAATATGGATATGAGTGGATGTGAATATATGGTTTACAATTTGATGGGTCATTTTATGAACCCAAAAATTCATGTAAGGTGATTGAAAAAGATTCATATATTAAGGATTGAAAGATAAGAGAATATAAAGATTTACATGAAAGGTAATATGAGAGAGAAGTTATCATATAAGCAACTCAAGTATACTTTGAGAAGTATAAAATAGATGTATATAAATGAGAAGAAGGATGTTTTTTTAAAAGAAAAGAAGAGAATAAAGTTTATTTGTGAGAATCCCAAGTCTAATTTCTAGAACAACAAGGGGGAAAAAGTTTGTAATCATATTTTAGGGGAAGTAGTACTCATGAAAGAGGATGTAGATGTGATATTGATTGAAATAGAATAAATTAACATACTACTTTAATATTGGAAAGATCTATTGGTATCCCATAAGTGGGAAGATTAAAAATTATCCTTGGTAATTGAAGGTAATGAATTTTTTATTTTCTCTTTTGGAGGATAGAAATATTGAGGACAACCAAGGGAAGCTACATGTTTCCTTAAAGGAAACAATAGAGGTGAATGAAGAAGGAAACCATGACAATTTTCATGTTTTCATGAATAAAACAATAGAGGTGGTTGATGTGTAACTTAATGTGATAATGAAAGTATGAATGAAGAAGGATAGGAAAATAGAAATAAGGATGAGGATATAAAAACCATGGAGGTTGTTTAAAATTGGATTTTGGGATCCCATCATGAGAGAGAAATCTATGAGGAGATTGTGAACAACAAAGTAAAGTTGGGTAAGATTTTCTTTAAGAATGATGAAGAGCTAGAAAAAGTGTTTGTACGAACATGTGATTTATTTAATGTGTAGGCTTAATAAAGAAGTATATATAGACGGTGGACATGATTTTACTAATAATACTAAAGGATGAAAGTGGTGTTGCATATGTGGAAGGAAATAATATAGATGTTGGAGAAGAGACTTTTATGAGTCAAGGTATGCATTATTTTGGTATGCAAAAAGAGAGTGTAATTTTATTTTAAGATGAAATAGAAGTGGATAAAGGAGGATGATGTAATAATCATGGATATGATGAAAATATAGTGAGAAAATAAGAGGAGGAGGAGTTTTTACAAGAATAATTTATTATTATTTTTAGGAGTAGGTAGAGTAGAAGAGGATTTGAGGAGCCCAATCTTGGTGGAAATAAAGATAAAAGTTTGAATATGAAGGAATCACTTATGGGGACTATAAATTATCATGTTTATAAACTAATTTATGACTTTATCTAGTGTGTATGTGTAGAAGTAGAGATAACTGAGACATTTAGAGAGGCCTTTCTAGTTTAATAGAGTGAATTGCTTGAGTTTAAAAGATGTAAAAAGGAGCAACTAATTTTTATATTAGCCAAAACATGTTAAAAATTGAATGAGGAATAAGAGATATTTAATATTATTATAAATTAATAATCCACAAATAAGGATGTAGTGGCAATGAGAGAAGTGGAGAAGGAGATGATAACCATGAGAAGAGGAAATGAAAATAGAAAAGAGTGACAAAAGAAAGGATCCAACATCAGGTTGGATAATGAGTAAACATATCCATGAAGGATTTAGGAGGAAGTGTTTAGTACACATATCCATTTTTATTATATAATGAAACTCTACTATTCTCTAACACATTTCTCCCTCTAACAATGCTACAATTATTTTTTATTCCTTCTATGTGTGTGCGACATAATTAAGTTGAAGTGTTTCTTGAAATGAGATAGTTACACATTTGTGACTATTTAAATTCTCTTCCAAGTTAATCATTTGACCTATTATAGGAATTCTAATGTCAAAAATTCTAAAATATCAAAACATATTTCTTAGAATTTTTTTTCACCCACATTAGTTGATATGGATTACTTGTAACAATTATTACATGTGACTTACATCAGCCATGTAATAATGATATAGATAACTTCTAGGGCCCATAAATTTTTCATATGAACTCAAAACAAGGTGAATATTTAAAAAACAAAATCATTAAATTTTGATTATAATCCAAATATGCAATAAATTTTAGGTCTTGGAATGTCCATGCCTTTTTTCACTTTCCCTAAGAGGTATGTTTTAACCCAAAAATGCATACATTTATTGTAGCTAACTTCAAGACTGTATATAAACTAAACCTCCTCTAATTTTGTTGATAAAAATGAATTTTTTTAAATTTTTATTTTCCAAGTAAAAATTATTGATGCCAAAACCAAATCCAAAACAAAACAACAAATAAAACATACACAACTATGTGTTTTGGTGATGCAATATTTCCCTTACACCTTGGATGCCCCTGCATTAGCCACAATAGGTTTTAATATGTAAAATCCTACTCACATAGATATAATATGTGGTAAAACCACTCTTTTGACAATGAAACATAATTTCCATGGTGTTTCCTTCTAAAAAATCAAATACTTTATCAATTTGTCCCTTTTTTATTCCATTTACAAATTCCTCTTATTGGATTCAAATCTTCTATGCTCTTTCTTTTAATTTTTGTGGGATTAGACCCACCACAAACTATCCTTTTTCACCCAATGATTATCTCCTTTTCTTTTCACTCTCTTCAAGGTTGAAAACCACCTTTGTTCAACCACCTCCATAAATATACATTTTAATAAATCTTATTTTATTTTTTTGGATTAAACCCACTTTTGACCAACCACCTCCTCCCAAAGCCTTCTTTTAATTTTATACTCACTACCCAACATGATGTTGGATCATTACCTCTATCACTCTTTGTTATTTTCAAATATTCATATCTCATGTGTATGATCTACTTCTCCAATTTTATCCAAGAGGAATAGATTACATGTACCTACCTTGTTCACACAAACATGTTCTATAGATATTCTTTATGAATGATTAGAACAACAAAAAGAGTCATACACTTAAAAATGCATCTAGAAAAACCCATGTTATTCAATCAATTGTTAAAATTATGATACATTTAATGTATTATTTACAGTGTGGCTTGAAATTAGAATACATTCAATATCATTGCACCACACTGATTTATATAGTCCTCACTTGAATTCTTAAATAATAGAAATTTGGAATTTCCACCCAGGGTTTCTAAAGACCTAAAACCTATTCATAATTATGTTTAGACTTAAATTTGACTTTCATTTAATTATTACATACTAATTTCAAATTTCAATTTTTATGTTGATAGGCCTTTCTACAATGGGAGTGGGATTGGGATGCAATGACATGAGCATGTTCACAATTATGTTTAACCTTAGATTTGGGATTCATTTGATTATCATAGGAAAATTTCAATATTCAATTTTTAAGATAATAGGCATTTATACAATGGTATTGAGAGTGCGATATAATGTCATGAGCATGTTCACAAGTATGTGAAACCTTAAATTTGATGTTCTTTTTACTATCATTTAGAAATATTCACTTTTTTAATTGGAGAAGTCAATAAAGATTATAATTTCTTGGTATTATGGTGGAGTCTAGAACTCATTTTTGAAAATATTTTCAAATAAATATTTAACATGCAACATTAGGTCTTGGGTTAGCATACATACATTATGACTTATATTGAACCATGTGATGAATCCTCTATACTTAGAGAGAAGAATAGTGACACTTCACAGTTATTTTTTACATTAAATTTTATATTCATTTGATTATCATAGGATAATTTCAACCTTTACTTCTTATGATGGCAATGGGAGTTGGATGTAATGGCATTATGTTTGACTTTAAATTTGGCATTCATTTGACTATCATAGGGAAATTTAAATCTTTCAATTTTATGCCTATAGGAATTCATAAAAAGGCATTGGGATTGGGATATAATGGCATGAACATGTTGATAATTATGTTCAACCTTAACATTAATGCTGATTTGTTTATTATAGGGTAATTTTAATCTTCAAGTTTTTGGTCGATAGGCATTTATATAATGGTAGTAGGAGTAGGATGTAATGGTGCAAGCATTTTCAAAATTATATTAAATCTTAAACTTTTTATTATTTTTACTTTAATTTAAGACTTTTATCATTTCTCCTTTTTCTTGAATAGGTCAATCAAAAAATTTCAATTTCTTGGTAATATGGTGGAGTTTGAAACCCATGTTTAGAAATGTTTACAAAGAAAAATCTATAATTCAAAAATAAATGATGGGTTGGCATACATACATTATAAATTATATTAAACCATGTGATGATTCCTTGGTAGTTATATACACACATATAGCCATTTAAAATTATGTTCAACCCTAATTTTTATATCCATTTTACTATGACAAGTTAATTTCAACCTTTAATGTTCACTGAATATTAAAATTTACACAAGAATGGTCCAATGATTTATAAAATTTCCATAAGAATGGTTAAATGATTTCTAAAAGAATTTTAGGAGTAGAAGTGAGAATTGATTATTTAGAATTTTTATATATTAATCCATGATTTAATCTACTCATTGTATCTCTCTATTTTCTATACTAACGCTAGAGATATCTTAAGCACTAAATTCTAGATTTTGTCCTGAATATATTTGACACTTTTATTAACCTTTTATTATTTCATTTATTAATATAATTGTTTATTGATTTTAATCATAAAATTGGAACAAATATATTGTAGCTTTTAAAATAATTCTAATTCTATTTATAATTTCATTATTTACTTATTTTTTGCAACTTCAATAGTGCCATTAATAATTCAAATTCTTCTGGTAATTCATTATACATCAAATGTCATCTTTTATATTCAGATTGTTAGCAAGATTGTTTAGACCAATAATAGTAGCCAATAATAGAGGAACACTCATTTTTCATTTAATTTTCATGGTCGTAGGATTGGTTGTTCCTAAAGGGCTATCATCCTTCTTATTCATTCTTCACACTTTTTAAATTAGAGGAGATTTATTTAACCTCAGCTTCAACATTTAATTTTTTTCATAGATATCATTCCAAAATGGTGGGCATGGGATAACATGTGCTCACCATTAGTGTATGTATAAATTTTCATTATTTTGAATGAGACGATCACTCCTAAACATGACAAATAAAGTCTTAATCAAGAATAATTAATACATGAATAATAGTAGATTAGTTATAGAGCTAAAAAATATGATCTTGGATTTCATTGAGAGTTTGGATGAATGAAGCTCTTAAAAGGATAGAAAAAGAACTTTGTTGCACTCTCAAATTGTTTGTTCATATTGGATCAATATTGTATTATATATTACAGATGTTTCAATAAACTTGGATATTGGGGTACTTGAAAGACTTAGCATCAACTTAAGATAATACTAGTATTGGATAGGAGTTGATGCTTTATTAGGTTACTTAATACTATTCAACATTTTATTCACAATGAAAATTGCCTATCTAATCTATAATTTCAATCCAATCTTCACACACTCATTTGATACTTTCTACATTCCGTTGAAAAATTATGCCTCTCTACATTTTGACTTTATTTTTCATCCTAAAAAGCTATTGGGGAGCATCATGCTCTACTTTTAGAAGAAAAAATGGTAAAACAAGTGAATGTGTCCAACATTATAAAAAAGAATCAAGAACCCCAATTCCTTCCATCAAGATCTAAAATAAATCCCTTTTAATGTATTTCATCAAGAGATGGAAATAATATATTTAAGAATGTTTTTCTCATATCTATAAGGTATGTATTCATCCATTAAATCTGAATATTTTCAATAGATATGTCTCTAAATTATAGGTCCTTTATATGAAAAAATAAGTTATTAGGGATGCTTATTTTATATACAAAGCCTTATGTGGTAAATAATAGATAAAATAATATTCAGTAGTTATTAAAATATTGCTTATCATATTTTTCTCAGCATTATTTGGTTATGTAGTAGAAATGGAGATCCATCACATAAATAATAAATCAAGCAAACCAGAAATAAATTCATCAAATTTGGAAACAACACATATGTTACAAATGTATAGTTATGATACCAATTTATTGGTGCTTGTATGGAAACATGGGTTATCTATTTGTTGGTGTTTGTATGGAAAAATTACAAGAAGAGATAAAAAGGTATTTTGTAATTTTTGAAGAAGAAACATAATTAACCCCACTTAAACTTTGGGATAATTCTTCATAAGAAGGTGCATCATTCCAAAGGAAATTAAGGTTAAAAACATTGTAAACCACAGAAATGAGTCTTAGATAAGAATCCTCCCAACCACCTCTAATAACTCACCACTACCTAAGAACATGATTTATAATATTTGTTGGAAATAAATGGGAGAAAATACAGGGAATGCACTAAATCCTAATGAAAATGCAAAAAATAGGGCCAATCTACCTATAAGGACCTCCAACTATCACATTATACTATAAGATGATGCCATAAACCTTGAATAATATTTCCCCATCTATCCCATCCATATTTAGAGGAAAAACTATAGAATATCATGATCAATTTCTCTTTGAACTCAAAGTCCTATGTCAAACTTATGATTATAGAACCGATAGTCAGAAGTTAAAATAGTTCCCTTCTACCCTCAAAGAATTACCCATGAGATGGTTTATGGGCTTACAAATAAACTCTATTGCATTATAGGATGACATGCATACTAAATTACTATATAAATACCATGAATAATATAGAGGAAGAGACAAAAAATGAGTTTTTTAGGATAAAACAAAATGAGGATGAAAATTTAGAAGACTATCTTGATCACTTCTAATTTATTTATAGAAAATGTGGATATGAATTAAGTGAGGAAGTTTGTCAAATGGTTTTCTTAAAATGTATTGATGATAATACAAAGGAATCACTCAAACTTATGGGGAAATGAGATATAAACAAGATTGATCTTAATTACATAGCTAAATTGTGTAGGAATTACTTAATAACCAGAGGGATTGTTAGAAAGCTAAAAATAGGCAAGAGTGGTACTGATGTAGTAAAAATTGTGAAATAATTATCTAACCTTAAGAAATACATTTTAATTTAATTTAACACTGTGTTAGATATCTTGTAATCCAAAGCTTATGCTACCATTGATCCACTAGCCATGTATTTCCCTAAATCCCAATTGAAACACACCCTCTGATATTTCCCTTTTGAAAAAATGACATGTGTTGAATAAATGATGTAAACGATCATGATATCAAGAAGTGTTCCCTCATAACTAACTTAAAAAATCAACTTAATTAATAAACCCAAACAATACAAGAGATCAAATTCATATAAAGATAGGGAAACTAGTTTTCCCATAATCAAAATCAAAACCATTTAAGTCCTAGACCTCTTTCTAACCAATGGATGATGCCATGGATGGATATGAACCTATAAAGGAATTTGGACCTATATCATTAGGTGAACATGAGTGAAAACCATAACCATGGATACCTTAATCTCATCAATAGCCTTGGATGCCTTAGCCTAATCTTTAATCATGGGAAAACCAACAATAGGTTCCCCATCAAAATCTTAATCAATAGTGAAGTTTTAAAACATAGGCATTGATGCCTCTCCCTACCACTCAAATGGCATAAACATATCAAGTGACTTAGCCTCAATTACCTAGATAACTAGTATCAAATGCAAAGAATATACAATTAGCTCTTGTCTACAGAACTGATCCAGTTTAAACCTTGGGAGTTGTTGCCATAGACTATGGGAATGTATAATTGAGATCATGTAAGACATTAAATAACCTATAATCACCATAACTAAAGACACAAATTAAAAAATAGATACTCTTATTGAACCAAACAAGGAGAATCCTAACAAGGAAAAAGAAATACCTAAATAAAACATTACGGTTCTTCCAATCATTCTTTTTCCAAAAAGGCTTCAAAAAACTTGAAATAAGAGTGAGTTTGATTTTGTTTAAGAGATGAGAAAATTAAGAATTGAAATTCCATTATTAAAAGCCATAAAACATATCTCATAACTCAATAGAACCATTAAAGGTTTGTACATAAAAACTCCAAGTAGGAAAAGACAATATCCTAAAACTATAAGGTGGATGGAAAAATTATTTATTTATTGGTAGGTAAACACCTTCTACCCAAATGTCGGGATCCTAGAAGTCCTATTATTTATGTAACCATAGCTAAGAAGGAGATACCTAATGTAATTATTTAATTAGGACTTTCCATCAATGTGATGATGATAGAAACATTAAAATCCTTGTCATTTATAGGGGCGTAGCCTACTTATATAGTCTTGAAAATGATAGACCAATCTATTGCCAAATCTAAATGAATAATTGAGGATGTCTATATTATAGTGGAATCTTGGGAATATACATAAATTTCATGATAATTCATCCTAAAAGGAAAAAATTTGGATATCTATTAATCTTAGGGAGACACGACCATTTAAAATGAAAAAAAATCAAAACAGATTTGTTTGTATCCACCTACAAAACCATTTATAGATCTTCCATATCACCTATGGGTTGATGAACCTAAGAAAAATAGAAATATTCTCTCCTCATTATCCATGGTAATAATAAAATATCACATGAATGAGTTAAAGGATAAATTAATGTGGAATCTTGAATACCTGTTTTAGCTATAGAGTCTAATATTTTAGCTTTAGAGTCTAATAGACTAGATATAGAGCCTAAAAATTTGGTTCTAGAGCCTATTAGATTAGATCTATAGTTTGTCAAAATATCTCTAGAATATAGGACACTTTAGTATATAGAACAATCAACTAGCTCGACCACTCTTCATGACATATATGACCATATAGTCATTCAATAAAGCATTGTCACATGGGCAAAATATAGTAAGGATACTCAAAATGAAAAGTGTACCTCTACACTTGTAGCTAATAGGTATGTTTTCAAAGTTTCAATTATTTGGTATGGTCATAGATATTTCATAATTTACTCCAACTTGTTGGGAAATTTTAGAGAGCATGAAAGTACAAAGGCATTCATTGTTAGAGATGAGCTTCTTGATAGAGTCGCAACACCTTATTAGATGTACAACTACACATTTATGTGGAAACATATTTTAAGTGGTGAATAATTTAATAAATAATTTATGTAATGAATTATTCATGACAATTAACTATCTATTTTCAAAATTTAAATATTAATAAATATGATTGGGTCATAAAGATTGTTATCTCCCCTAAATTTCCAAATATTAATATGGTATCTAACTACAACGTATATTGCACTTGTGAAGGAAATTTTATGGATTTCATATGTACAACTATTTACATAAATTAAAATATAAAAATCGAGAAAAATAATTATGTTAACATCTCATCCTTGTTGAGGTAGGGTTTTGTCCACATGAATTTAGGAAAGTGATTTTGTTTGAGGAAGTTTAGTTAACAAATAACACATAAAGAGTTAGCTATGCATATATTATGATTGAAGTTAGTTTGCCTCAAAGTTAGGAAATGTGATGAAAGTTCAAATATTTTTCTTAACCAAATTTATAGTTTAGTTCATGCCGTAATTGATGACTTCTTATATTTTTAGTTATCCAACTTTATTGTTATGTTGAACCTTTTTACTTCTATTAGTTGGTTGGAAATTACACTAATAGAGACCGTATTCACTATATGAAGGTAAAAAATGAGGGTTCATCCTTTAAATATGAGAGCATTGAATGCATTTTCAAGTGGATATTTTGAAATTAAACAATGGACTTGATCTTGGAGTAATTTCAAGCATAGACCCATTGTAGGTATCACTCTAAATCCCCTAGAATTTTGTGAAGTGTTATTCATGTTATCTACAACAATAAAATCACTACACACAAAAATTATGCTAGTTATTCTCTCAATATTGCCTTGACATGAAGATAATATGGGTAAAAAATTTTCTAATTATTTGACATGTAAAGCAACATCATACATTGCTTCCTTTATGTTTGATTTAAACTTTGCTCTTTGAACTTTTGAGCTAACAGAATCTACGAAATTGGTCTTTTTTATATCACATTTATAAACACTAGATGTGCTCAATCTCATATGATCTAGGGAAATGACATAACACCATTTTGAGAAACATTTTATGCCTTACACATTCAAAATATAATATCCTATTCTCTCCTCCTATGATTTTACGAAGTAGACACTAAGGAGACTTATTAGTGAGTGGACAAGGATGAGCTGAGCATAGTCATAGGTGCATCCCAAACCTAATAGTATCCTAGCTAAAAAATGTATATTTTTAATATTTCAAAACTTAATATGCATAATATATATATATATATATATATATATATATAATGTTGTTGCCTCTATCCATTGGCTCTATTGTAGTTGTTGTTATTGAAGTATAACTAAAACTATTCTAGAATAATGGGTGTTATATTATTCATTTGTGATGTAGAGTAAAATAAAATTCCTGATGTACATACAAACATATGCATATCTCATACAAATCCTAGATCTATTTTCCTCTTTGTACTTTGCTTTCTTATCTAATTACTTGTCTCTAAACAATAACTTTGCTCCTCTTTTGCTCTAACAGATCAATTTTAGCTCTTCTAGGCTCATAAGATTCTTTGTAATATATGAATCCTCTCTATTTTAAATATATATCATCATTCATCTCACTCTAAAATCTTACATTTTACCTTGAATAAACCCAATATCTAAGTTACAACTCCTTTTCTAACTAATATCCTCTCTTTCTTCCCACTAGGATTTCTAGTCCTACATAATAATTATTATTAGATAGATATTTGATAAAAATTACAATTTATATACATTAATTATTGATGTATGAGCTTCCTTTAATATTATTATATGTCATCATAATTATCCTAACTAGTTTTATTTAGTAACCAACCTCAGAATTCACAAACCTCACAAAACATACCCATTTTTCTTGTAACCTTCCAAATACACAAACCTCCTTGGTTAAAATAATCCAAAAAGTAAATGAACAAACCAAAAACACTTTTGAGTATCCATTAACCTCATACAACCTATTTAAAAGTCTTAGGTCACAAATCTTAAAGGAGACATACTTTCTTGATTCCCCTTGCTCTCAATTATGTCTCTAAAAACTAAATGCACACCTATAGTAGGGTTACCATAGTGTAAAGTATCAAACTAAATTCAAACTAATAAAATCATGGGTATCAAATAAATTTACATTTAACCCCAAAGTTTTACTTATTTTTAGTAATGAAAACACCAATTATAGATGTTTCAAACTCTAAGCCCTAGGATAGGGTTACACAAGGTTATAATAACTCGAGAACATACAAATTGGACTAAAATTAAATATAAATAATCTCAATCACCTATGGAAATAGGATAAGGATTATCCAAACATATTTCAACTTTCAAAATAGTTATATGTGTACAAATAAGTATATTAAGCCTCCAACAAATAAGTCTATGTAATTCTGAGACACTTATTGATTATGGGTTATGACAATACAAATGAGATTAAAAATTGAGCCTATTAATAGATTTATAAACATTCATAATGATCAATTACATAGAGTATGAACCTTATACCATATTTTCATCTTCCAACACTTTAAAAATCCTCCAATATTGATCAAAATAGAGTCTTCTAGACTATGCATTAACCCAAAATTAATGTTTAAAGGACTTTATGACTGCCTCATTTAATTCTTAAGCTTATAGTGTGTATTAGCCCCTAAAAAATGATCATAATTAAAAATAACACACTCTCTTCTCATGCTTTGATTCTAAATAATTAAAATATCTCTCAACAATCACCACCCATACAAGACTAATTAGACAATCTTGATTGGTTATGGACATAATTGCCTCTAGAAAGATGGTGGTTGAAATAACAATAAATACAAGAATATTTTCCATCTAAACTAATTCTTGATCACTCAAAATGATTACTCCCATAAAAAATAACTTATCTACCATACTCATTGTATGGAACTCATCAAATCTGTTATTCTCTTACTTTAGACTAGGATAAAAATATAGTTATTAAAACTTATATCATACCAACCTTAACCTATAAATAAGTGGTTTAAAAATTATCTAATCAAAGAAAAAAAAAACCACATGAAAGAATGAATTATTAACAACTAACCCATGGTAGAAATGGAATTTGTATAAGTTTCAATGACATCTCAACTTAAAGTGCTTTCAATAGGTTTAAACTATTAGTTTGAGATTCTTCTCTAAAAGATACTCCTAGGTTTTTATTTTAGGTAGATCAATGCAAAAATAGCCTCAGTCACAATTTACACTTCCAATTATTTTATTTATGGTCTTCATAAAGATGGTAGGGTTTGTTATTTGTGTGTGTATAACATTATAACTATTCAATGTTCTTCTTCCATTAAAACCACAAGTATTACCTTTTGGTGATGATGTAGTTGCTTTTTTGAGTTGTCATGTTTTTCATTTAAACAAAATCTCAGTGTCATGCTCCATGTATTATACCTTTAGTATGACATTGAAATTTATCCATTTTATATTCAAAATATACAAGATTAAACATACATAAAGGGAAGATTAATTTGAATGCATTTGAGTTCAAGATTAGCAACTTTGTGTGTTGTAGGGGCCATCTTGTTTTTCATTTCAATTTTTTTTTATGTTTGGCTATTTGTATGGCCATTCAAACTTATCTTATTGTAATATATTGTTAATCTTTCTTTATTTATTTATAATTTAGTAGTAGTAGAGAAAGTGGTGTAGATATTTTATTTGTGAGTTTTTTTACGGGAGGCTTGATATTTGGAGTGCTCGATTATTTGCTAGCACCTTAGGTGAATATATATCAAACTCATTTACAATTTGATCTGATAGCTTAAGACACATTTTTGTTTTAAATTATAATTACTATTTCTAATAGAGATGAAAGAATGCATGAGTTATCAACATTTGTAATGAGAGACTTATATGGGAATGGTGCAATGTGCCTCAATTCTATAATTTTTGGTAATTAACACTAAATTGATATTTGATTCTTAGACATTTATAGTCTTTCCACTCCATATACTCTATTTAAAGACAAATTTTCTTTTCTTAGTGTCACATTTTCTAAAGCCATAACATGTCATTAAAACTAAAAACATCTCTATCAATTTAATCTTCTTGGTAATATCACTGAAGTAATATTTTAAAGTAATGGTCCAGAAAGGATCAATGTTAGTGGTAAATATGTTTAAGATTTATGGGAGTTAGTGATAAATACATGCATAAGATATTTATAATCATATGTATTTATCCAGTTAATCTATATGAATTATTTAATGACATGAAATATATTAAAGCATTCACCTTTATGTAGGATGAGAATGATGGTGTTGTTGAAAACATTATAGAGATTGATGCTACTCAAAACATCCTATGTTTTTCTAATGAAGTATTTGTATAGCTTGGTGATGATTTAGGATATAATTACTTAATAGAATCAATTAAGCATCTTATAACTATAAAAATAGGGAACCCAAGTATATAAAGTCATACACTATAAAAACTCTATTACTTCCCTAATTCTGTATGAACTCATCATATAAAAATGTTATTATCTTTAGGACATATATACCAAGCCCATCGACCAACCCTTACAAAATAAGTAACATTATTATCAAATTTGGTATGGGAATATTATTTAGACACCATCTACTATTTAGAATCCAATCCTTTGTGTCATCTCTATTGTCTCTACTATAGGACATGTTCCTACCTCTTGCATTTTGCATGCTTTCTTGTCCTTGTGAGAAAAAAAATATATGGCAAAACTAGGATGTAGCATGAAAATATTAATTAATTAGATGATGTAGATGGTAATATTATACAATTATTAATTAACATTAAAAACTTATGTATCAACCCAAAAAAAACCCAAAACTTATGAACTTTTTTTTATTGTTATTTAATCTGTAATTCTATTTTTGATGTTAATATAGTTTGAAGTCATTAAATAAGTAAAATGTGTATTGAAAGATAGATATGGTAATAATGATATTCTTCTTTCATAGGTTAGGATCATGAATAGAGATAGTAGTATATCAGAGATAATCTAGGTAAATATTTAATGTTTAGAGATTGGAGATTGCTTTACCAAATTGGCTATAAAAAATAACATGTTTGAAAGATGTATTCCAAGATGTAATGAGTAATTAAGAGTCCCTATTTGAAATGATTATTGTGGGTATAGTAGTGAACCTAAATATGCATGATAAAAGTCTTGGAAATATCTTGCATTTGTGTTGTCTTTGTACATGGGATTGAAATAGATATCTAATTAGGAAATTTACACAATCATAACTATCCTTGATGGTAAGTAGAGTAAAAGGAAAGCCATGGAAAATAATTCTCATGGTTATTGTGGAACAAGAATAGGTACATACAAACTCTAATTTGTTTATCAATTTGGTGACAATAAATGTTAAACAATCATGGACATATTTTGTCACTCCATAGATCATTCTAATTTAAGGACTATTTCAACATTGAGGACTTCCAAGTTCCAACTTTGTTGAAGTGAGCTTCTTGGATCACCTTCTAAGATTGATCACTTTTTGAAATGTAAACACCATAGGTGGTAGATGAGATGATTTTAGGTAAATGATTAGGTTCTATATTTTTGAAATTGTAAAAGGGTGACACAAATACAAAGGCTCACAACATTTGGGGGTTCAATTACTTCAGGATTATGGAGATAGTATGTGGCATTATTAGCATTGTCTATTTATGCTTAACCATAAATATGGAACTATTGTAGATAGGAATCAACTTTTGTTATCATAACCTTTGCCTCACTTTGTTTTTGATCAAATTATGAAGGTGTATGGCTTGAATGTATGATTGTCTTATTACCAAAGATGTTATGCTTCCATTGAAACACAACTTGAAATTCACACAATGCCTATACATATAAAGAATAGATGATCTCAAAATGGTAGGTGAATGTATTATCTTTTAGAGTGAAGGCTTCACCTTTCTCATGTAAAATAAAATAAAATTATAGGCAGAACATAGTTACCTATTTATTTTATTTTGATGAGTTTGATTTGTTGAAATTATAACATACCCACTGGGATCTACTTATAATAACATGCTTTTTTTTAAAATTTAATCAACATATTCTTAATTAGATTTCACCACAAGAATCTAATTAGTAATCCAAATAAAACACTCTAAGTAAGTTAACTATAAAATAAGCATGTGAGATCTATCTGTAGTTGATCACTATTATCATATGAAACACATCATAACTAAATATAAAAAGTAATTACAGATGTCCAACCATGATTGGTACAAAAATACATCCATTTGTACCAATGTACAATGAGTAAATAATTACATCTCATCTAGGATAATGTTTCAATAATAATAAATAAAAATACAAAATATAATATACAAGATATAAGGCTCCATAGAGCATGAGTTCTCTAAAATCTAGTATCTATGGCAATCTCAAGTGTAGTCTCAAAATAAGTACTGTTGTGGGGAGGGAGAGCATTATCTGAACACTTTTCCACACCAACCATGAACCATTGATCCCCCACAAAAATTATAGGAGTAGGGACATATACTAATTGGTTTGATTCATTTATAGATAAATCTGGTAGACTTAGTACATAAACTCAGAAAATATTAAATAAGAAGAAACTTTAAGAAGTTGGATTTTACTTTACAACAAGTTTTAAAACACCAAAAATATCAAGCTCATAGAACTTAATTGTATTAGTTACGTAGTCAATAACACCAGTATTAATTTCATAGAAACTAATAATATCAATTATCTAAAAATGATAACAAAAACTTCTAGTATTAAAAACATGGTTATGAATGAAGGGAGTTCATTACATTGACATCATATGATGGGTCTTATAACCTCAAATAATATCTTTTGACCTACAATATGAAATGATAGTTTAAAAGAGTGATTATGGAAGATGTGAAAACATGTGAGCTTATTATAGATTTATAAGGCCAAGATATGGAATTAATATATAAAATAGATGTTAATACTTTAAGTCTTCAATAGGTTAAAGACCAATTAATTGTAGAGTTTAAAATGAATAAGTGTGTTAGTCAGACCATCCAAAACCTTTAAGAGATTAGATAGAAGAATGGAGAATTATTGTAAGAGTATGATCGTAAATTCTTAGACACCATGAATAAAGTTGAATTAATTTTGAAAGTCAAGGATAAAGATGCATGGTTTGTTGAAGGATTATGATCAAGGATCAGGTTTACCATCACTCAATCACAATTAAATGCTAAGGTCGATGCATGATTAGCTGCACTGTGAGTAGATCAAATAAAGAAAAATGGAGACATATCCTCATCTAATAATAACATTGAGATAAAATTATATGATTTTATAATAAATATGGATGAATACCATGAAAATGATAAACCTAAATTAGGCATGTGGTGTATGGATTGTGGTGAATAAGGGAATCATAGGAATTATTACCCTAAAATTAGAATAAAATTATGTGAGATTTACATAGTAGTAGGGCATGCAAATTCTAAATACCACATACTATAGTAGTACATCCATAACTCATAGTATTTGTACTGTAATTTCTTTAAGTCACCAATTCATGATGAAAATTGTTGTCGAGCCTTACAATAACTCATGAAGGATATAACTAAAAATGTTTTTATAGTTGAAACAAAACATATACCTTATGTGAAGTTAGGTATTCCATGCCTAGAGGTTTAAATGTCTAGTGAGACTTAAGGATTTACAAGATAGATATTGTCTTAGCCTCAATATCAACTAAAATCTCTAGTAGGATGGACACCAACATCTCCTCAATATCAATATCATCCATCATGTAATATTATGATTCCCTGATGGCATTAGGCAACTTGGGCTCCATATTCTCATCATAGGTAGTATGGTGGATATGATGCTCAACAATAACAACAAGGGTGGGGTTCCCCATAACATCAAGGAGGATTTGGTGCACAAAAGTCATAACACATGCAAATTTGGGGTTTCTAATCAAAATGAGGAGGGTGTAGAGGAGGTTATCATGTGGGATATTAAGGAGTTTACACAAATAATGATTTAAAAACTAACTATCCTATCCAATATTATTTGTGTGGTGACTATAATCATATTCAATGAAATTTTCCACTAACCCACAAAGACAAGTGTATTGTGCCTATTGTAAAAATTTAGACAAACATCATAATAAACACTACCTATCTTTAGAAAAGTAGAGGAAGGAGAAACTAGTGATAAATTTACATATAGTAAATTCATACCACAAAGAGAATGTTGTCATGCATGTAATAACAAGATAACACAAAACATAATAGGGATTGAATCCTTTAGAAATGAGACTAGACCAAGGGATTCACAAGGTTCAAAATGATATATATCTTGATCCTAATACAAAGAATCATTTGATGTATAAAGTTTCATGATTCATTCAAAACATACAACAAAAAAATACATTAGAAGGTGATGCTATGACTATTGATGCACAAATCTATGGGCATATTGTTCACATAATGCGATAGAATGAAGTAGTGATAGCATTAAAAAATATCTTCAAAATTTTCATCACTTTGAAATGAAGATATCTAATAGAATATCACAAATATTTTACATAATCTAATTGAGTATACATTATGTGGATAGTAGCATACTGATAAAGTCATTTGGTATGTTAAAACCAAAAAACCTTGGGTTGTTGACTCCCGAATGGATATTGAAATAATATGGTATGAGGTCATTAATATATTTTAGAATTTTAAAGAAAAATAAGAATGATAATGAGATATACATGGGAGGTATTGGTTGACCATAATTGAGCTATATTCCAGTTACTTTCAATCTCATAGATTACAGGAGAGTAGAACCAACTAGTTGGATTGAGGACATAGAAATTAAGGTTGCTGACTTAAGCTTGCAATGAATTTTTGAGGTAATTTACATGAAAATAGGTGAGACTCATTATAATATTTTTATTGGTAATAAATGGGCTTATTATGGTAAAATTACTATCAATATGGTGTGAAATCAATTGAAGGTGTACCAAGGAGATAAGATAATTATGATACATTTGAATAAATCTAAGCATAAGCCATATATTATCCCTAGAGAAAAGGAGTCACCTTATGCTTATGTGGATAGTAGTTAGTTCAAGATAAATTAAAAAATCAATAAAAATGATCCATGAGCCAATGAATATCAGTTCTCTTATATACAAGTAAAATGTTAAACACAGTTGCATCTAGTTGAATAACCTAGCTATATACTTGTTATAACAAAATCACCAACTCCTTAGTTTCATATTGAAGAATTTAGGCCATCATATATGTGATATCAAACCATGTTGGAGGTAGATTTCATGTACAATATTAGTTCAACACCTATGGATTACATTGTGCCTAATTAGGAAGGTATCTTACCTTTGAAATTTACATCTTCAACAAGTGGTGAATTGGATACCCATATACTCAATTGGGTCATAGGAGATCATGAAGTGTAACCTATATGAATGGTGTTCACCATTGAATTATAATTATCACATTATATCCAAATAGAGGATCTCAGTCAATTCAATTTTTGATTGAAGAATTATGTACCTAATGTGGATCAGAGAGTTAGTACACTTTAATTATACACTAAAGGTAACTGTTTTGACTTGGTGGGTAGTGCATAGGAAAACTAGATAAACATGGGATGAGGAATGTAAATTTATGAAATCACATATTCATATACCACATTCAATCCAAACAAATTGGTCATTTTTTCAAGAAAGACAATCTCTGGAGTTACATGCATACAAGTGCATAGACATATGGTCTATGCAAGGGGTCAAACGTAAATATTGGGTTCATGTTTTTTCATACGATTTGACACTAATTATAAATACTTCATATATGAATTAGGATCATAGGTAGAGATAAATAATTGGGTGTAGGTTCAATAATATTTTATTTAAATGTTTGTTTTTTTGTATGAAAATACGGTAGAACATAATGCTTTATAGAAAACAATTTTTTTATGTCATTGATGAGTAGAAGACCTAAATATTATGATAGATTCATATTGAAAACAAGTAGCTATTATATATTTTTATGAATCCATCCATAACCATAAGGTAAGTAATAAAAAAGAAAAGATGTTTATTAAACTATGCAATAGGATTGTAGATGATGAATAATTGATAAAATCTAATGATAGTGATGGGTATCTGGACTTGAATGACTTCTTTGAACAAAAGCAACAAGTAGAGTGGATTAAATATAATTTCTTATAAGAAACTGAGGTTATAAGGCTATGAAATATGAGTATTCTAGACCAAGAAGGACTAGGAATTATGTGAGAGTCCATTCGATGAATCTAAGGGGATATATCAAGAACCAATAAAAATATTTTAAAATATTATGATAGAGTCTGTGCCAAGGCTTGTGAATTTGGGACATTATTGCACTCAAAATGAAATTTTTGAAGCATTACAGTTATTAATGGAATATTAAGATGTTTCTGCCACTAAAATTTTAGATTTGAAAGGTGTAGATAAAAAATTATGAAAGATGCACATTAAATAGAAAGAGTGTGAAAGACTTGTTAAAAAGTGCCCTTACAAATTAAATCCTAATATGAAGTTGAAGGTGAAGGCTAATCTCAATCATATGTAAGAAGTATGAATAATTTATCTAATTGAGAAGGTAGACTTGGCTAGTCCCATGGTTATATAGCCTAAAATTTATAGTGAGATCTAGGTATGTGGGGATTATCATGCCTTGAATGATGCTTGTATTAATGATCCATTCCATATACCTCTTATAGATAAGGTTCTAGAATTAGTTTTAGGTAATGAAGTATATCATTTTATGAATGGATATAGTATCTATCATCAAATCCCCATCACAGGGGAGGACCAGTCCAAAATGACATTCATAATAGAATGGGGTTCTTATAATTATAAGGTAATGCCATTTTTACTGAAGAGTGCCCTAGTTGTATTTTCTAGGGATGCAGTGACTACTTTTAAGGATTTTATTCATGATTTTATAGAAGTGTATTTAGATGAATGGGATTGATTTTATTTGTTTAAATACCACTTATCAAGATTATTATTAATATTAGAAATATGCAAATCCCTATGAATTACATTAAATTTGAAAAAATGTTTGTTTTCACACCAATTGGTGTTCTCATAGTAACATAGTATGTAGTGATGGAATTTTGGTTGAGTAAGCCAAAATCATAGTCATAGTCAATATGCCACATCCAATGATTTATATGGATATGTGAGCATTTATGGGTCATAAAAGGTATTAAAAGAAGTTTATCAAAATTAATGTAACTATAATTGCACCCTTGGAGAAATTGATGTGCAAGGGTACATGGTTCGAATGGATGATAGAGTGCCAATCAACATTTGTTGAGATAAATCAAAGGTTAGTTACTTCTCTCCTATTAATTTTTCCAAACTAGAGTAAAACATTCCATGTGCATGTAGATGCCTTAGTTATTGAGCTAGGATCTAAGTTAGTAAATCCAAAATATGGTGTATTGGATCATCCTATCCATTTCACAAGAAATAAATTGTTAGCTATGGATAAAAATTAGATTAAAACAAAATGGGAAGAATTAGTAATGTTTTTTTCACTGTAAAAGTTCAAGTATTACCTTATGGCAACACCCTTTTAGTTTTTTTACAAATCATCATGCCTTGCTCTATTTGGTTTACAATATTATATTATTTGAAAGGATATTTATATGGTTAATGCTATTTTATTAATTTTTGTTTAGAATCAATATTAATCCTTTAAGAGAGAATGTGGGACCTAAACACTTAAGAAAGATAAAAAATGGATAAGAACCTAAAGAGATACAAGATAAATCACTAAATACAAATATTTTCAATATCTCTAAAATCCCTAATAACATGGAGGACATAACCAAAGTTATAGAATAGGGAATCTTTCCTGCACATTATGTTGAGAAAGATAAAAAGTAACTGATTACATGATCCATTACCTATAACATCATAAACATATTATTGTATAATATGGACAAAGATGAAGTGTTGTATAAACTATATTTGGAGCATCAACTACCATAAATTCTTGAGGAAGCACATCAAGCGACCACTTGAGAGAATTTAACATGAGAATCTACTACGATAAATATATTACAAAGTGGTCTGTGGTGGCCTAACTTATTAGATGATGCACATCACATTGTAAAACACTATGACATCTATCATAGAATGGGAATGACTAATTAATAAGATGATATGCCTTTGAATCCCATCTTAGAAGAATAACCATTTTAAAAATGGGGTATTGATTTTCTAGGACCTATCAATCTACCAAGTAAGTGAAATCATGCAAGATATATCAACATTGTGACAAATTAATTTATAAATGGGTTAAAGCTGCTATGACACCAAGTTGTAGTGTCAATGATGATGCCAAATTTTTGTATGAAAACATCATTATAAATTTTGGGTGCCCAATAAAATTATTCAAGGATAGGGAAATACATTTACTAAATTATACAATTAAGACACTCATAATAATTTATTATATTACATTATAAAATTAATCATACCATCCTTAGGAAAACAAACATGTTGAATCTTCCATTAAAGTCTTTGGTAATATGTTAACCAAGATATGCAATTCAAAACTTGATGATTGGGAAGAAAGAATCCCTACAATACTTTGGGTATACAGGACAAACTACAAGTGTGTGATAAGGTTTATGCCATTCTAGCTAGTCTATAGACTTAAAACAGTCATACCCATGAAATACATAGTTCCAAGTATGGGAATTGCAATGATCATGAGATATGGTGATAGAGATTCTCTACATGCATGGTTAATGGATTTTCAAAAGATGGAAGAAAAAATGAAAAGGGACAATGGACATAGGAAGTGAATAAGCTATGTCAGAAAGTGTGGCATGAACACAACTGATGATCTAAAGAATTTTTACTAAAAGAAATGGTTTTATTATATGATGGCACATTTAGAGAATTTATAAGAAAACTATGCATTAGATGGAAGGGGCCTTACATCATTCATGATGTCTCACATCAAGGAACAATTATTTTAAAGAATCTCCAGGGAACCATATTAAGAGGATGTGTGAATGGTTGTATGCTTAAGCCTTACCACCAATAATCTATATTAGTTATTGTATAAAATAGAGACAAGGTGCTGAGTATAACCATGTAGGTTTAGAATTTTGATTAATGCATTGATTTTTTGGTGTGTCTTCTAGTTTAGGTTTATGTGTGTTTGTATAGTGTGGTATCTTCATTGTGACACATCAACACTATAGTTGAGGTTGTGTAAGTTGAGAGTGTGATATGTGAACAAAGTTGGCATGAATGAGATACAGTTGTCAAGGGGTACACATGAACTTCCAATTAAGTTCATTAATGTGGCACTAGAAACTAAGGTATGGTGAATGGATAATTAATGGTCATGCAAAACCATTAATGATGAAACACTTCAAATATTGAAACTTTCCCAAAGCAAATTAGTTTTGATAACTAAAAATGGGTACAATAAAGGAAATTAGCTCAGTGAAAAGATGGCATGGCACATCAATGATTTTTTTTGGGTGTCATGATGCTCAAGATAGATAATTCTAAACATCCAATCAACAAAAACTAACATTAATTACTTAATTGAAATCATGTGCAAATAGATCAACATATTTAAAGCAATCTATTAGATGGATTTGAGTAGTAAAAAGATATATAAACAGGGGTACAAATAAAAAATAAACACTACACAGTAATGATAATGAGAGATGTATGACCTTCAGCTAATTAAGTCAACCGTCCGTAGATTTCTCATTAGTGTCAATTCATATGAAGAAATTATTTAAACCTATCTACAATAACAAACATGGATTGTGCATAATTGTTAATCCTATTAAAAGATGTGAAAAAGGAAGAAATGGGAATTGGATTATGACTTTATCATGACCTATACCATTTCAACTTTATTTACAATACTAAAACTACTCTTTTCATCATAGATCAATCGACACTAGCACAAGCAGGAGTCGTATTACTCCAATATCCTCTATGAGGATCCAATGAGGAGAGATTAATCAAATTGTGATGTAGGAACATTAGGAGAACATCAATGTGAATATGTAAATTATGATAAAGAAGATCTTAGAGGTTATGTATAAAGTCAATAAGTTGCCTTGAGGATACACTTGTATAGAATATGTTAAATTAGTATAGTAGAATGGATTTACAAGGCCTAGTAATATATATAAACTACATATTTATCTTATGTAAATCGTTCTCGACCTAGCTTACATTGAAAAGGATAAAGAAGACAAATAATTTGAGAGAATATTGAATGTGTGTTCATCTTAAACCATTGGATAAGTCTTCTCACACTTAATTAGGAGTCTAATTTAGCAAAAAGACAAGTATAAGGCTGAATGAATTAGTCTTAAAGGAATAATGAGAGGTAGCTGAGCGGATGAGAAATAGGAAAGGATAATCCCTGTTAGGTGTGTATATGCTTGTTTGTAATAGTAGGAATCTGTATATAAAGGTTGATCAATGAAATGAAGTGAATTTTCTCAATGGGAACAAGTCTTTTGTCTTCCTTGTGTATGATCAAGTGTCCTAAATATGAGGTTAATATGCCCATTGAATATAATTAAAGCATGACTATATGACAAAATACAGAATTCTTTGTAATATCAGATTGTAAGAGGAGGACAAGAACGTATTTTTGGGGTACATGGAGTCTGAATAACATTGGGAAAGCTAATACACCACAATCTAGAGTCTATTTGATCAATTGTGAGTATTCAATCACTTGTCTTTTGTTTCTTTTAAGCCTCTTATTCTCTTTCAGTCTGTAATAGAATAACTGTGTATGATAGTTAATGAGAAAAGTAATCTTTTCAATTATTTGATAAGAGTTACGTCTGTCTGATTACATGTAAACAATATGCTCATAAAGGAAGAAAGATAAGATATGATGATTTCATAATTGGCTCATACATGAAGTAAAATTTTCCATACATGATCTTTCGGTTTGCCTAGCCAGATTGTGCCCACTCGTAAACAAAGATGTGGATTTTCAATAATCATAATTGTTAAGCTCTCATATTTTTAGACAGTCAATGATAATAGTCAGAACTAGATGTATTCATTTGGAAAGTGAATCAATGTTCAAGGACAACATTCATGACAATCAGGAAGATATTGATCTTTCAAGTTGTTTAAATAATCAAGAAGAAACATTTGAAAGGTCTTTGAAGAGGAATTTGGAGTAATTCTTCTTTCGCAAGTCTGTTAGAAAAATCTGTCAATCTAGAACCTGACCGTAGAGAAAAGACTAATGGTTGTACGTAATTTTATAATCATGGTCGTATTTGGATAATTGTATCAAATGAAGGAGAGATTATAGGATCTTTTCCAAATCCATCCAAAGGTTGAAAGTCTAGAATGAACAAAATAAACCTAGGATATCTCTTTCGGGTTATGTACAGGGTTATAATAAATGACACAGGCCGAATGCTAGAATCTGTTGTAATAATAATATACTTATGAATCCGCCAAAATTTAGATGATGTAAACTGGCATTCTACAGGGATAACAGGATCATTTGCTATTAAAAGTACAGTGTAAGCATGGCCAGGTCAACTAGTATTATGTTCATGTTTAACTTAGAAAATTGGTATATGAGATAGCAGATTTGATATTAGTTGAGAGTTATTGTATCAAAGCCTAAAGAAAAGGTTTTAACCCTTTTGAATATTGAAAATGTTTTTCAAAGAAGTGAATGATATTTGATGAAACATATGAAAGCACATGAAGACTTCAATAGAAACCCGTATAGCTTCTAAAGGATGACGATCAATTTGAATAAAAATGGATAATTGTTTATATTGGTCTTTTGGAATGTTGTATACAAGATCATCACTTGGGAAATCTGTAATGGATTATTACATCCTTTTGAACTAGTGAGTAGAATATGAAAACAAGCATCTAGTCTGCATCAAAAATATTTTAAGAAGTCTGAAGTCTGATTTATAAAATGGATCATGGATAAATTAGTATCAATATAGGTCCAATACAATGAGCAGTGATCTTGGTCATGTATAAAATTAATAAAATTGCCATCAAGTTGCCTACCTTTGGGCATTTGGATGAGCTAATGCTCAGCCCGATTAGAAGGTATAATGAGGGAATGATCCACCCTTTGTAGGATGTTATTATTTTCTTCAATGTTTCGACCATGGCAAGAACAATAGAACTAATAGTTCATGGAAAATATCTTCTATCCTACAAGTGAAAATCACCTTCGATTAACTCAGATAAAAAGAAAAAATATACTTGATAAGGTAGGGGGATCCCTATTGAATCAATATAAGATACTTTGGTGTGCGTTTTATCTAAGTGCATCATCAAATAGTTTTGGTAGACCACTAAAATTTCTATGCAAGTAATAAAAGGCATCATTGATATTACATATCGCATGATAAGAATGAATGAGGACGTCAAATGGCATGATTATTTTGCCTCATAACTCATTACTAACATGGAGAAGGTCTAGAACATCACATGTGTTTCAGTGACATATATAAATTATGACTTGTTGAAAAATTGTTTTCGCAAAATTTAGTTGTTGACTACCATTAAACCTTTTCTCTTACTTTCATGATGAACTACATCATGCTAGTATTCTCTTTGGTTGTAACATATGGGTGAGAAATACACAAAATTGATGTTAATTTTTCTTTCTTACATTGATAATTACAAGAATAAATCTACATGTCCCAACCTCTTGTGATCGTAATCGATGAGAATTACAAGTTTGTATGTGGATTAAAAAATTATTTCTATGGTTTGAGATAGGATTCTCGAGTTTGTACGAAAATATTGACACTTTCTTAATTAACTTTACATTCACACAAAAAAGACAACCACACACAAAATAGGGGTTGACTTCTTTAGAAATGGGACTAGACCATGTGATTCACAAGGCACAACATGATATATATCCTAATCCTACTACATAGAAGCATTTGATGTATCAAGTTGTGTAGGTTATTGAAAACACACAATAACAAAATGCATTAGAAGGTGATCTTATGGTTATTGATGCACAAATGTATGGGAATATTGTTGGCATAATGTGATAATAAGGATTAGTGATAGTATTAATAGATCCCTTGAAACTTTTCAATACTCTGTGAAACAAATATATCTCAAAAAATATCACAAATCTTTTGCGTAATCTACTTGATTACCAAAACTATGTATAATAGCATATTGATAAGGTTGTTTGGTATGTTAAAACTAAAAATCCTTATGATGTTGATTCTTAAATGGATATTTAAATGTTAGGTTATGAGTTCCCTAAGTTGTGTTTGACTTTAGAAGCACAATAAACATGATACCAAGATCTACATGGGAGGCTATTGGTTGATCATAGTTGATCTACAATCTAGATACTCTCAATCTCACAAATTATTGGAGAGTAAAACCAATTGGTTGGTTTGAGGAAATATAAATTAAGGTTGATGACATAATCATGTGATGATATTTTGAGGTAATTTACATGAAAATAGATGATATTCATTATCCTACTTTTATTAGTAATAAATGTTCTTATGATGGTCAAATGATACTCAATACGGTGTGAAAGCAATTGGAGCTGCACCAAAGAGATAAGATAACTATGATACCTTTGAACAAATTTAAGCATAAACCATATATTATCCCTAGAGAATAAGAGTCATATTATGCTTATGGGGATATTAATTGGCTCAAGGCGAATGAAAATAATAAGTAAAATTCTCTATGAACCAATGAATATCAATTCTCTTATCTACAACTAGAATGTCAAACATAGTTTTAGCCAGTAGAATAGCCTGGGTGTAGATCCATTATAACAAAGTCACAAAATCTATAGTTTTAGATTTAAAAATGTAGGTCACCATCTATGTGATCTCAAACTAGGTTAGAGGTAGATTTCCTATCCAATATTGGTGTGGCACCTATGGATTACATAGTGCCTAATCATGAAGGTATTGTACCTTGAGAATTGTCATCTTTAGTAAGTGGTGACTCAGATACCCATATGATCAATTTGGCTAGAAGATATCATGAAGTGCGACCTCTATGAATGTTATTCACCATTGAATTCTAATTACCACATTATTCCTCAATAGAAGATATCAAGCAATTAATTTTTTGATTGGATCATCATGTACCTAATATGGATCAAATAAATAGTTCACTTAATTATACACTAAAGTTAACTATTGTGACCTTATGGGTAGTGTATATGAAAAATCAAGTATCATCAGATGAGGCATGTAAATTGATGTGATCATGTATTTATATACCACCTTTGATCTAAAATAAATGGTCATTTTTTCAAAAGGTCCATAAGTGTGTAGACATATGGATTATTTAAGGAGTCAAATATAAATACCACGTGCATGTTTTCTCATACACTTTAGCACCACTTCTAACTGCTTGGTATATGCATCAAGAACGTAGGTAGATACAAATCATTGGGTGTAAGCTCAAAAATATTTTATTCAAATTTTTATTTTTTAAGATGAAAATCTTATAGTACATAACAATTTACATAAATTAAAAATGTTTTCTATGTCATGCCAAGTGAAATAACTAAATATTATGATAAATTCATCTTCACAAGAAGAGGTTGGTATAGATTGAATGAAGCCATATAAAATTATAAGGTAAGTAAATAAAAGAGTGCCTAAGACCTGTTAAAAAGTGCCATTATAGATTGAATTACAATATGAAGCTAAATGTGAAGGTTGAGCTCAATCGTATGCTATAAGCATGAATAATTTATCTCATTGAGAAGGTAGACTAGGTTAGTCCCATGGTTTTAAAGCCTAAATGGTCTAGTGAGATATGGGTATGAATGGATTATCATGCCTTAAAACTATTCTTGTGTCAAGGATCCATTCCACATACCTTTTAAAGATGAACTTCTAGAATTAGAAGCATGTAATGAAGTATATTATTTCATGGATGGATATAGTGGCTATAAGCAAATCCACATCACAAAGGATGCCTATTCCAAAATGAAATTCAAAATATAATTGTGTTATTTTTCTTATAAGTTAATTCCATTTGGATTGAAGAATGCCCTAACTATATTTTATAGGGATGTGGTGATTGCTTTTAAGGATTTTATTCATGGTTTTCTAGATTTGTATTTAGATTATTGGTATATATTTTATTTGTTTAAAGACCACTTGTCCAAAATAAATTTAATTTTAGAACTCTACAAATCCATATGAATTGCATTAAATTTTAAAAAATGTTTTTTTTCACACCATTCAGTGTTCTATTGGGCCACATAGTATGTAATGATGCAATATTGGTGACCAAGCTAAAATCACAGTCATAGTGGGTATGCCACTATTGACCATTTATATGTAAGTGAAAGCATTTATGGGTCATACAAGGTATTGCAAGAAGTTTATCAAAGGATCAAAAACCATCTTTGTGCCCTTGGAGAAATTGATACATAAGGATACATAGTTCAAATGGATAATAGAGTACCAATCAAAATTTATTGAACTAAATCAAAGGTTAGTTACAACTCCCATATTAGTTTTTACAAATTGGACTAAGCCATTCCATGCACATGTATATGCCTTAGGTATTATGGTGAGAGCTATTTTAACACATACATTAAATGGTGGATTGGACCATACTATCCATTTCAAAATCAGGGAATAGTTAGCTATAAATAAAAACTATGCTATGGAAAATAGGAAGTGCTAGCAATGGTGTTCACACTATAAAAATTTAGGCATTTCTTTTATGAAACACCCTTTGAGTTTTTTTACTTATCATTAGGTCTTGCACTATTTGGTTAATAAACCTTTATTGGTTGGAAGGATCTCTATATGGATAATGTTATTTTAGTAATTTCTATTCAAAATCAGTATCAATTATTGATGAGAGAATGTGGAACCTAAACACTTGAGAAAGACACAATATGAATAAGAACCTAAAAAGATACAAGATGAATCACTAGATTCACATCTTTTTAGTGTCTATGCGATCCCTAAAAACATGGAGGACATAGCCAAATTTATAGAACAAGGAATATTTCTTGCACATTACATTTTTAAAGATAAAAAATAACTAATTACATGGGCCATTCCCTATACCATCATCTATATATTCTTATATAAGATGGACAAAGATGAAGTGTTATGCAGAGTAGATTTGGAGCATGAATTACCAAAACTTCTTGGTGAAGCACATCAAGTGATCATGTGAGGAAATTATATAAGAGAATATTTTGTGAGAAAGATATTACAAAGTGGTCTATGGTGGTCTAACTTGTTCCATCATACAGATTGCATCATAAAATAGTGTGATATCTATCAGAGAATGAGAAAGCCTAATAAAAAATATGAGATGAATTTGAATCCCATGATACAATAATAACCATTTGAATAGTGTGGTATTGATTTTGTGGGACCTATTAGTTCACCAAGTAAACACAATCATGCAATATATATCAACACTATGACATATTAATTTACAAAATGGGTTGAAGCTGTGCGACACCAAGTTGTAGTGCCAAGGATGCTACCAAGTTTTTGTATGAAAATATCATTACAAGGTTTGGGTGCACAACAAATTGTTCAATGATATGGGAATAGATTTTGTAAATAATACAATCAAGACACTCATATAATAATTTATGATATTGCACCACAAAATTACTACACAACATCCTCAAGAAAATGGATAAGTTAAAGATTCTAATAAAGTCTTAGATAAGATGTTAAACAATATATGAAATATACAAATGGATGATTGGGAAGACAAAATTATTGTGATATTATGGGTATATAGTAAAAAATACAAGTGCGAGATAAGGTTTAATCCATTCCTTTTGGTCTATGGACTTGAGGTATTCATAAAGATAGAATACATAGTTCCAAGTCTATGCATTATAATGATAATTAGACATGGTGATCGATATTATCTACATGCATGGTTAATGGATTTGAAAAAGATGGAATAAAAATGAAAAGGGCACAATGGACATAGGAAGTAAATAAGCTAAGTAAGAAAGCATGGCATGATCACAACTTATGATCTCAATAATTTTTCCCAAAATAAATGGTCTTATTATATGATGGCATGTTAAGAGCATTTCTAGGAAAACTACACATTAGATGGAAGGGAACTTACATGATTCATGATGTCTCACATTAATGAATAATTATTTTAAAATATCTTTAGGGAACCATTTTAATAGGATGTGTAAATGGTTGTGGGCTTAACCTTACATCTAATAATCTCTATTAGTTCTCATAGAAAATTAAGAGAGGGTGCTAAGTATCCATATGTAGGTTAGGATTTCCTATTAACTTATTGATTTTTTAGAGTGTGTTTTGGTATTATGTTTGTGTGTGTTTGTATAGTGTGGTCTCTACATTGTAGCACATCAAAACTACACTTGAAGTTGCAAAGTTATAGAGTGTGATATGTGAACAAAGTTAGCATGAATGAGATAAAGGTGACAAGGGGTACACATGGAATTTTAATTAAGTTTGATAATGTTACATTGAAAACTAAGGTAGGGTGAACTGATAATCAATGGTCATGAAAAACCATTATTTATGACTTAATTCAAAGATTGCAACTTTCACAAAATATATTAGTTATCATAACTAAAAATGGGTATAATAAAGGAAAGTAGATTAGTGAAATATGGTGTCACATCAATTATTTTTTCCAGGGATAACAATTCTCTAGATAGATAATTCCAAACTTCCAATTAGTAGTAACTAGCTAGCATTAATTCCTCATGTGAAATCATTTACAAATAGCTTGATAAATTTGTAGTACTTTATCAGATGGATTTGAGTAATAAAAATATATATAAATAGGTGCATGAAGAACTAATAAACACTAAAAATAATTGAGAATGAGAGAGATCTATGATCTTTAGCTAATTTTGTCAACTATCCAAAAATTTCACATCGGTGCCAATTTTATACGAATAAATTATTCAGGATCATCTCTAAAAACACGCATGGATTATGAAAAATATTAATCCCAATAATAGATGCATAAAAGGAAGAAATGGGAATTATCCTATGCCTTTATCATGGCCCACACCCTTTCAACTTCATTAAAACTACTAAAGCTACTCTATTTATCATAGATCAATAGACACTAGTACAAGTAGGATGCATAACACTCCAACATCCTTTGTGAGGATCCAACGTGGAGCGACTCATTAAATTTCATACTTTAAGGAATGTGGATGATCTAATGCCCACCATAATTATAAGGTATAATGAGGTAATGATCCACCCCTCATATCATGTTATTATTTTCATCAATGTTGTGACCATGTTGAGGCTAAATTTTTTATTTGATGCAAAATACTTCTAGATATCCTTCTTCTTATTCCAAGCCCTAGTTTTCTTGAAGAGACCTTGCATGAGCATAAAAATAGATTTTTTTAAGACACAACCTCAAACTAACCTTTGTTATTACACAATTTTTAAACCAACACTCATGAAATATATCAACCAATAAATTATGAATGAATATCTTATCCATTATCTCTATGTGTGGTATGGAAAAAATAGCTGATTATATGTTTTTACTAAACCATATAATTTTGGTAATTGATTATGCAACTAAAATATTTCAATAAATAGAGATGAAAAAATAAAATACTGTAAGGAAATCCTCATATCCAATATATTTTCATTATACTTTACGATCAATGACTTAATATGGTTATAAAAATATAGACAACATGATCTCAACTAAAAACCTTATTAACACACAAGACAACATTGTGAAAGTGGGAAAGTAAAAAATTATAGTGAAAAAAACATGTAACAAATGGGGAAAGGGGCATAAGGACCCACAACTAAGATGATCAAATCAAATTGGTTTTATAGTGGTCATAATAATATCTAACTAGTTCGTTACTAGTTAAGGTGATACAAAAACCCTTAAAAAATATGATTGAAGGATTATAAAATCATGGTTGAGGATCCTAAACCAAACCAATATTTAATCAAAATTAATTCAAGTAGTTTTGGTTTAATGGAGATATTAGTATTGACCCTAGATGAAATAGAAAGTTAAAAAAGGTCCACCACAGATAAAATATGCCAATAAGAACCTAAAATGAACCGATGATCCATATACACATAAACACACTAATAACATATCAAACAATAAGATTGTACCAAAATAATATGTCTTCATAATGTTAATTACTGAATAGTTATGTAGATACTTTTATTATTTTCCAAGGCTTTGATTGCAATATTTTTCATATTTTTGCTTCATGTTTTTATTTTTTTTGTATACCTTCCATTTTTCTCCATCAGTGATGTGTATTTATTGCTTCTATTGTATACTTTGTGCAATATGCATGTGTAACATGTTTGTTTTATTATCTTTGTTACATTGTGTGACATTAATGAATCTATGTTACTCTACGTGACAATGTTTTATATGAATGCTCTTTGCTTTATATGTTTAATTTTGTGCCATGCTTATGTTCTGCATAATAGTCCTTCTCTATTTCTCTACTCACTCACTCCATGTTACAATATAATCAATGTCATGATATATCATGCATAGTTCTCATTCATTTTCTATTATTTATGTGATGCAAATGTTTCCTATTTTTTTCCCTAATTTTCCATGGTTCTAATAATGAATCTATTAATGGAAACACTCTATGTGTATGCTTTACATTAATATATTTGTCATGATAGTGCTTATATTGGGGCATATTTTTAATTTGTTTATAAATTAAATGTTTCCAATGAGGGGCATAATAAAATTATGCTTATATTACTTTTATTTCTAATATTTAGGTTATCTTATAATTGTGCTCATAGATATTACACAACATGGACATGTGGATATTTTAAAATAAAACTAAAATTTTCATAGTGAAATTAATTAAAAAAATTATTATTTTTTAATACATCTTTTTCTCTATTTCTCCTATTTTATTTTCTCTCTCCTCCCTACCATGTTTACTTAGTTTCTAGGAATCATAACTGAAAGGGTACAATTTATGGTTCTAGGGCATTATGACCATACTTTATATAGTTTTGTTGAGGGCCCTTGTTATCCTTGTTTTGGATTCAAATGCATGGTGTATTTGTTATTCAAACACCCTATTTTTGTGTGTCGACTCACACATCAATTTGATCATAATTTGAATTTGATAGGAATATAAATTAGATGAGTGCATGAGTACATAGAGAAAAACAAAAATATAAAACAAGAGCCATACATAAATTGAAATATTTTGTTATGAAAGTGATAGAAAATAATTCAATCATTTATAATATATTTAAAATATTTTTTTTAGTAATTTATGCATTTGAACATGAAAATTTATAAAGGACTCGGTATTGCATCCCTAAAAAAATTCTTGTTGAATTGAATTTTATTTTCTAAATTTGTTCTTCTTTAAGAGTCTATAATTAATGAGGGCTATTAGATTACCCCACTCACTTCCTAATATTTTATTAGTCCAAAATTATTTATTATAATTTTCTAAAGATCTACATGAAATGTAAGACAAGTGAGAGAGACATTTAGAGCCTTAGAATAAATGAACATGAATGTAAAATTCAATTTTTAAAAATTCACAATTGTACAAAAACAACACATGTTTCTAAGACCATTTTAAGTTTATTAAAGGAGTGAAATCTTAATTACTTTGTTTGTGTTTCCAATTTTATAATTTTCATTCACCTTTCCTTGAAAATTTTACACTTTTTTGTTTATGATAACCAATCCTGCATTTCTAAAAAACATATATTATTATAAAACCCTCTTTTATAATTTATTTTTTCCTATATAATAATCCTTATTACAAATTATACATCATTTATTTTTTTATTGAAATATAAATTATTAAACTTAACTACAATATTTTATAGATAAACATATTGCATTTCTTGTTACAAATCATACGTAATTTATTATTTTATTGAAATATAAATTATTAAACTTAATTACAATATTTTATAAATAAACATATTTCATTGTAACATAATTTATCATTGTAACATAATTTAACTCAGATCCATTTATCTATGTCACATCACTATAAGTTTTAACTTCGACACAATAATCTATGCATCAATATGTTGGTTGTCTAAAGCTCAATATAGGTCTTTAAGTTAGAATGGGTAATATCTTAAAAATTTATAGTGAAAGAATGAATATAGGTTTGGATAATATCCATGACTAGCACAATCAACAATAATAATATACACTTGCATAAAAATAAATAACAAAAAATCAAATCAACATTTTCATAATATTTAATATATATGTTATTATATAATACTATTTGTCCTCAAATTCTTAGCTTATGACTACAAAAAATGAGGGCATTTTGAGAAAATACTTCAACCAATCATCTCAAATTGAAACAAAAAAAAGTTGTTAATATTGTCTCAAAGTGGGTATATCTAATTATTGTCTCTACAGAGATAATATATAATATTATTTATTTTGTCTCTTGAGAGACAATATCATTCTTGAGAGATAATACAAAATACTATTTTTTTTTGTCTCTCAAGAGAAAATATCACTTTAGCCCCATCTATTGTCTCCTGAGAGACTAAATAAATTTAATGAAATAAAAATAATAAATTTATTCTATTGAAAATAATTGATAAATATCGTCAATGACACCAAAACATCTAATGATTGGTATTATAAAAAAATAGAAAGCAATTTGGATGAAATTATCTTGTGCCCACAACTTGTGCATCTACAAACATTTTATTATATAAAAAAAAATGCAAAAGGGTGCCTAAATGTTGTTAACCCTTTGTAATGGTAGATGGATGAACTTCTATATATTTTAGTAAAATTCATTCCTAAAACTATGTGATTCATCTAGATACTCCATGATCCTCAAGTTTTTTTAATCTTGTTATATCAGCTTTCCATGTTGTCATTACTCTTAAATGTAATTCGAAAAACTTACTCTTCTTCTTTTTTCGATCCTTATTCATACTTGTTTCCATCTAATATAATTTTTGACATAGAGTTTACAACATTGACAAGAGCCACACATTAATAGTACTCTCAAAAGGGGACAATGATTCCAATAATATAAAATAAATGATTCATTCAATGATTAAAGATGTTAATAAGGAATAAAAACTACCATTACTTGTATAAATTGTAGTGTCCTCTTAGAATGAATTCAACAGAATCTATAAATAATCTTGTAACCATGTAATCTACACTCTCAAAACTTGAGTTTAATATGGTTTGCAACCATGCAAGTCTAATGACACTATATTTAGTATCTTGTAGGTTATAGTATTGAAATTTTTAGACACATATTCTATATACTCAAACCATTGCCAATAGAAAATCAAGGAGATTGTATTGATTTCTTACCAAGATGACAAGTTGCTTACAGTGTATTGATTCTATATACACTATAGAGTTAAGAAGTCAATCATCTAGCCAATATAAACTAAACTATGATGATTGAAAACTAGTTCGTATATAGTATTAGAAATTCAAATCATGAATGAAAATATTATTCATTATTGTGAGGAGAAAAAATACTTAATTTATTGGCCACCAAGGTGTTCAACAACATGCATAAAAGAATGATGAAGATCAAGAGTCCAATGAAGGCAAGGTATTTTGGAACGAACATATTGTTTGATTATCCTCTCTACATTACTGGTGCTGGAACTCCTCAATCATGATTGTAAATAATACTCATGGTTATAATGACATTCATGCCAAAATTCTAATCAAATTTCTAGGAATTACCTCAAAAGCTTGTGCCACAGCTTCATAAGGCCATTGTTACACATGTAAATGAAGCTATTGACATTATTGGAAACACTTTTTTCATTTCAAATATAATAGAGGCTCAAATTATCTAAATATATTTGATACCACCAGTGTACCTTTTTGAAAACCTCAAATGATGAATTCTTTTGCTCCAATGTTGCTAATACAGTAAGTTCAATTGCATTGCCACCATGATTAAGCTTTGAATTCTTTATCATATTTCAATAAATTGACATTGCATCCTATATCATATAAGTTTATAATAATAAAACCAAAATACAGTACTAAAAAATATTGATAGATGCAAAAGGTAGTTAATACTAAAATTTCAAATGAAATTCATGCATAATGACCATGCACATACCAATCCTATTAACTATGCAATTGTCAAGTTCTATCTCTTTTTGTACTCAAGTGGGAAATCTAAGAGAATGATTCTTGGGTTTAAAATTTTCCTCATTTTACTTAGTGATACAAAATCCTTTTTTTATCATAACACTGTTGAGAACCTTGGAATCTTCAAACTAGCCCCCAGGAACCTTCTCAATTTAAAAAAAATTCTTTATATTAACCTTGCGTAGACCATTCCCAATTTTCACACTCATAATTGTAGTTGCATCAATTACCAAATCCTAAAATAGTAACATTTATATTATAAATCCTCAATGAATTTTAATAAATACATATAACATTAGAAATCTAGAAAGTGCAAGGTTATATAAACTTAAATTCACATCACACTTATTTCTTACAATTTTATTTAGAAACTAATTGGGTCAAAATTATTACTTGCCCTTATATTTTATATAAAAATTTATAAACATGTATCTCCAAGATACACTCTTAAAATCTCCCATGGCTAATTGAAAAGGGAAGAATTTCATGTTGACTTGAAGTGGAAAGCTTAGGGTCCTTCACTTTGCCCCACAGAACACCATATAACCCTATTACTATCACTGCTCCACCTAGCACACTGTATTTTCATGTCATTATATTAAATATACACTTAATTATTAAGAATTTAAATTCACAAAAACCTTACTAATTTTTACACTGTGAAGAAATTGATCTCAAAATTAAAAGAAATTGCTGATTAGAAACAAACATGCCCATGAAGATGTTTAGGTGAAGAATAATGGAGTCCATGATTTCTGAAATTATCATCATGAATGGAATGAATTTTGTGGAAAAAATAGGTCCCTTTATACTCATGCACAATCCTTGAACATGACATGCAATCCTTGAAACCTCCACTCCCTGCATAAAATCCTATTAACTAGAACTTTAAATTACAAAGAGTCTACATTGTTACCTAGATAATCATCATCATACTATTAATAGGGAGATATTATGATCTATCATTTTTGAAATTTTAATTAGAGAAAGATAATATTACTTCCAATTGATCCTTTGGATATCTATTCCTCAACTTAGACATAAGAATACCAGGTAGTGCTCTTTGATTTATTATGTGAGATGGGTTTTGGGATTGCACTACAAGGGCACTACTTACCATAGATTACCTACATGAGTGATTACATCATGAACTCTAGAACTTAAGCCCCAAAAATACTACCTTCTCTTATACCTACAATAAATTCCAATAAAATCCATATCTTTGGTCTAAAAAAACTCTGTTTAATACTCAAGATCATTAGATACAAAATATCGTATAGTTATTAATATATTAAAGATAGTAACAACCCTATAGACATGAAATAGAAAGACCAATATGTAGTGGCCACTTCTAAAAATCCATGTGAAGGCAAAGGAATTCCTAAATCATGACATTAATTTTGCTCAATAATATGGATTTTATTATATTATGTCATCTTTATTGCCCTCTATATTGATCCTATGGAGTATCTTGATTTTTGTCAATAATACCATTGCCTAAAATATCATTTGTGTTACTTGTTAATTCTTATTAGTGATATATTCCTGTTAACTAAATTTTAAATAGGTAATGGCTTATAGAAGCTTAACAAGTTCAAAAGTCAAGAAATAGATTCAAATACTCGAAATTCATTCCATAAAATACCCTATTTTATCCTTACCTTCCTCAGGTGGCAAGGAATCACATCAATACCTGATTTACATATTTACTATTTAGTAATTATCAGTCTCAGTAGTCAAAGAGGAGCATTTTATCTTTAAAGCTAGAGTACAGTACCAAAGCCTATATAATTTGCATCCATTAGATTAGACTGAATTTGAATAAAAACAAGAGTGCATCTGTCATAGATACATCATACATATGATATAATTACACTTTAGATTAAGGTGTTTCTTACCTGAAGAACAAACTAGCTGTCCCATGCAAGGGTTGAAATAGTTAAACATAGGGAACCTTTAATCATATCATTATTATTTCCATGAGAAGTAGTAACAATGAGAAATGATGCTGTCTATTTAAGGACCAAGGAATGGGAACTAGAGAATCTTTGTACAATGTCATCACCATCTCCCCATCTACATAGACTAATGTTTGCACTATCTTTGCTTGACTATGTATCTCTCAAATCTTTACTATCTCCATTATATATGACAATACAAAAAATATGCATTCGTAATTTTTTGGATGAAACAAATCTCATCAAAATGTAATAACATATTATACTATTTTCTTGTTACTCTTTCAAAAGAAAAAACTTTATTACACTTACAAGGTTAATCAATAAAAAATACTTGCTCAATAATTTATTCATAAATCTGATAAAATTAGATGATCAAAACTTAAAAGTAAATAACTAGTATATTTCAACCTCAGGGAATATAAATTCCAGTCTAGTACAATGCTACACATATTCCATGATCAATAAGAATAGTTGTGATTATAAAAAACTATAAATGAATAGGAGATGATATAATGAAGATAAAATACATACCCCATCAATCTTAATGTGAAAATATAATGAAATATGCCAAAAGTGATTCTAGATAAGATCTTCCTACAAAGCATTGTAAAACAAAGTTAATAACCTATTTACTTAAAAGTAGTAGATAAAAATAAGTTGGGGTGTACTACACTATACAACTATGGCTATACTTAAAATAATAAGTACCTTTCAAGGAAGAAGGAAAAAGGATCAAGGACAACTGTAGTGAAAATACACTGGTACACTACCAGAACATAGTGACTCATTCCACTATTATGATAAATCTTTGTAATAATTACCTTACATGTATACCAAAACTGCAAGCATGTCATTGCTATATAAGGCTTTACTTTCTCAAGTTTCTCCTATCCATTGATTTAAGTTGTTTACATTAGATCTATTTTATGACTACTACAATTTATGTCCATGTTTAGCAATAAACTTATATTTATAGATGTATCTAGATGTGGAAGCATTAAAGTATTAGTATAATTAATTAATAAGAAAATCCTAACACGATAGGTAACAAGCACCAATAAAACTAGTAATGGTGTAAAATTGAATGTCATGGATTGCTCACCATTTTCTTGTCCCACTTGTGGCTGAGATACAACTTTACTCCAACGATGATCAATAATGCATAGAAAATTACAAACAAATGGTGGGAGTACCAAAAGCATTGAATCTTGTAAGCCTATTCAATGACTTTGAAAGATTCAACATATTCCTTCTAAACTAGGGAGTGGCATGAAATAAATAGATTGAATAATTAATTATAAATTGGAAGCATATAGAAAGTTTAGTGTAAATATTGTTAAAGTAGAGCAAGTGCCTTAGTTCTATGATTAAAAATCTTGGATTGAAAAGGTATTGTGAAATGAACACTCCATAGAGGAAGTGGATTTTTGAGGTCAAAGATCCTCAAATCAATTCAAATTATGAGGAAGTAAGGCAATGCAAAGATAGGAAATACCTTGCATTTCTAAAAATAACCAAAAATTCTAAACAACACATAGATAAAGGATGCTTTGTGTAGGTAATAATGATAATAAGAGAAAATTGGGAGTAAGGGGCCCTCAAGGAGGTTATTTTATATACACTGTAATTCAAAATCCATTATCATCTTATTGATGTGTTTGATGAGGTAAAGAATAACCATTCAATCTTAGAAGGCATCCTTTTTCATGGTAGATTCCTCTAAAACAAAAGAGGGTTCCATATATATTATCCATATAAAAGTTTTGTATTGATTGAAGCTCTTTAAACTGACAAGAATAATTATTCACTGAAGGACTACGTCTCATCTTTCATGGTGAATTCCTTCAAGGACTATCACATCAGGGTGCTCTTTCTTTTCAATTACCTCATGCTTTATTTTTATTTCCTTCAAGGATTATCACATCATGATGCTCTTTCCTTTCACTTTCCTCATGCTCTGTTTATTTTTAAAACATTCTTTCAACATAGGTAGTTCCCATTTTATCTTGTTATTATGTTTGGAGGTAAAGATTTTCTAACATATCCTTCAAAGTATACAATGGGTCAATAATATGTCTTTCACAACATCTTCATCATCTCTTACACCTTCTTAGCTTATTGATCAAATTATGAACACTAAGGAAGATGCACCTAGATTTGATCTACAATAATTGGTGGCCACTACTGACAGTCTCCTCCATCACTACAAAAACCACTTGCTATACAGCCTACCCACTTCCTATATCCTTTTATTTTTTGGTTTGTATGTTTATTATTTCATTGTTCTATAATTTAATACAAGGTTTAATGAGGTCTTTTTGGTTTAGGAGAAAAGGAAGCCACATCCATGAGAAGGTTGATTCTGTGGTAGATGGCATGCCCTCTACATCAAACACCTCTAAATTTTTAGAAGGCATGTTTGAAAGGTCAAAAAAATTTCCAATTAGGTACATTCTATAGATTATAAGTTGGTCTTTAAAATATTTTATAGATTTCAATTTTTTCTTGTCTTTTGTATTGTCAAAGAGTTTATGAATGGAATATTTTATAGATGAGGCTGTAACGGTAAATTTTATGTATGAAATTTGTCTCTAATCTTATAGATATCATAATACTCTAGAGATAAATACCAAAAAAGTGTAGCCATGTTGATTGATATTGGAAATGTTCACTGGGTTGGATTGGGTTTCTTGCTAGTAGCTACTATTCTAGAGACGACAAACACTATAAAAAATAACAAGATGGAGTCCCTAAGGCTTAAGTCTTTGACAAATATAGTGAAAGTAATCATGTAACTTTAACCTATTCTTAATTTAAATGAGTATATGCAAGCCAAGATGAAGGAATGTATACAATTAATCATATATGAAGCGATCTTAGCTGTTCCCAAATTAAAAGAGGAAAGCTTAGGAGGTACACAATAGATTCAAATCTTCTAAACTCTTTCCTTGAGAATTGATTATCTATTGTATATTTGAGTATAAGTCAAATTCAATTGAAAATTTTAATTTCAATGAGCTTTTCAATGCAACAAAGCTTTGGAGTTTCAAGGGATGTTATTTCTATGTATCAGTCAGACTCATGGAGGTGGTGAGGGGGTATATTTTATTCCAAAAAGGAATAGACTATTCTAATGGAGGATAAACCTTGATCTATGATAGTTCTTATTTTATTTTATTTTATATGAAAATAACTAGTCAATCCCATGAGAATCCTTCCATACATCAATCCTAGGATTACAAGTAAATCCAAGAGAGGGAAGGCTACCAAGGCTAGTTTCCAACATAGGGAAAATACTGCTGCATAATTGAACACAAATAATGATGTACTCATCAAGAAGTTTGGAGCCTTAAAAAATCATCTAATTCATCATAAAATCTACACAAATACATGATTCGCTACAATAAAAGATAAGGGTAACCATTTCAATAGTAACTATTCTTAGTCTCGTAATCATGATTTGATGCCATGAATCTACCCCTCTTTGTAGACCATCAAATCTAAAAAAATACGTGGAGGATAATCTATAAATTTATTTTTATAAAATATATAAGAATTTATACTTCTTACTAAACCTATACTAACTATTAACTATTACAATATTCTAAAGATATCAAGCTTTTTCTATAGGATAAGATTGATTAAGGATAAGGCTACCTTTTCACTAAAAGCACTTGATTTACGAGTGTATCCTTAGATATATTGCTGATACCTTCTGAGATAGTAGTCCCTCCATTATCAAAGAATCCAATGTCTTGTCTCAACACAACTTTCAAATACCTTGTGCGAATAAAAAAGCCCTATCTCTCTCTAGTCCTTGTCTAGTAAAAATCCTTAGGAAAATCACAAAATTAAATAAAATTACAAAACTAGATATTGCACCATAAAAAAAAATTAATTATGAAATAAGTATTTACACATTTGACACTTTCCAACTGAATAAGATACTGCTAAAAAATAATAGGGCACAAAAAGATGTTGTCAACAAATTGAACAAAAAACACAAAAAAATAATTAGCATGAATATTATAGATATTTGAGTTTACATAAGATTTAGAAACAAACACCTTTTTATATCACTACCACTAACATTCACACAAATTTGAAGTAAATTACAAAACACAATGGAAACAAACTAGGTAGTTCTTGTAAGTTAAAAAGAATGTTGCACATCTATATTTCTTCTAGACATTGTTCTATCAAGTAAAACATACTAGTTTAGGATATACCTACCATTCCTCAACCTTGGGAACATAATCTTTGGCTTCATAAATATACTACTTTTCCTTAAGGAATCTTGATATTAGTCCCTAGGAACAAGTGAATAGTAAAGAGATTTAGGAGAGCCTTTCAAAAACTAGGTTTTGTTGGACTGTATAATCATTATGTTAATCAACTTGGACATAAGAGGGAAGAGAGTTAAAAGTATGTGCATAGGCACAAGCCTGGCCTAATAACTCTATACAAAGTATAATTATGTTAATAAAATCATAGAATAATTTTGTTGTCCTTTTCACCTCCCAAGTGATCAAATGGGGCATTTTGTTAATGAAAACATCTAAATTATAAATTATATTAATCCCCATAGATGACCAAAATTAGTTCAATGGAATTTGAGAATACAATCGTAAACAATAGCACGTTTAAAGAAAGAGAATCCAAGAAACTAAAGTACAAAATACAAAGTAAAGCAATGTGCCACTATAAATGCTCATAATGGAACCAATACAAATAGCAATGGGGGGTAAATAAGAGCCACCAAAAGTGTGTGCCAATGAAGACTGGACAACCTCATCAAAAACTTTTGTCTGTACCTGAAGTAGAGGGGTCATTTGACCCATCATAAACACTTAACAAACAAAATTTATAATCTCACTTGAACTACATGAAAATAAACAAATAGAGGCCACAAACAAGTTTCTTGTCTCTAATTCATAAGTCGTGCAACATAGAAGGGAATGACTCTAATTCATAAGTTACCAAGGATAGATAAAAATGATTGGGAAGGAAGAATGCCAATTTTTTTTATCGGAGTACTAAATAACTTACCACACATCACACTAATTTCTAGTTATTGTAACATTAAGAGGTAGTAGTTTCCATATAATTTGCATCGGTGGTCCAAGAGTTGTAGTTGAATATAAGTTGGGAGACCATGAAAGCTTGCAACAAAGGTTACTAGAAGGTTGGGGACATAATGGATGAGAGAAATTGCAAAGAGAAGAAGAGACATGGCACAATCAACATCTACAATGAATGAAATTGAAGCCTAAAGTACTAGTATTGAATTATGACCTCTGACACTAAATCAAACGAAACTCGTTCAAATGGTGTGGCATGCCATTAAAAGTGAATAGGTTACTTGCTAATGGAGCAATTTGACTCTAAAATCTGGATGAAAATCCATGTAGAGACATTATCAATGGATTGAGGGTAAAGATATATAAGCCAAGGAGCCCTAGACAAGCATTAGAGTACATTTTAGTTTTATGGACTTATGAAGATAGATTAGAATTCCTAAAGATAAAGACTTTACTACTACAAACTTTAAATGGTATAGATAGCTTGATTATGAACCCAAGCATTTGGCAACTACATACAAGTCCTACAACATATCAACAAATAATGGCAATCATAAGCACATTCAAATGGTGTGGCATGCCATTCAAAGTAAATAGGTTAATTGCTAATGGAGCAATTCGACTCTAAAATATGGATGAAAATCTATGTAGAGACACTATCAATAGATTAAGGGTAAAGATACATAAGCCAAGGAACCCTAGACAAGAATTAAAGTACATTTCAGTTTTATGGACTTATGAAGATAGATTAAAATTAGCAAAGACTACGATTTTGCCACTGAGGCCTTTATGATACATTAACTTTTTATGGATTTATGAAGATAGAGTAGAATTCCCAAAGATAAAGACTTTACTACTACAAACTTTAAATGGTATAGACAGCTTGACTATGAACCCAAGCATTTGGCAACTACATACAAGCCCTGTGACGCATCAACAGATAATGGTAATCATAAACAAGGTGATTTCATCAAATTAATTATATGTGCACAATGAAAAATGGTGTCAAAGAAGGAATATGAGAAATGTATTTTAAAGAAAATCCTAAAGTAAAATTTCATTACTCGTAAGAAAATATTTTATTTGAAAACTGTTTCCATTCCATTTGCAATATAATATTTTATTTCAAAGTGGAACAAACCTGAGCTTAGAGGGCCATTGATAAAGGCACCTGGATGACCTTGGTTGTTGAGAATGCGGTTCCTCCTATGAATAATCCTTGCTCCAATCATACCACAATTACAAGGCTTTACATCAAAATTATACAGCCTGGCACTAGAAGTGAATTGGGTATTCTTCCTAGCCACATTTTCAATAGAGCATTGATTATACGGTCCTGTAGAAGGGACATGAATTTTACCTGTGCTTTAGCTTGTTGAAGATCTTGTTCAATCTGATTGAGCTTTATTCGGCTTCATTCTAGATGTTGAACATAGGCCTGGAAACCATGACATGGCATTAAATTTTATTTACTTCTTCAAAGCATACACAACACTATTAGGTAGTAATTAATAAAATTACCTTCTTTCTCAATATACTTTTTTGCGTCGCCTCTCTATTTTGAAAAAGACATCTCAATGTCTGTAACAGAAAATTTGAAAATAAAAAAATTGGTGAGTCTTAAGTTTTGCATAGGAGAATAATATTATGAATTTCATGATATCCAAAACTGGGATTCTTATATTGATATATGATTACAGACAAAATTATTGAAATCCATGCCTTGGCATCGAGACTCCTTGAAGCTTCATGCTCAGAGCTGGATGTTGGGCCTCGACGATTTATCTCAGGGTTTACCATGCCAAACAAAATAATCAATGAAAACATGAGAAATTTTGACTTCATTCACTATGTGAATATCCATTCATAACTAAAAAGGCTATACAAAAATGGTACATTTGAATCTCACAAGAGATGTGAGTTTCATACCTTTGAATCCAAGTCCATCTCATTGGATGTTTCTGTGCGGGTACTATTACCCGCCATGTCATAAGGGTGTCGAGGTTCTTGCACTTGCACACTATTTTCTGATTCCTGCTTAACCTGAGTATCTCCTTTATACTGACCAGATCCCGAGTCTGTACTCTCTGCAGATCGAGATATAATTTCCTACAAAAATTATACAATAGGCTAGGTGCCCACATTATAGGAAAAAAAAACTTACAGAAAAAAAAATTAGACACATTCATTTTAAGTGATGTCCTAAAAGTCTTACAGTAAAATATGTAATATGGTGTACCTTTGGTGATGGTTCAAATTGTACTGGCCAGGAAGGAAATATGGTGAGAGTAGGTGGACGAATCCCATGACAGAAACACACAGCTCACAGGCTGCCCTTATGCCTGATATTTTGAAACTAACAGCTGAGAAAAATAGGAGAAAAATCAATTTTAAACACAATCTCAAAAAATCAAACACAGAGATGTTTAGTTTTTCATTAATCTTTTTTATACCAAATGTTACACAGTTTACAGTTCTCTTTGCATACAGACCTGCACTACTCTATTCTGCTGCGTACATTTATCAGTTGCTTACCTTCATCAGAAATCCGAGTAAGTATATATATTCCCAGATATATCAAGAAGAATGTATTTCATTGCTCTTTTTATTAGAAGTCTCTCAAAGCAGCATACCTCAAAATAGAGTAAATAATAATATTATATTATTTATGCAAAATAGAGTAAATAGGAAGCGTAGCCTGGAAGATACTAGATGCCACTAGAAAGAGAGACAAAAGATGTATTAAATGCGGTTGCTGGAAAACGCTGTCAAGAAGTCTAACAAGGTAGGGGAGATTAAAATAGCTTAGCTGGATGTCCACGTCTGCCAACATCCCAAACCTGTAGAAATTTTAAATAAAATTAAATCATAGCCAAATAAATATATGCAATATTCATAATACAGAAGAGATAAGAGTTGCAAAAATAAAAAATACTTCTTCTTCAAAAAATTGGAATCATTCTCCTTCGTCTTCTTCTTGAAAATAAAGATCAATTACAATGTATTAATAGAATTGCATGTGAAAATGCTTTTCTAATTATTGAATAAAATATTTTAAATTTATCTAAATAATAATTTGCATGTTATAGCAACTAAAACTAACTCTAGCCTTTCTAAGCTTTATTTTTTCTAAAAAATATATTAACTAAAAATTAATTGTCTAAATTTAGCTCCACAAAAAATTGTTCATGCAAACTAAAATTACACTAATAGTCTAAAAATAGAACTGAGTGAACTGCACTTCAGCATCACTTTTCAACATACTCCCCCTTGATGCTCAGTGGGCTCACAATTTGATCTCTGAGTGTCAAAAACTGATCTGTTGCAACTGCTTTCATGAAGATATCTACCAATTGTTCTTAAGTGTTGATGTATTTCAATTCTACTACCTTCATCTGCACTAAATCTCGGATAAAATGATGCTTTAAATCAAAATGTTTTGTCCTGCTGTGATGGACTGGATTCTTGGCCAATTTAATAGCACTAATATTATCACAAAAAATAACTGTGGGCTGAACTTAAATCTCTCCAATTTCTTCAAGATGTTTTCTAAGCCATAATGCTTGTGTACCTGCTGAAGTGACTACAACATACTCTACTTCTGTAGAAGAAAGGACAACTATACTTTGCTTCTTTGAGCTCCAAGTAATCAAACCAGAACCAAAAGAAAAATAATTCCTAGATGTTGACTTTTGGTCATCCAAACTACCTCCCCAATCAAAATCACTAAAACCAACAAGATTGAACCTTTTAGAAGTGTAGTAATGAATACCAAAATCTAGAGTGCCTTTCACATACCTCAAAATTCTCTTGGCTGCCTTCATATGTATTTCTGATGGCTCTGTCATGTACCTTGAAATAAGTGAAACTGAATAAGCAATATCAGGGCTTGTGTGAGTTAGAAACATTAAACTTTTGACAATACTTCTATATGCTGTCTCATCAACTCTTTTAGCACCATCATCTCTACACAACATAACTCCATGAGCAACTGGAGTGGAGTCTGGTTTACAATCAACCATATCAAGTTTCTTCAACATATCTTTAGCATACTTTGTTTGACAAATAAAAATTTTATTCTTCCTTTGATAAACCTCCATTCTTAAAAAATATTTCATAAGGCCTAAATCTTTCATCTCAAATTCATTCATCATGAAAACTTTGAATTCATCCTTCATCATAGAACTGCTACCCATATACAACAAGTCATCAACATACAAACTTACAATCAGAATATCATTACCTTCTTGTTTTTAGTAAAGAGTAGGTTCGCTCTTACTTATTTGAAAGCTATTCTCTTGAAAATATCCATCAATCCTAGCATATCATGCTCTTGGTGCTTGTTTGAGGTCATACAAAGCCTTCTTTAACTTGTAGACATGATTTTCTTTTCCTTGCACTTCAAAACCTTGTGGCTGTTCCACATATACTTCTTCTAAGTACCCATTCAAGATGGCACTTTTCACATCCATATGATGGATGATCCAATTCTTTTGAGCTATTAATGAAATCAGCATTCTAATAGTCTCTTGTCTTGCTACTGGTGCAAATGTCTCTTCATAATCAATGCCATACTTTTGTGTGAAGTCTTTAGCAACTAATCTTGCCTTATGCCTTTCAACACTTCCATCACTGTTACACTTATTCTTGTAGACCCATTTGGTGCCAATCTTCTTCTTGTCATGTGGAAGCTTTGTAAGCTCCCAAGTGTCATTCCTATGAATAGAATCCATCTCTTCTTGCATTGCTTTCATCCAAACCCCATTAGTATATACATCTTCAAAACATGATGGTTCAAAATCAGCCTTGGTAAGTAAAGCAAAATTCAGTGTCTCACGTCTTGGATTTTCTTCATGTTCTTGATTTGAAATCCTTTGATAAATGTCACTCAATCTTCTTACCTTCCTTGCAGAACTAAGACTTGAATATGGACTTACACTTGGAATTGAACAACTAGATGAGGGGTTACTTGGTGGATTTGTAGCACTTGGAATAGAAATATTAGTGGGCTGCCCCTGATCAATATCATACATAATAACTTCATTTAAAATAGATTTTTACTTCTCCATATGGCCTTTTTGATGACCATAAAATCCCCCTTCATCAAAAATCACATCTCTTGACACAAAAAGCTTATTAGTGAGAGGATTATATAACTTGTAAGCCTTACTTTCCTCACTATATCCAACAAAAATACATGACTCACTTTTGGGATCTAACTTTTGCCTCTTTTGATCAGGAACATGAACATAAGCTAAGCAACCAAAAACTTTGAAATAATTAACATTTGTCTTTTTCTCATACCAGGCTTCATACAGAGTCATCCTGTTAAGTGCACTAGTGGGACTCCGATTGAGAATATATACTGCTGTAGCAACTACATTTCCCCAAAAAGAATTACTCGATCCCTTTGTTTGTAGCATGCTTCGTGCCATCTCCACCATTGTACGATTCTTCCTTTTAGCTACACCATTTTGTTAAGGTGTGTATGCAGTGCTGAGTTGTCTTCTAATGCCATGCATATCACAATAACCTTGAAAGGCTTTTGAAAAAAATTCTCCTCCACGATCAGTCCTTAAGCATTTGATTTTACACCCTTTGTCATTTTCTACAAAGGCTCTAAACCTCTTGAATGTCTCAAGATCTTCACCTTTGGTCTTCAAAAAATAAACCCAACACTGTCGTGAGTAATCATCAATAAAAGTAATGAAATATGATGACTTACCCAAACTCTTTGTCTGCATAGGACCAAAAATGTCTGAATGAACTAACTGGAGTGGATAATGGGCCCTCCATGCATTGCCTTTTGGAAATTTCTCTCTTGCATGTTTTACTTTAGCACATCATTCAAAAACTTTCTTGTGCTCTTCAACCTTAGGTAAACCAGAAACTAATGCTTTTGATGTTAGAATTTTCAAACTATAAAAATTTAAATGCCCATACCTGAGATGCCACAACCAACTTGTATCCTCATATGCCATATTGACAAGGTTCTTGTTATGTTCACCAAACTTCAATGGGAACATCCTATTCTTTGTCATAGGCACAACTGTTACCACCTTATTTCCTTGATTCTTATCATAAATTATACATTGTTATTATACATTGTTAATTTTTAAATACAACTTTATAATTCTTCTCACATAATTGTCCAACACTCAACAAATTATGCTTTAAATTTGGAGTGTAATAAATGTCTTTAACACTCTTCATATCTTCTTTTGTATGGACTTCCATAGCTCCTTTTGCAGCAACCTCCAATGATTTGTCATCACCAAGTTTGATCTTGGATTTAAAACTTTCATCCATTATAGAAAAAAGTTTTCCATTCCTTGACATGTGGTTAGAACATCCCGAATCTAGCTACCAAACATCTTTAGAAATATTTTCAGCTTTGTCATAAGATAAAAATAAATTATCTGGAGGATTCTCATCACCTTATGGAGTATAATGAATGCTTTTATCATTATTACCTTCTTTTAATCTACACTCATAATTAAAGTGGCCATACCTGTTACAATGATAACACTAGATATTTTTTTTTATCAAATCAGCCTCTACCTCTTCCTCTGAAACCACCTCTTCCTCGAAAACCACCTCTGCCTCCTTTTCCTCTTGAGTAATTTTGATTTTGACCTCTACCTTGGCCTTGATTACTTTTGATGCTACTATTGGCATCTTCATTCTTTGTGATTTGTAATTTGAAGGAAAAAGCTTTCTCATCACTTTCTCCAAATGAATCTCTCAATCTTTCTTCATGAGACATCAAAGATCCAATTATATGATCAAATTGAAGGGTAGACAAATTATTGATTTCTTCTATGATTATGGCAACATGGTTCCACCTTGGTGTGAGAGTCCTCAACACCCTTTTGATCACAACCTCATTGTTCACAATTCAACCAAGTGTAGCCATCTTATTGACCACATCTTTTACTATGACACAATAGGTACTCACACTTTCAGCTTCTTGCATCTTTAAATTCTCGAATTCTCTCTTCAATGTCTGTAACTTGACAACTTTGACTTGATCACTACCTTGGTAAGCTTCTTTTAGAGTCTTCCAAGCATCCTCTGCTATCTTTGCTCCTGCAATTCGCAGAAATAGGCTCTTATCTAGAGCTATTTGAATATGAAATAAGACTTGAGCATTCTTCTTCTTAGCCTCCTTCTTAGCTGTTTTATCATTTGCTGTGAGGGCATTCCAATCAGCTGGCTCTGCATAACCTGATTCAATAATCTCCCACAAATCTTTTCCTATCAAAAAAGTCATCATTTTGATACACCAATAATCATACTCATTTCCATCAAATTTTGTAATGGGCAAGGAGTTAGAATTTGACATGATAATTTTTTTGGCAAAATTCCAACTACTAAATCTTTAACCCAAAAGAAAAATACCTGCTTTGATACCAAATGTAGAATTCTTAAATAAAATTAAATCATAGCCAAATATATGCAATATTCATAATACAAAAGAGATAAGATTTTCAAAAATAAAAAATACTTCTTCAAAATATTGGAATCATTCTCCTTCTTCTTCTTCTTGAAAATAAAGATCAATTACAATGTATTAATAGAATTGCATGTGAACATGCTTTTCTAATTATTGAATAAAATATTTTAAATTTATCTAAATAATAATTTGCATGTAATAGAAACTAAAAATAACTCTAGCCTTTCTAAGGCTTTATTTTTTTAAAAAAATATATTAACTAAAAATTAACTAATTGTCTAAATTTAGCTCCACAAAAAACTGTTCATGCAAACTAAATTTACACTAATAGTCTAAAAATAGAACTAAGTGAACTGCACTTCAGCATCACTTTTCAACAAAGCCCTCTGTATTATTTCACACAAAATATCAAAATAAGTTTAAGAAAATTGGGTGTTTAACAAAGGATGTTTAGAAAAAAATTCCAAATACACACATTAAATTGCTTAAATCTTAAGACTTTGTAGTCTGAAATATAGGATAAACTCTGGACCTTAGGAAATAGATTCTTATAGGAGAGGAGAATGAATTGTGATGAATGAAATACATCAGCTTTAAAGTTATTGTATGGAAATACAACACTAATCAGTTTCTTATTGAGTAGAAATTATTATAAATTAGGCTTAATTGTCCAATTGCCATATGAAAATTTATGTTGTCATCAAAGGGAACGAAGATTCCAATCTTAGTAGACCTGAGCTAAGTGATGGTATTTCTACATAAAGGAATCAATGTGAGTGCCATGTTGAGTTTGAGAGTCTCTACAACACCTTTTTTAGTGAGTAGGCAATATCCTATACCCTGAAAGATTTGCTCATCTTTGTATTGGAAAATTTTCCAAGTGAAAAGTGCTATTTTTGCAAATACCCACAAGAAGATAACCCATTCCCTTTGCCAATTCTCATTGATGAAAATGCCAACCTTAGTGGCTACTTTCTAAACTGGGTTTTTCTTCTTTGAACAAAGATTTTGACTCATAGCTATCTGGATTAATCATTGGTCAAGGGCTAGGGTTAACAAAATTCACGATTCCTTTATGTCATAGCCATTCATTTTGACTTATAACCATTCATTAAAGACTAGGGTTAATGACATTCAGGGTTATTTTATGTCATAGGTATTTATAAAGAATAAGGACAAGGATTTCATAAAAATAGCCATTGAAATGAAATAGCTCTTCCTATTATTCAAGATAAGTTGATAACTAAGCCAAGGGTTTAGATATTTTCGTTGAAGTATACCCCAATCCATGACAACATCCTAATAAATTTGATAGAGAGTTGTAATGGTTTAAGATATTATATATACTGTCAGAAATAACTTTGTACAACTACTTTTGTAAGTCTTATCAACACTGCTATAAGAGTAGACATATACTTTCCACCATTTGAAATTTGGGAAAGGTCCTTCTCGTCCACCCATCTCCTCACACACTGCCTCATGAAATGTAAAAACAATCAACACAACCATGTCAAAGATGTAGAAAACATTATCCAAACTACACAGTCATGTAGAAGATGCAAAAAAACTTAAGTTATCCAAAAACAATCACATGAACCACGTGCAAGATGCAAAAAGGCCCCCTTGTAGTAGTGACTGACTTGTACATTCACCTTTTTCATTTTGTAAATGTCTAACAGTTAGGATCCAAAAACAGGGAAACTAAGTCATACAATTGTTGGACTTGGACACAAATAATAACTCATTTTTGGTTGTGGTTATTTACGGTCTGGGAGGGATAGAAAAGACTACATTGGCCACTGCTGTTATGGCAAACCTAAATCTGAAAGATTACAACTACAGTTCAAATCAAGGAAGACCCTTTGAAGAATGATTTAAAAAGCATACATCAGATATTGAATGATGCCTTCCATTTATATGCCAAGGGTAGAAATTTAATGTTGAGGAACTGTGGAGAGGGAAGGGGACATCTCACATAGGCTTTCAAAATTGAAGGAAATAAGTCGGTATTTATTTTTATTGACAATGTTTTGTGGGCAAAAGACTTGGAAGAGCTTCTCCCCAAAAATTTAAGAAGCCTTCCCTAGTGAAGCAGAGTTATAGTAACAAGTAAAAATTTAAGTACAATGGATATGCTATCCGAACGTGGACTTCTTTGCCGCAGGCATCTTGTTGACAACCTCTCAACCGAAGACACAAAGAAAATTTTATTAAAAGGTAATCTTAATCTAAAACATGTTGGCATCAAAGATAATATACATATGATCTTGTAGATTTGTGGAAGAATTCACCTAGTTCTAGAAATCATTGGCACTCACACAAGCAAGGATACAAGGTAGAGAAGTGCAGTCAGATATTTGAAGCTCTGGAAAAAGGAATGGACATTAGAGAAAATAGTCTCAGTGAACTCCTTATTAATTTTGTATATAATGAGTTGGAACCATCTACTCAAAGTGTTTCTAGATATATGCTACTTCTTTACTAATTGGGATCATCACCACATTGAGTATATTATGGGAACAAAGCAAGTCAAATTCTTGGAAGAGGCGGCATTGGTAAAGAGCTGCAACAAAAACATATTGAGCATCCATGAGATAATCTGAAAAAGGGGATAAGCATGTCAGAATCCAATAGAATCATGGATGTGCAAGGCTTGTTGGGAAGTGTAGCAGATCAAGTATGTTTCTCTTCCAATTGTATATTTCCAGAGATTAAAGTTGTTGGTAAAAATGTTTTAGTAGAAAATTGTGTTCGGTGTGTTTTATGGCTGAGAGCATCACCTAGATATAACTCCTGGATGCAACTGAATGTCCAGTGAATGGGTTTTGTTAAATTATTATTCATAAAATATATGTATCTGAATCTCTAAAAAATCATATTGTATAATAAAATGAATGATGATAAGCCACAAAGTCTGGTTCTAATCATTTATTATAATGAACCACAAAACATAGCTCTAAAATATCATACTGTGCTTATGTGCTTCGTCCCAAACTTTGTAACTATTACCCAAAATACATGAGTAAAAATGTCATACTTATTCTTGAACACACCAGTAAATTCAATAAAACAAATTACTAATCTATTAGGATATCTTGCCACGCAATTTTCCCTCATACATTGTTTTTTAAATTCATGCAATCGAAATTCTGAAATTTATTGCTTCCCATTTTTTACTTTTAAGAACCTCAATAAAATTAGAATTTGGCTTAGTGACGACAAAATTGAATATGACTGTGAATTTTGTTAGAATAAATAGAATAATTTCTCCCATCTGCATGCATGTGATGGAGAAAACTAGGAAAAATAAACTTCACTTTAGTTTTTATCTTGCATAGAATAGGTGTACGTAGAAAGTGAATAACACCAGTTTGCATTTTTTGCATGAGTAGTTGCTGCTAGAGACTCAAGTTGAATTGGAGTTAATTTCTCCACTCCTCATGCATGCAAGCAGTTAACAAGCAATTAAGCAATCAGTTAGTAAACTGACAGTTAGCTATCAGTTAGTTAACAAACAGTTAGTTAAACTGTTAGAGAATTTGTTAGAGAGTTAGTTTGTATGGAAAGACTAAAATTAGTCTTGAGTTTGTTTTTCTAATTATTGTTTGTATTCAATTCTATTTAAAGATGCTTGGGCACATCATTGTAAGCAAGGAAAATTGAAGATCAATAAAATCTTTTTCTTCAAGAATTTGCAGTAGCAATTGGGTTCAAGTTTGTTTTATTTGTTTGAGTTCTTGTTTTTGTATGCTCTTTTGATTCTAAAAAATTGGTATCAAAGTTAGGAAGAGCCAAGGAGAGCCTGGTTAGGAAAGTAGCCAGCAGGAGGCAACAAGAAGAAAGGAGAGCGAAGCAGTCGAGCACAAGAATTGCCCAGCAGGTAGCGCAGAGACCGACATCGACAGTCAGGACCGACATCGGCCAAATCCAAGACCGACATCGACAGAGTAAACTGACATCGGCAGTATTATCGACTGACTGCAGTAGTGTAACTGATGTTGGTGACTGTGTTTTAGAAACAACAACTAGAAAGCCATTCTAGTGTGAGAAATGGTAGCGAAAAATAGTATTTCACAGCCTCAAATTCCTCTTTTCAATGGTAAGAATTACGATTTTTGGGCAATTAAGATGAGAACTTTATTTTGCTCACAAGAAGTTTGGGATCTGGTAGAGAGTGGTTTTGTAGAACCGCAAGACGAGGCAGCCCATCTAGCATTAAATCAAGAACAAAAAGACCAACTTAAGGAGAATAGAAAGAAGGATGCAAAAGCTTTATTTATAATCCAATAGGGATTGGATGAATCTATATTTTCTAGCGTTGCAGTAGCAACAAGATCTAGAGAGGCATGGAAAATCTTGGAAACTACCTATAGAGGTAATACGAAGGTAAAAATTGCTAAATTGCAATCTCTTAGGAGAACTTTTGAAAATTTGCAAATGAATGAATCAGAATCTATAGACCAGTTTATGGGTCAAGTTTTGAATATAGTGAATCAAATTAGATCTAATGGAGAAACTATGATAGATCAGAAGATCATAGAGAAAATACTTAGGTGTTTACCCAGTAAATTTGATGCAATAGTTGTAGCTATTAAAGAAACCAAGGATTTGGAACATTTATCTGTAGATGAATTAATGGGTTTTTTGTTAACACATGAATCCAGAATGAATAGGAATAACACTTCTCTTGAGAATGCCTTCAAGTCATAGGTATCAGTTGGTAGAGGAAGAGGAAGAGCCAGGTCTAACTTTAGAGGAAGAGGCAGAGGCAGATATGGAAGGAACAATCCTGATGAAGGTGAGAATCATAATCAAAACTATAGTAGTAGAGGACGTGGAAACAATCACTTCCAACAAGGTTCATAGAGATTTGATAAATCTAATGTTTAATGTTATTACTATAAGAAATATGGTCATTATGCAAGTGACTGCAGAAGTAAACAAGGATATGTGTACAAGGAGAATGCTAATTACACAGGTGAATCTAGTTCTAATCCAGGTGAATCTAGTTCTAATCCTGGAAGCATGTTTCTTACTTGTAATGTTACTCAAGAAAAGGCTAAAGATATTTGGTTCTTAGATAGTGGATGCAGTAATCATATGACAGGGAATAAAGAATTTTTTTTTAGTCTTGATGATTCTATAAAATCAGAAGTGAAATTAGGAAATGATATCATAGTAGATGTCATGGGTAAAGGTTTCATAAATGTTTTGGCCAAGAATGGTGAAATAAAGTTTATACCTGATGTTTATTTTGTACCTAGACTAAAACATAATCTTTTGAGTGTTGGTTAGTTAGTACAGAAAGGTTACAGAGTGTCTTTTATGAATAATGTTTGCATAATATTGGACAAGTTTCCAAGTGATAGGTTGATAGGTAAAGTTGAGATGACCAAGAATCGGATGTTCCTTCTTCATATTCAGTGCATCCAAGGAGAAGAGGAAGCCCACTACAAATCCATACAGCTAGACCAATCATGGCTATGGCACTTAAGGTATGGAAATTTACATTTTGGAGGTTTAAATTTGTTACAGAAGAAAAATATGGTGAAGGGTTTACCACCAATAGAACAGCCAGGAAGTTCTTGTGACAGTTGTATTCTGGTAAAATAACATAGAGAGAGCTTTCCAGTAGGAGGCTCATATAGAGCTAAGGTAATATTGGAGTTAGTCCATAATGATTTATGTGGACCAATGCAAACTCCATCATTTGGAGGTAGTACTTATTTTCTAACCTTCATTGATGACTTTAGCAAAAAGACTTGGATATACTTTCTCAAAAATAAATATGAAGCCTTTGGAAAGTTTAAAGAATTCAAGGCAATGGTTGAAAAGTAGAGTGGCCATTATATCAAGGTACTTAGATCAGATAGAGGAGGTGAATATATGTCTAATCAATTTCAATATTTTTGCAGATATCATGGAATCAAAAGGCAATTGACTACAAGGTACACACCATAGCAGAATGGTGTAGCAGAAAGAAAGAATAGAACAATCATGGAAATGGCAAGAAGCATGTTGAAAACCAAACACTTGTCAAATGAATATTGGGCAGAAGCAGTAGCATGTGCAGTGTATATTCTGAATAGAAGCCCAATAAAGAGTGTCAGAGATCGAATTCCACAAGAAGCATGAAGTGGTAAGAAATATAGTGTATTTCATTTTAAAATTTTTGGTTGTGTTTCATATTCTCTTATAACATCTAAATTGAGAAAGAAACTTGATGATAGAGGTGAGAAATGCATTTTTATTGGCTATAGTGAAGAGTCAAAAGCTTATAAGCTGTATAACCCAATTTCTAAGCAAGTGATTATAAGCAGAGATGTTGAATTTAAGGAAGCAGAAGCATGGGATGGTAGCATCATCATAGTTGGAGCACCAATTCCATAGGATGAAGAAGTTTTTGAAGAACAAAATTTGCAAGGTGGACAATCCTCTCCACAAGCAAGAACAAGCACTCCAATAAGAACACCTAGAAGGTTTGAACAAGGTGAATCATCTAGTCATGCATGTCACCCTACTCCAAATTCACAAGTAAGTGATGAATCAAATCCAACTCTGGCTAATTTAAGATCAAGAATTAAAGGTAAGAAAATGAGAAATTTGAGTGAAATTTATAATCAAGAAGAAGAGAAATTTGATTTGGTTTCAAATTTTGCTCTTTTCACTCATGACCCTATGTATTATGAAGAAGTAGTTAATGAGGAACATTGGATAAAAGTAATGGATGAAGAGATGAATGTTATTGAAAGAAACCAGACATAGGATCTAACTACTCTACTTGAAGGTAAGGATTGTATTAGAGTCAAGTGGGTTTATAAGACTAAATTTGATGCAGATGGAAATGTAGAAAAGCACAAGGCAAGGTTAGTAGCAAAAAGTTTTGCATAAAAACATGGAGTTGATTATAATAAAACATTTGCTCCAGTTGCTAGACTTGATACTGTTAGAATGGTTTTATCAATTGCTGCTCAAAATAATTGGTATGTATATCAAATGGATGTAAAATCAGCTTTTTTGAATGGTTTTCTAGATGAAGTATATGTGAAATAGCCCACAGGTTATGAAGTATAAGGACATGAAGAAAAAGTTTACAGATTGAAGAAGGCTCTTTATGGTCTCAAGCAAGCACCAAGAGCATGGTATAGCAGGATTGATTCATATATGCTAAACAATGGATTCAACAGAAGTGATAGTGAGCCTATTTTGTACAAAAAAATTTACAAAGAAGGTCAGATTTTGATTGTGTGTTTATATGTTGATGATTTGATTTTTATTGGAAATTTGTCTGTAGACACTTTTAAATTAGCAATGAAGAAAGAATTTGAAATGATAGATTTGAGATTAATGAAGTATTTTTTGGTAATAGAAGTTGTACAATTAGATAAAGGAATATTTATTTGTTAAACTAAATATGCAAAGGATGTGTTAAGGAGATTTAAGATGCTGAATTGTAAACCAGCACCTACACCAGTTGCTACAGGGACTAAACTTAGCAAGGAAGACAAAGGTTCCAATGTTGATTCTACAATATTCAAAAGAATAGTTGGCAGTTTGATGTATCTTACAGCTACTAGACCAGATATCAGTTATGGGGTTAGTTTAATCTCAAGATTCATGGAGTCACCAAAAGACTCACATTGGCAAGTTGGAAAAAAGATATTGAGATATGTGGCAGGAACTATAGAATATGGAATTTTATATTCTACAACTAACGATTTTAGTTTGATTGGTTTGACAGATAGTGATTTTGTAGGTAGCGTTGATGATAGGAAGAGTACTTCTGGATATGCATTTCTTTTAGGCACAGGTGTGGTCACATGGGCATCCAAAAAGTAGCCTATAGTGACACTTTCATCAGCTGAAGCAGAGTATGTTGCAGCCACATCAATAGCATGTCAAGCAACTTGGATGAAAAAAATATTGAAAGATTTATTACAAGCACAGAAGGAGTCAACACCAATCTTCTGTGATAACAAATCAAGAATCGCTTTATCAAAAAATCATGTGTTTCACAAGAGGAGTAAGCACATTGATACGAGATTTCACTTTATCAGAGAGTTAGTGAACAATGGAGAAATCCATTTAGAATTTTATAGATCTGAAGATCAATTGGTAGATATATTTACAAAGGCATTACCAAAAGAGACCTTTGATTATTTAAGACAAAATTTAGGCATTATAAATGCTAAAGTTGTAAGTGGTAGAAATTAAGGGGGTGTGTTAGAGACTCAAGTTGAATTGGAGTTAATTTCTCCACTCCTCATGCATGCAAGCAGTTAAGAAGCAGTTAAGCAATCAGTTAGTAAATTGACAGTTAGATATCAGTTAGTTAACAAACAATTAGTTAAACTATTAGAGAATTTGTTAGAGAGTTAGTTTGCATGGAAAGACTAAAATTAGTCTTGAGTTTATTTTTCTAATTATTGTTTGTATTCAATTATATTTAAAGATGCTTGGGCGCATCATTGTAAGCAAGGAAAATTGAAGATCAATAAAATCTTTTTCTTCAAGAATTTGCAGTAGCAATTGGGTTCAAGTTTGTTTTATTTGTTTGAGTTCTTGTTTTTGTATGCTCTCTTGATTCTGACAGTTGCGGTTGTAACTAATAATAGATTAGAGTTTAGCTAAGATATTCTAATATTTTATTCACAACTATTTTTAGTATCAATTCTCATCAATTTCATGGAAGACCTCTATAAAATAGAGGCATTTGTAATATGTTTTCATCAAAAAAATAAACTCTATATTGCAGTAGCATTCACAGTTCTTCATTTTTTATTTTTTTTCTATTTTTACCTTTACTAGAAAAGTGGTATCAGAGTAGGAAATTGGAATATGTTAAAAGTTTGAGGAATATGAGGATTAAAGAGCAGTATCTAGAGGAAGATCGCTATTTATTTCAAATTGTCTGTTGTTTGAAGAGAAGGATCGTAGCGAAGAAAATTCTATTGATTTTATCTATTGAAAGAAGCATTTAGCCATATCACTCAATGAATCTATCAATAAACAACAAAAAAGAATAAGAGATCACAATCAATCACAAAATAAAGATAGAACTAGATTGCCGTAGCAGATCGGTTCACACAATGATAACAAACAATAGTATTTCTCAGCACCAAATTCCTATTTTCACTTGTAAGAATTATGATTTTTGGGAAATTAAGATGAACACATTATTATGTTTAAAAGATGTTTGGGATTTTGTAGAAAATGGTTTTGTATAACCACGAGATTAGACAGCCTTTCAGGGATTAACACAAGGAGAAAAATATCAACTTAGAGACAACAAGAAAAAAGATGCAAAAGCTTTATTTTTAATTCAACAAGTAATGGATGAGTCTATCTTTCCTAGAGTTGCAGTAGCGACAATATACAAGAGGGCGTGGGAGATTATGGAGACAACCTATCAAGGTACTACAAAGGTGAAAGTAGCTAAATTACAATCTCTTAGAAGTAATTTTGAAAATTTGCAAATGAGTGAATCAAAGTCTATAGACCAATTTATGAGTCAGGTCATGAATGTTGTAAATCAAATTAGATTTAATGAAGAAGAATTAACAGATCAAAAGATTATAGAAAAGATTCTCAGGAGTTTGCCCAATAAATTTGATGTTATAGTAGTCAAAATTGAGGAATCCAAAGATTTGAGATAGTTATCTATAGATGAATTAATGGGATCCTTGTTAACACATGAGTCTAGAATGAATATAAATAACACTACTTCTTTTGAGAATGATTTCAAGTCTCAAGAATCATTTGGCAGAGGAAGAGGAAGATCAAGCTTTAGAAAAAGAGGTAGAGGCTGAGGTGGTAGAAGTGATTTAGACCAAGTTGAAAAGAATAATTAGAACAACAATAATAGAGGACGTGGAAACAATCATTCCCAATAGCATTCACAGAGGTTTGATAAATATACCATTCAGTGCTATTATTACAAAAAAAATGGACATTATGCATATGAATGTAGAAAGAAATAAGGAGATGTGGATAAGTAGAATGCTAATTATACAAATGAATCTCAAACTAATTTTGAGAGTATGTTCATCACATGTAATGTTGCTCAATAGAGCACTAGAAATATCTATTTTTTTGATAGTGGATGTAGTAATCATATGATTAGGAATAAAGATTTGTTTTCTAGTCTTGATGATTCTATAAAATCTGAAGTGAAATTGGGAAATGATAATAAAGTGGTTATAATGGGTAAATGAGTAATAAATCTTTAGACAAAAAATGGTGAAATAAAGTTTATTCTTGATGTTTATTTTGTACCTAGACTAAAGCATAATCTTATGAGTGTTGGGTAACTAGTACAAAAAGGTTACAACTTATCTTTTATGAATAATGTTTGCACTATATTGGATATATTTCTAAATGACACGTTGATTTCAGGGGTGGATATGACCAAAAATTAGATGTTCCCCCTTCAAATTCAATCCATCCAAAGAATAGAAGAAGGCAATTTAAAAATTGTATGTTTAGACCAATCATGACTATGGCATTTGAGGTATGGGCATTTACATTTTATAGGTTTGAGTTTGTTACAAAAGAAACAAATGGTGAAAGGATTGCCACCTATAAATCAACAAATCAATTCCTGTGAGAGTTGCATTTTGGCAAAACAACATAGAGAGTTTTCTTGTAGAAATCTCATATAGAGCAATGGTATTATTGGAGATAGTTCATAGTGATTTATGTGGACCAATGAAAACTCCATCATTTATATGCAATACTTACTTTCTAACCTTCATTGATGATTTTAGTAGGAAGACATGGGTATATTTTCTCAAGTAAAAGTCTGAAGCCTTTGTTATATTCAAGGAGTTCAAGTCTATGGTGGAAAATCAAAGTGGAAATTACATCAAGGTATTTAGATCAGATAGAGGAGGTGGATATATGTCTAATGAATTTATTTTTTTTACAGATATTATGTCATTAAAGGACAATTGACTACAAGGTACACACCATAGCAGAATGGTGTAGCAGAAAGAAAGAATAGATCAATCATGGAGATGACTAGAAATATGTTGAGGGATAAACATTTATCAAATGAATATTGGGCAAAAGTAGTAGCATGTGTAGTATATATTTTGAATAGAAGCCCAATAAAGAGTGTCAAGGATCAAATTCTACAAGAAGCTTGGAGTGGTAAGAAGCATAGTGTATATCATTTTAGAATTTTTGATTGTATTAACTATTCTCTTATACCATCTGGTTTGAGATGAAACTTCATGATATAGGTGAGATGCAATGAAATTACTTATATATTCACAAATAATGATTTTATATCATATATAATAATCAAATATGAGATATCACATGATAATAATTAATAACAAAGCAAAATATTGGATAATATAGCAAAGCCACTTGAAAGGGGGAACCTCCACAACAATGCACTAATAGCAAAATACTTAACATAATGAATAAAGACTAACCACTACCTTCTATATATAGTCTACTTAGCCAATGTTATTCCATAGACTGATCTATCTAAGAACATAGAGAAATATAACAAGTAAATAAGAAGGGTATGTAAGCTACAAGTCGACCACACATATCCCTAGACACACCAATGGTTAAGGGCATAAAATGCCCCTCCCTTTCAAAAAAATGTTGTCTTCAACAGTGTGCCAACTTTAGATGTGGTTGCACAAATGCTTCATCCTCCCAAGTGACCTCTTCACATGGCAAATTCTTCCATTTGATCAGGTACTCTATAATTGCTCAAGAATGCAACTGCTTGGTACTCTTGTGAAAGATCACATTAGGATTAAAAACAACTCTATCTTCCTCATCCAATTCTAATAATTCTATTTGAATGGCAACTATATGTCTAATGACTTTATTCAAACATGATACATGAAATACTAGATGTATGCGAGTGGATGAAAGAAACTCTAACTTGTAGGCCACACTACCAATTTTATGCAAGATCTGATAAGGCCCATAATACTTAGGGGATAACTTGTTATCTTTTTTTTATTGCTTCAATAAAATATATTTGTATAGATGCAAGTAAACAAAGACCCAATCATCAATGTCAAAATACCTCTCACTTCTATGTTGATCTATCTATTGCTTCATGGGATTTTGGGCCATAGCTAAATTTTTATGAAAACTTGTAGGGACCCCCTATTGATGGTGAATATGTTCTTCAACTGCATAAAATTTAGGATAAACCTTCAAGGTTGAAGTGATGGATGGAGGTAGTATCCATATAGTGCCACAAAAAGAGATATTTTGGAAGAACTATGAACATAATTATTATACCACCATTCAACAAGTGGTAGCCAATGAACTCATTTATCTTTTTTATCAGAAACAAAACAATGAAAATATCATTTCAGAAATTTGTTGACTACCTCAATTTGTCTATCAGATTGAGGATGATAGGATGAATTATGAGCCAACTAGGTGCCCAAACATGTAAATAACTCAGTTCAAAAATTACTAGTAAAAAAGGGATCTCTATCACTAACAATGATCAAGGGGTCCCATGTACTTTCTAAACTATATTGAGAAAAATAGCAACTACTATACTAGTAATAAATCGCTGAGATAAAGAATAAAAATGAGCATACTTATTGAGATGATCCACAACAACCATGATAAAATTTTGACCATTAGATCTTGGTAACCTTGTAATGAAATTCATAGATACCTCTTCCCAACATTGGCTAGGGATGAATAAAGGTTGTAAAAGCCCTAGGGTTTTGATGGTTTTGCCTTTATTTTGTTGATAGATCATACATTTAGCCACATATTTTTGTACATCCTCTTTGAGACCTTCCCAAAAAAAATACTTCTTGATTCTGTGATAGGTTTTCCAAAATATTGAATGACCCCCAATTAGAGTTACATGAAGTTCTTGAAGTATTTTTTTGTTTAAGAAGAGAATTATTACATAAGTACAATTTGTATTTATACCATAATGCAGTACCCTTCCATGTGAATTTTTAAAACTCACCTAAACCTTGATAAAGAATTTGAATCAAATCATGGGTAAAACTATCATGTTCCCATTCTGATCATGCTTCATCTAGCTAATCTGCCTACAAAATGGTTATGGCATATAGCAATGCCTCAACTGATTCATCTTTTTTAGATAGTGTATCTGCAACCACATTGTCCTTGCCTTTTTTTGTAGACTATTTCAAAATCATAGCCTAACATCTTAGTTACCTATTTTTTTTGTTCTTCATATGACAACCATGATTCTAAAAAATATTTGAGACTATCATGATTAGTCTTTACCTGAAAGTGATGACCCATCAAATAAGGTCTCTATTGTTTGACTATATGCAAAATATCCATTATTTCCTTCTCATAGATGGGCTTGTACTGATTTTTACCCTTTAGTTGATGATTTTCAAATACAACTGGTTTGACTTCTTGCATGAGTACAACACCCATACCATACCCAGATGCATCACATTCAACCATAAAAATCTTAGAAAAATTAGGAGTGGCCAATACTGGAGTAGTGCACATAGCTAATTTCAATTGTTTAAATGCCCATATAGCTACATCAGTCCACTAAAAAGAGTATTTTTTCAATAAAGAGGTGAGTGGGGTGGCAATACTACCAATTTTTTTGATAAAACTATGATAGTAGATAGTAATCCCTAAAAATCTCTAGAGTTACTTGAGTGTCTTAGGAATTAGCTAGTCCACCATTTCTTATATTTTTTTAGGATCCACTTTCACTCCTTCATAAGACACCAGATGACCCAAATATTCAAACTCACAAGTTCTAAACGTACATTTCGAAGGTTTAGCATACAATTGATTTTATTCTAAAATGAATAGTACGTATTTCATATGTTGCAAATGGTCTTCTCAATTTTCACTGTAAATGAGAATATCATCAAAGAATACCATAACAAATTTCTTCAAAAGTGGTTTAAAAATAGTATTTATCAAACTATAAAAAGTAAATGGTGCATTTTTTAGACTAAAAGGCATAACTAAAAACTCATAATGGCCCTCATGAGTCTTGAAAGCTGTTTTGGGTATGTCTTTAACATAGATCTGGGTTTGATGATACCTAGAATGCAGATATAAATTGGTAAAATAAAGAGCACCATTTAATTCATCTAGCAAATCATCAACGATAGGAATAGGAAACTTATCTTTTATAGTGTACTTGTTTAGTTTTCTATAGTTAGGGCACATCCTCTAGGTGTCATCTTTCTTTCTCACCATGATAACTAGTGAAGAATATTTTCTTTGACTATGGTGAATGATTCCTTCATCTAACATCTTCTGTACCATATTTTCAATTTCACTTTTTTAGGCATATGGATACCTATATGAGTTGATGTTGAGTGGTGTACTACTAGGAATAAGTGTGATATCATGATCATGCATGCAGTTAGGTGGAAGTCCTTATGGCATGTTGCTAAAAATAACATAATGGGCATCAATCACTTGTTCCAAATCAAGAGGTGGAGATGGCTGAGTTGGTTATACTTCCATGGAAAATAAATGAACTACAAATCCCTCAACACCTTTATGGAGAATATTTTTTATTTGATGGGAGCTAACAAGTTGTGGAGATTTAGCCCTTAATCCCCTTCGCTCAAATGTCCTATATTTAGAATGAAAATGCATGAATAATTCTTGGAAAGTCATCTCAATAATGCCCAAAGTGGTGAGCCATTGGACTCCTAGAACAATATCAGCTCCACCCATGGGAATAGCAAACATAGGAGAATCCAATAATTAGTCTCCCATGGCCAAATTAATACCATGACATTTTTTTGAATAGTTGATAGTACCACCATTTGCAATCATAACTTAAAATTTTGGAGTTGGATAAATGAAACAGTTCAAATGAATAACCAACTTACTATGGATGAGGTTGAGTATGCTCTCAGAATCAATCAAGATAGTGACCTTTCATTTCTTAAAGAAACCCATCACCTTAAGAGTTTGGGAAGTACTAATACCTAAAAGGGCATGATAAGAAATAGTAGGCTAAGAGTCTTCAAATTCCTTCTCAGGAACTTGTGTAGCCTCATCATGTACTACTTCATCATCTTCATCATCATTAGCACCTTTAATGTAAAATAGCTTCTTTTTAGCACAATGATGGTCTTTGCTCCATTTTCTCTCACAACCATAACACAACCTTTTGGCTCACTTCTCCTCAATTTGTTGTTATTTTAATCTAGTGGGTTGTGGAAATGATAGTGCTAGAAAGTTGTGATCACGACCAATAGTGAAAGTTTTCCTTTTATCCATCTCTTTTTCTTATATAATACGTGTCCTAGTAATAGCTTATGATACAAATATTGGGTTAAACATTTAAATTTTTATTGGATGCTATCTTTGAGGCCACCTAAAAATAAATCAGTCAAAATTTTCTCAGTGATATCTTTCACCCTTAAAGAGATATTCTAAAACTGATGAATATAATCCTTCATAGTTCCTATTTTGTAATATCTTGGCTAATTGATTAAAATAGTTCTCAGAGATATTATTTTGATAATAAGCCAACAACTCTTCAATGAAAATAGACTATGTAACAGGGGCACCATTCTTTTTATTTTGAGCACAAAACTAGTGATACCAAATAAATTGCTCAAGTTCTAGATACAAAGATGCCACTATCACCTTCTGAGAACTAGGAGTTTAATGAAACTCAAATAAATTCTCAATTTGCATAATCTAAGTGAGAGGATTTTTACCATCAAAGTTACATATGTCCACTTTTGGCAACATCAGTTTCATATCATCATGGGAGTTGTTGAGAGAAGGATTTGAATACTGAAGTGGAGGGTTATTGTATTGAAACTGAGATGTAAAGGCAGCCAATTGCATAGTGATATGCTGCAATTCATTATGAATCTCATTAACCTCTCTATGCATCCCTAAAACATCAGTTTGAACTACAACAAAGTCATCATGCCTCACCAAATTCTTTATGTCTGCTTGAAGATGAGAAATCGCTAGATCTGTATTTCTAGATTCTATGTCATTAGTAGGAGTTTTTTTCCCCCCTTTTCTTCTCCACGTACCTAGACCTACCATATACAAACCCTAGGAGGGTTTTTACACCCAAAAAAGTGTGCCAAGAAATGGTACCTTTGTGATGTCAAGATGAAGTCAATGACTACCTTTACACATTAGGGTAAAAATTTTGGTACCAAAAAAGTGTACCAACATAATATACCATTATGATCATCTCATCGAGATGAATCCAATGACTAAAATTGTGTAAAGGGAATTTTTTTTCCTAGACTTTTTTTTTAAAATATTTTTTTTTTCAAAAAAATGTTTCGAGCAATACTGCACTGACAAAAAAATTTAATTCTTCTCGGATTGCAAGTTATATTTTTTCACTCCTACCACTCCTAGAAGCTACGCCTCACTAGATCTAAAAAAAATTTAGTAGAAAACTTAACCAAATCGAAGCTCTGATACCACTTGTAATGAAATTACTTAGATGTTCACATAGAATGATTTTATATCACACATAATAAGTAAATATGAGAGATCACACAATAATAATTGAGAGTAGAATAGAATACTAGATAAACCTCTACAATAATGCACTAATAGCAGAATACTTAACATAATGAATAAAAACTAACCACTAACTCTTATATATAGTCTACTTAGCCAAGGTTATTCCATAGGCTAACCTATCTAAGAACATAGAGAAATGTAACAAGTAAATAAAAAGAGGTATGTAAGCCACAAGTTGGCCACACATATCCATAGACACACCAATGGTTAAGGACATAACATGAGAAATTCATTTTATTGGGTATAGTGAATAATGAAAAGTTTATGTAATGAAATTACTTCAACAATAAAGTAGAATAACAGAAATAGATCCAAATATGACTGAAATATATCAGAATATATGATAATAGACAAGCCACTTTGAGGGGAAAACCTTTACAAGCTTCAATAAGAGCAAAATTCACAATATGATGATAAATAATTACCCACTACCTCTTATATATAGTCTATCTAGGCCATGGTTACTCTATAGGCTGACCTACTAACCAAATGAATGCATAGAGAAATGTGAAATAACATCAAAGAGGGATAAGTAAGCCACAGTTCAGATATTCCTATCCTAATACATGTGATAGGTTAGGGGCGTAGCATGCCTTTCCCCTTCAAACCAACATTATCCTCAATGTTGAACAACTCTATATGTTGTTGCAAAAAATCTTCACCTTCCCAAGTTGCATCTTCACTGCTCAGGTTCTTCTATTTGATCAAATATTCCTTAATCTCTCTAGTTCTCAACCTCTTAGTATGTGTTTGGAGGATCTTCTCTAGTTCCAAAATGACAAATCCTTCTTTATCTAGTTCTGGGAGCTCTGTCTGGGCTAAACTTTCTATCCAATGACCTTCTAAAAATAAGAAACATGAAATACTAGGTGTATGTGAGATGAATGAGATAACTTGAGCTTGTAATCCACACTTATAATGTTTTACATAACCTGATAAGGGCCATAATACTTAGGAGCAAGTTTTTTGTCTTTTTTATATTGCTTCAAAGACATCTACTTGTAAGGCTACAAACATACAAATACCCAATCACCCACCTCAAAATTTTGCTCACTACGGTGTTGATCTGCTTGTTGCTTCATCCTATTTTGTGTCAAGGCCAAATTCTCTCTCAAACTAGCCAAAACCTCTTGTTGATGCTGAATGTGCTCCTCCACATCTAGAACCTTGGTTTGCACCTTTAATGAAGAAGTGATGGAAGGTGGATGGTAACCATATAGTGCTAGAAATGGATACATTTTAAAAGAGGTATGGAAATATGTGTTATACCACCATTCTACAAGTGGTAGCCATTTAACCCAATATTCTTGTTTATCTGATACAAAACAATGGAGATACCCCTCTAAACATTTTTTAACCAATTTTGTTTGTCTGTCAGATTGGGGGTGGTAAGATGAGCTATGAGCTAGCTAAGTACCCAAAAAAAAAATAGTTCAGTCCAAAAATTACTAGTGAAAATGGGATCATGATTAATTACAATTATTTTTGGGGTTCCATGTAATTTTAGAACAACCTCCATAAAAATAGCTGCTACTGTACTTGCTGAAAATGGGTGTAAGAGAGAAAAAAAATGGTCATATTTTGTAAGCCTGTCCACAATGACCAAAATACCCTTCTCACCTTTAAAACAAGGTAACCCTATGATTAAATTCATGGAAACCTCTTCCCACCTTTGACTAGGAATTGTGAATGGTTGTAACAGACCTGAGGTCTTAACTGTCTCACCTTTATCTATTGGCATATCAAACATTCTGCCACAAAATTTTGTACATATCCCTTGAGTCTTTCCCAAAATAATTATTTCTTAATTCTGTGATAATTTTTCAAGAACCCTGAGTGTCCCTCAATTAGAGATGCATGAAACTCCACAATAATCTTATGCTTAAGATCTAAATCTTTACATAAGTATAACCTACCCTTATACCATAGAACATTACCTTTCCATTCAAATTTGTCTGAGGCTAAAGTACCTTGCTAGAGATTTTGAATTAGAATCTATGTGTCCTTGTCTTGCTCCTATTCTAACCTTGCTTCATCCACCCAATCTGCTTGCAACATGGGCATTGCACAAAGTAATGCTTCTATGGATGTATCCCATCTAGATAGTGCATTTGCTACTACATTATCTTTACCTTTCTTGTAGATGATTTCAAAATCATAACCCAACATTTTGGTTACCCACTTTTTTTGTTCCTCAGATGATAATATTTTCTCTAAAAAGTATTTGAGACTATCATGATCCGTTTTTACCTTAAAGTGTCTACCCATCAGATAAGGCCTCTGTTTTTTAACTGCATGAAAAATAGCAATCATTTCTTTCTCATAGATAGGTTTATGTAGATTCTTACCTTTAAATTGATGACTCTCAAATGCAATGGGTCTTCCATCCTGCATTAGTACTACTCCCAACCCATATCCAAAAGCATTACATTCAATAGTGAATGTCTTTGAGAAGTCTGGAGTAGCCAAAACTAGGGTGGTGCACATAACTACTTTCAATTTCTCAAATGACTTAGTGGAATCATCAATCCAATGGAAGGCATCCTTTAGCAATGTAATGAGTGGAGCTACTATGCTGCCATACCTTTCACAAATATTTGATAGTAACCTATTAGTCCTAGGAACCCTAAGAGGTTTTTAAGAGTTTTTGGCATGGGCCATTCCTTCATAGCTTTGATCTTTTGGGGATCAACTTTGACACCTTCATGGGAAATAATTTGACCTAGGTACTCTACCTCATGTACTCCAAAAACATATTTGGATGGCTTCTCATAAAGCTAATGCTTTTCCAAAACTATCAACACCTGTTTCACATGTTGCAGATGTGCTTCCCATGTTTGACTATAAATCAATATGTCGTCAAAGAAAACTAGCAAAAACTTCCTTAAAAAAGGCTTAAAAATAGTGTTCATCAAACTTTGAAAAGTAGATGGTGCATTTGTAAGACCAAAGGGCATTAGCAAAAACTCATAATGGCCCTAGTGCATTCTAAAAGCAATTTTATGAACATATTCGTCCTTGATTCTAATTTGATGGTACCCTGAGCAAAGATCCAATTTTGTGAAATAATTAGCACCATGTAACTCATCAATTATTAGAATAGGAAACTTATCTTTGATGGTGTACTTGTTGAGTTCCCTATAATCTAGGCACATCCTCCTTGTGTCATCCTTCTTCCACACCATGACCACTGGTGATGAATATGCACTTTTATTGTGCTTGATAATTCCTGCATCCAACATCTCATGGACCATCTTTTTGATTTCACTCTTTTGTGCATATGGATATCTATATGGTCTGATATTTGGTGCTTAACTCCCTGAAAGTAGTTGAATAACATGATCATGTTCTCTTTTTTGTGGTAGTCCTTTTGGCATGGCCCCAAAAATAGATGGGTGGTCATCAAGAATCATCTATAGATTAGGATGTGTAGATGCCTGTGTGGGTTAAACTTTTATGGAACATAATCATGCAATAATTCCTTTTGCCCCCTTTTTTAGCATCTTGATCATCTGATATGAACTAATCAATTATGGAGATTTTGCCTATAATCCATGTAGATCAAATTTCTTACCTTCAAAATGAAAGCACATGAATAGTTCTTGGAAATTCATCTCAATGATACCCAAGGTTTTGATCCATTGGACTCCCAAAACAATGTCTGTGCTACCCATATGAATAACAAACATAGGAAAATTCAGATTGTACTCACCCATAGCAAGCTTAATACTATGGCATTTTCCTAAATAATTAATTATGCCACCATCTACAATCATGACCTAAAATTTTGGTGTTGGGTAGATGAAATAGTTCAATCAAGTGGCCAACTTATGGTTGATGAAGTTATGTGTGCTCCCCAAATCAATCAACACTGTCACTTTCTGTTTCTTGAGGAAAACCATCACTTTAGGAGTTTTTGGAGTGCTAATACGTGTAAGTACATGACAAGAGATTATAGGTTGGAAATCTTTAGGTACCTCCTCTATCTCTTCCTCATCATCATTGGAGGCATCATCTTCTTCTTCATCTTCATTGGATCCCTCAATGTAGAATAACTTCTTCTCAACACATCTATGTCCTTTACTTCACTTTTTGTCACAACCAAAACATAATCCTTTTACACACTTCTCTTCAATTTGTTGAAGGGTCAATCTAGTAGGTGGAGGAAATGTTGGTGTCGATATGCTATGATATTTGAAGTGAGTGAATGGATGCTTCTTGTTGGTTATGAATTTTTCTTTAGCTCTGTGTGCCATGATAATAAAATAAAAAATATTAAGTGTATTAAACATGTGTACCTCATGTTGAATGTGGTCCTTGAGTCCACCCAAAAATGGGTCATTCAAGTTCTCCTTAAAAATTATCTCCACACATAAGGAGAGGTTCTAAAAATGATGAATATAATCCTTGACAGAGCCAGTTTGTCACAATTTTGCTAGTTTTCTGAAGTAATTATCTATCACTCTATTTCCATAGTGTAATTATAGCTCCTCTGTAAAAAATGACTAGGTGACACTAAGAGTCATCTTTTTATTTTGAGCACACAACCATTGATACCAAATGAATCAATCAGGTTTAAGATACAAGGATGCCATGGTAACCTTCTTTCCACCTAAAATCTGATGTAGATCAAAAAATTCTCCATTTAGTTGATCTAATTGAGTGGATCTTTTCCATCAAATTTGTGCATATCCACCTTTGGTAGCAGGTTCCTCTATGGTAATGTAGTTGGATTTAAAGTAGACTGGTTGGGAGAACCACCCTGGTGGGGTCATGTAATAGTGATAGTTGGATGATTTGACTAATTATTTTTCAAATTCATCATAATATCTACCAAACTATCTTGTATGGATTTCATATTAGATTGTATGCCTTACATCTTACTTTGAATGCCTTGCACACTATAGTCAAGCTGGATCACTTTGTGATCTATGTTAGAGAACCCTGGTAAAAAGGATCAAGCACATGCCCCTTCTGACTCCATCTCTTTCTTGTTAGGAGTTTTACCTAGAGTTTTAGCACCCTTTCTTCAGCCCTGAGTTTGTGGACCTACCATAAAAGGGCTTTATGATGTCGACCCTGATTGACACATTTGACCCAACTTTGACCAAGTGATTTTGGACTTATGTCAGCCTCAAATCATAACATACAAAGAACATACCCTAGACAAAGTTTTCTAAGTTTTTCAAAAATGTAAATAACTCAAATTGTTTTTTGAATTATGCACTATAGAGCAATTTTATGAAATACCTTAAAATGGAGATAAATTTTGTAAAACAGATCCAAATGAGCTAAAATTTTAATGGAAGCTTAATTTAATGATTTCACACCTCTAATAAAACAATTTTAGAGAAATTCATAACTTTTTTCTAGATATAGCTAAATTTTAAAAAATTAAGGCTTCACCCACAAGATTACCTAAATCGCAGCTCTGATACCACTTGTAATAAAATTACTCCAACAATAAAGTATAATAGTAGAAATAGATCCAAATATGATTGAAATATATTAGAATATATGATAGTAGACAAGCCACTTCGAGGGGGCAACCTCCACAAGCTTCAATAAGAGCAAAATTCATAATATGATGTTAAATAATTACCCACTACCTCCTATATATAGTATATCTAGGCCATGGTTTCTCCATAGGCTGACCTACTAATCAAATGAATGCATAGAGAAATGTGAAATAGGATCAAAGAGAGATAAGTAAGCCACAAGTTAGCTATTCCTATCCTAATACATGTGATAAGTTAGGGGTGTAGCAGTTTATAAATTGTATAACCCCATTTTAAAGAAAGTGATTATTAGCAGAGATGTAAAATTTAAAGAAGAAGAAGCTTGGGGTGGAAGCTTTTAATGAATAATCAAAATTAGAGTGCCAATACCTTAGAATGAAGAAGAACCTGAAGGAAAAAATTTATAATATGATCAATCAAATCCACAAGAAAGAACAAGCACTCCAACAAGAACTCAAAGGAACATAGTACAAGGTGAATCATCTGGTCATGCACATCATCCTACTCGCAATTCACAAGTAAGTGATGAATAAGATCCTACTCTTACCTCATTAAAGTCAAAATATAAAGGTAAGAAAATGAAATGTTTGAAAGAGTTGTATAATAAAGGAGAAGATAATTTGGATTTATGCTCAAATTTTTCTTTATTCTCTCATGATCCTATGAATTTTGAAGAAGTAGTTAAGGAAGAATATTGGATCAAAGTTATGGATGAAGAGATGGATTCCATTGAAAGAAATCACACATGGGAGCTAGTTGATCTAGCTAAAGGTAAATATTATATTGGAGTTAAATGGGTTTACAAAACCAAATTTAATGCAAAAGGTGAGATTAAAAAATACAAGGTAAGGTTAGTAGCAAAAGAATTTGCACAACATTAGGGAATTGATTATAATGAGACATTTACTCCAGTTGCTAGACTTGATACTTCTAAAATGGTTTTAACAATAGCTACATAAAATAAATAGAATTTTTTTCAAATAGATGTCAAATTAGCTTTTATAAATGGTCTTCTAGAAGAAGTGTATGTGAAACAACCACCAAGTTATGAATTGCATGGACATAAAAACATGGTCTACAAATTGAAGAAGGCTCTCTATAGTCTCAAACAAGCACCAAGAACATGGTATAGTAAGATCGATTCATACATGCAAAACAATGGATTTAGTAGAAGAAAGAGTAAGCCCTCATTGTACACAAAGATCAATAAAGAAGGTCAAACTTTGATAGTGTGTTTATATGTTGATAATTTAATTTTCACTAAAAATTTGTTTGTAGATGTATTTAAATCAGCAAAGAAGAAAGAATTTGAGATGACAGATTTGGGTTTGAAGTATCTTTTAGCATTGAATTTATTCAATCAGATAAAGTAATCTTCATTAGTCAATCAAAATATGCAAAGGATGTGTTTAAAAGGTTTAGAATGTTGAATTGTAATCCAGCATCTACACTAGTTGTAACAAGCACTAAAATTAGCAAATATGACAAAGGGCCTAATGTTGATTCTACAATCTTCAAAAGATTAATTAGAAGTTTGATGTATCTTATAGCTATAAGAATAGATATCATGTATGGGGTTAGTTTAATCTAAATATTCATGGAGTCACCAAAAGAGTCACATTGGCAAGTTTGAAAGAGCATTTTGGGATATATGATAGGAATAATAGGATATGGAATCTTGTATTCCAAAACTAATGTTTTGTTTAAAAATAGTTATATTGTTAGTGATTTTAGAGGTAGTTTTGATGATATGAAGAGTACTTCTAGATATGTATTTCATTATGGGAAAGGTATAGTCTTATGGGCATCAAAGAAGCAACCCATAGTGACGCTTTCATCAGCTGAAGTAGAATATGTGGCAACCACATCAGAAGCATGCCAAACAATTTGGATGAGGAAAGTTTTGATAGATCTATTGCAAGCTCAAGAGGAGCCAACAATAATATTTTGTGACAACAAATTAATAATTGCATTTTCAAAAAATTCTATCTTTCATATGAGGAAAATGCATAGTGATACAAGATATCACTTTATCAGAGAGTTGGTGAATTATGGTGAAATTCAACTAAAATTTTACAAATTTGAAGATCAGTTAGTAAATATGTTTACCAAGCCATTAGCAAAGGATGTATTTAAATATTTAAGACAAAGTTTAGGCATTGTAAATGGTGAAATAATCAATGGTAGAAATTAAATGAGAGTGTTAGAATAAATAGAATAATTTCTTCCATCTGCATGCACGTGATGGAGAAAAATAGGAAAAATAAACTTTAGTTTAGTTTCTATTTTACATAAAATAGGTGTACATAGAAAGTGAATAACACTAGTTTGCATTTTCTGCATGAGCAGTTACAGTTGTAACTAATAATAGATTAGATTTTAATTAAGATATTATGCTATTTTATTCATAGCTGTTTTACATATTACTTCTCATCAATTTCTTAGATGACCTCTATAAAACAAAGGCATTTATAATCTATTTTCATCAAAAAAATAAAATTTGTATTGTAGTAGAACTCTCAGTTCTCCATTTTTTTATTTTTTTTGTCTTTGCCTTTACCAACAAATTTGAAGGATGGCACTTAGATTCAATGAAATATTCATTGAGAATTATGGCCTTGGGAAACTAGGTAAGGGTAAGAGGATGAAGTCAAAATATATCTAGATTTAAAGAATTAAGATTCCTCCAAATAAGCCATCATACTACTATGGATTTAATGTTCCTCAATCGATTTGCTGTATTCCATGGCCCTATTTTGATGGAAGGTGTGAGTTTGTATGAGGTAAGTTTAAGTACTCTTCCCTATTTTTGCATGCACACATTTCATTTATTTTCACTTTTGATAATGCAGATGTGATTTTGATAAAATTTATTATAGTGAAAATTGGAATGAAAATATTCATATAGTTATCCAAAACATTATGTGTGTTGAAAGCCACGATAGAGTCTGATGAGAGAGAGCCCACATATTTGCAAGCATTTAAGTACATGCAAATTGTTCAAAATTCTTCATTAAAAGAATTTGATTTAAAATAACTGAAAGGTCTCGATACGTTCCCTGACCAGTGCCATCACTTATCGGACTTATAGATTTTGATATTAGATGGGTGGGATAAAACGAAGGAGTTACCTAAGCATGTATGTTAACTATCTTCATTGATTGAAATTAGTTTTTGTGGTGGTAATTATTTGAGGAAATTTACAAACTTGTTTGGTCAATTTATCTCTTTAAAGGAGTTGAATTTGGCACACTGAATTGACTTGAAAGAATTGCTCTCTACCTTAAGGCAATTAACTCCTTTAGAGGTCTTGAATTTAGAAAGATATTGGAAATTAGAAGAATTACCACCAAATTTTTTTGAACTCTCAAATTTAAATAAATTGATACTACAATCAAATCATTTGAAAGAATTACCTTTCTACTTTGGAAAGCTCAACTCTCTTATATAATTGAGATGCAATTGTGTGGAATTGGAAGAATTGCCTTCCACCTTTGGGATACTCTCTATTCTAAATAATTTAGAGTTAACTATTGATAACTAATACTGATCATCCCCATATTTAGAGGCATGTATAATGCAAGGAGTTAGAATTGTTTCCCCACCTCCATGCAAAATTTAGATAGTTAGGGTTAATTATAGTTTGCTAGTTTAAGTTTCAGTTAATAATAGTTAGCCTTTCATTTTTTACGGAGCTGCTGCTAGCTTTTTTAGACAGTTAACAATGCATGAGGAATGCATGTTTATTTTTTAGTATTTATATTTTTTTTAGACATAGTGATCCATGTTGTATTCTAATCCTTTTTTATATAAGCATGAATAATAATGAAATAGTTTTAGTAGCCTTAAAAAAATAGATTGTACGCTATGCTCTCTTCCTTTTTTTTTGAGTTAATTATTTTATCTATTGTCATAATTTTATACTATTATCTTTGCTTTTATTTTCTTCATAGCCCTCTGGATCAAGAATAAGGTTTAGTTTTAGATTACACATTTAGTATCAGAGCAGGTATTTTATTTTAGATTAAAGATTTAGTGGTTGGAATTTTGCCAAAAGTTTATCATGTCAAATTCTAATTCCTTGCCCATTATAAAATTTGATGGAAATGAGTATGATTATTGGTGCATCAAAATGATGACTTTTTTGATAGAAAAAGATTTGTGGGAGATTGTTGAATCAAGTTATACAAAGCCAATGGATTGGAATGCCCTCACAACCATTGATAAAACATATAAGGAGGTTAAAAAGAAGAATGCTCAAGCCTTGTTTCATATTCAAATAACTCTAGATAAGAGACTATTTCTAAGAATTACAGGAGCAAAGACCGTTGAGGATGCTTGGAAGACTCTAAAAGAAGATTACCAAGGTAGTGATCAATTCAAAGTTGTCAAGTTATAGACATTGAAGAGAGAATTCAAGAATTTGAAGATGCGAGAAGATGAAAGCATAAGTACCTATTGTGTTAGAGTAAAAGATGTGGTCAATAAGATGGCTACACTTGGTGAAATTATGAACAATGAGGTTGTAATCAAGAAGGTGTTGAGGACTCTCACACCAAGGTGGAACCATGTTACCATAATCATAGAAGAAAGTAAGAATTTGGCTATCCTTCAACTTGATCACCTAGTTAGATCTTTGATGTCTCATGAAGAAAGATTGAGAGATTCATTTGAAGATAGTGATGAGAAAGCCTTTTCCTCCATACTATAAATCCACCAAGTAGCTCCTCATCTAGTTGTTCAATTCCAAGTGTAAGTCCAGATTCAAGTCCTAGTTCTACAAGGAAAGTAAGAAGATTGAGTGACATCTATCAAAGGTGTACAAATCAAGCACATGAAGAAAATCTAAGAGGTGAGACACTAAATTTTGCTTTACTTACCAAGGCTGATTTTGAACAATCATGTTTTGAAGATGTTTGTACTAATGAGGTTTGGATGCAAACAATGCAAGAAAAGATGGATTCTATTCATAGGAATGACTCTTGGGAGCTTACAAAGCTTCCACATGACATGAAGAAGATTGGCACCAAATGGGTTTAGAAAACTAAGTATAACATTACTGGAAGTGTTGAAAGGCATAAGGCAAGATTAGTTGCTAAAGGCTTCACACAGAATTATGGCATTGATTAAGAAGAGACATTTGCACCAGTAACAAGATAAGAGACCATTAGAATGTTGATTTTATTAACAAATAAAAATAATTGGAGCATCCATCATATGAATGTGAAAAGTGTCTTTTTGAATGGGTACTTAGAAGAAGAAGTATATGTGGAACAACCACAAAGTTTTTTAGTACAAGGAAAAAAAAATCATGTCTACAAGTTGAAGAAGGCTTTGTATGGCCTCAAGCAAACACCATGATCTTGGTATGCTAGGATTGATGGATATTTTCAGGGGAATGGATTTCAAAGAAGAGTGAACCTACCCTTTACTACAAACAAGAAGGTAATGATATTCTTATTGTAATTTTGTATGTTAATGACTTGTTGTATATGGGTAGTAGTTTTAAGATGCAAGATGAATTCAAAGTTGCTATGATGAGTGAATTTGAGACGAAAGATTTAAGTCTCATGAAGTATTTTCTATGAATGGAGGTTTATCAAAGTGAGAATAAAATTTTTAGTTGTCAAACAAAGTATGTCAAAGAAATTTGATATGGTTGATTGTAAACTAGTCTCCACTCTAGTTGCTCATGGAGTTGTGTTGTGTAGAGATGATGGCAGTACAATAGTTGATGAGATAGCTTATAGGAGCATTGTTGGAAGTTTGATATTTTTAACTCACACAAGACTTAATGTTGCTTTTTCAATTTCACTTATTCCAAGATACATGATAGAGCCATTTGAAATACATATGAAGGCAACCAAGAGAATTTTGAGGTATGTGGGAGGCACTCTAGATTTTGGTATTCATTACTACACTTCTAAAAGGTTCAATCTTATTGGTTTTAGTGATTCTGATTGGGGAGGTAGTTTGGATGACCGAAAGTCTACATCTGGTAATTGTTTTTCTTTTGGTTTTGGTTTGATTACTTGGAGCTCAAAGAAGCAAAGTATAATTACCCTTTCTTCTATAGATGCCGACTATGTTGCAGTCACTTCAGTGGGTACACAAGCATTATGGCTTAGAAAAATTCTTGAAGAAATTGGAGTGATATAAATCTAGCCTATAGTGATTTTTTGTGATAACATTAGTGCCATCAAATTGGCCAAGAATCCAGTCCATCACAACAGGATAATTTTTTTTGATTTAAAGCGTCATTTTATCCAAGATATAGTGTAGAAGAAGGCAATAGAATTGAAATAAATTAACACTAAAAAATAGTTGGAAAATATCTTCACTAAAGCAGTTTCAAAGGATCATTTTTTGATACTCAGAGATCAAATTATGAGCCCTCTTAGCATCAAGGGGGAGTATGTTGATAACTGATGCCGATCATCCCTATCTACAGAGGCATATATCATGCAAGGAATTAGAATTGTTTCCCCACCTCCATGTGGAATTTAGACAGTCAGTTTTAATTATAGTTTGCTAGATTAAGTTTCAGTTAATAATAGTTAGCCTTTTGTTTTTTATGGAGCTGTTGCTAGCTTTCTTGGACAACGAATAGTGCATGAGGAATACATGTTTATTTTTTAGTCTTTTTATTATTTTTAGACAAAATGATCCATGCTGTATTGTAACCCCTTTTTATATAAGCATGAATAATAATGAAACAGTTTTAGTAGCATGCAGAAAATAGAATTGTATGTTGTGCTCTCTTCCTTTTTTTTTGAGTTAATTATTTTCTCTACTATCATAATTTGCTGCTGTTATCTATGCTATTATTTTTTTCATAGCCCGCTAGTTCAGGAATAAGGTTTAGTTTTAGGTTCTACATTAACAAATTGCAAGAACTTGAAAACATTGCCTTCAAGCTTAGGGAAACTTCCCTATTTAAGAGAGATAAACTTGTTTGGTTGCTTGGCGCTGGAAGAACTGCCTTTCAACATTGTGGAACTTTCATGTCTGAAGCAATTAGATTTAAGAGACTATGACAATTTAATATGTGATTCTCGATTGAAACATGTTAGAATAAAATAGAGCATATAACAAAGAAAACAAGAACTCAAACACAAAACTCAGAATGCTACTGCAATCTTGAATTTTTTTATTGATCTTCTTTTTTCTTGCTTACAATGCTGCGCCCAAGGCATCTATAAATAGTTTTTCTTGGAAAATTAAACTGAAAATAAACTGATTGTTTAACTAAGTCTAAACTAATCCTCTAACTGCTTAAACAAATTGATTGTTAACTGCTTAAACTAACTGATCTCTAACTATTAGTTAACTGCTGTGCATGCATGAGGAGGGAGGTGGAACATGCAGTTAAGTTGTGGATGGAGAAATTATCTCCAGTTGATCTTTAGTTTCTAATACTCCCCCTTAATTTCTACCACTAACAACTTTAGCATTTACAATGCCTAAATTTTGTCTTAGATAATCAAAGGTATCCTTTGCTAATGACTTTGTGAATATATCTGCCAATTGATCTTCAGATCTGCAGAAGTATAGATGGATTTCTCCATTGTTTATTAGCTCTCTGATAAAATGAAATCTTGTATCAATGTGCTTACTCCTCTTATGAAAAACATGATAAATTGATAATGCAATTGCTGATTTGTTGTCACAAAAGATTGGTGTTGACTCCTTCTATGCTTGTAATAAATCTATCAACATTATCCTCATTCAAGTTGCTTGACATGCTGCTGATGTGGCTACTACATACTCTGCTTCAGCTGATGAAAGTGTCACTATAGGTTGATTTTTAGATGCCCATGTGACCACACCTATTCCTAAAAGAAAGGCATGTCCAGAAGTACTCTTCTTGTCATCAATACGACCTGCAAAATCACTATCAGTATAACCAATCAAACTAAAATCGTTAGTTGTGGAATATAAAATTTTATATTTTGTTGTTCCTGTGACATATCTCAGTATCCTTTTTCCAACTTGCCAATGTGAGTCTTTCGATGACTCCATGAATCTAGAGATTAAACTGACCCCATACATGATGTCTGGTCTTGTAGCTATAAGATACATCAAACTACCAACTAGTCTTTTGAATGTTGTAGAATCAACATTAGACCCTTGGTCTTCTTTACTAAGTTTGGTCCCTGTAGCAACTGGTGTAGGTGCTGGTTTACAATTCAGCATCTTAAATTTCATTAACACATCTTTTGCATATTTAGTTTGACAAATAAAAATTCTCTTCTCTGATTGTACAACTTCTATGCCCAAAAAGTACTTCATTAATAATAAATATGTCATTTCAAATTCTTTCTTCATTGCTGATTTAAATGTGTCTATAGACAAATTTCCAGTGAAAATCAAATCGTCAACATATAAACACACAATCAAAATCTGACCTTCTTTATTGATTTTTGTGTACAATGTAGGCTCACTATTGCTTTTATTGAATCCATTGTTTGTCATGTATAAATCAATCCTGCTATACCATGCTCTTGGTGCTTGCTTGAGACCATAAAGGGCCTTCTTCAATCTGTAGACTTTTTCTTCATGTCCTTGCACTTCATAACCTGGTGGCTATTTTACATACACTTCTTCATATAGTAAACCATTCAAGAAAGCTGATTTTACATCCATTTGATATACATACCAATTATTTTGAGCACCTATTGATAAAACCATTCTAACAATATCAAGTCTAGCAACTGGAGCAAATGTTTCATTATAATCAATTCCATGTTCTTGTGCAAAACCTTTTGCTACTAACCTTGCCTTATGCTTTTCAACATTTCCATCTGCATCAAATTTAGTCTTATAAACCCCTTTGACTCCTATGCAATCCTTACCTTCAGGTAGATTAGTTAGATCCCATGTTTGATTTCTTTCAATGGCATTCATATCTTCATCCATTTCTTTTATCCAATGTTCCTCATTAACTGCTTCTTCATAATACATAGGATCATGAGTGAAAAGAGCAAAATTTGAACACAAATTTAATTTCTCTTCTTGATTATAAATCTCATTCAAATTTCTCATTTTCTTACCTTTCAATCTTGATCTTAAAGTGGCAAGAGTTGTATCTGATTCATCACTTACTTGTGAATTTGGAGTAGGATGACATGCATGACCAGAGGATTCACCTTGTTCAAACCTCCTAGGTGTTCTTATTGGAGTGCTTGTTCCTACTTGTGGAGAGGATTGATCACCTTGCAAATTTTGTTCTTCAATTTTTTTTTCATTTTGTGGAATTGGTGCTCCAATTGTGATGGTGCTACCATCCCATGCTTTTTCTTCCTTAAATTCAACATCTCTGCTAATAATCACTTGCTTTGAAATGGGGTTATACAACTTACAAGCCTTTGATTCTTCACTATAACCAATACAAATGCATTTCTCACCTCTATCATCAAGTTTTCTTCTCAATTTGGATAGTATAAGAGAATATGCTATACAACCAAAAATTATGAAATGATGTACACTATGTTTCTTACCACTCCACGCTTCTTGTGGAATTCGATCTCTTACACTCTTTGTTGGGCTTATATTCAGAATATACACTACACATGATACTGCTTCTGCCCAATATTCATTTGACAAGTGTTTGGCCTTCAACATGCTTCTAGCCATCTCCATGATTGTTCTATTCTTCCTTTCTGCTACATCATTCTGCTGTGGTGTGTACCTTGTAGTCAATTACCTTTTGATTCCATGATATCTGCAAAAATATTGAAATTGATTAGACATATATTCACCTTCTCTATCTAATCTAAGTACCTTGATGTAATGGGCACTCTGCTTTTCAACTATTGCCTTGAATTCTTTAAATTTTCCAAAGGCTTCAGACTTGTTTTTGAGAAAATATATCCACGTCTTTCTGCTAAAGTCATCAATGAAGGTTGGAAAATAAGTACTACCTCCAAATTATGGAGTTTGCATTGGTCCACATAAATCACTATGGACTAGCTCCAATATTACCTTTGCTCTATATGAGGCTCCTATTCGAAAGCTCTCTCTATGCTGTTTTGCCAGAATACAACTGTTACATGAACTTCCTGGCTTTTCTATTGGTGGTAATCCCTTCACCATATTTTTCTTCTGTAACAAATTCAAACCTCCAAAATGTAAATGTCCATACCTTAAGTGCCATAGCCATGATTGGTCTAGATGAATGGTTTTGAAGTGGGCTTCCTCTTCTCCTTGGATGTACTGAATTTAAAGAGGGAACATCCGATTCTTGGTCATCTCCACTTTTCCTATCAACCTGTCACTTGAAAACTTGTCTAGTATTGTGCAAACATTATCCATAAAGGATACTCTGTAACCTTTTTGTACTAACTGTCCAATACTCATAAGGTTATGCTTTAGTCTAGGTACAAAATAAACATCAAGTATAAACCTTCTTTCACCATTTTTTGCCAAAACATTTATTACACCAATACCCATTACATCCACTTTGATATCATTTCCTAATTTCACTTCAGATTTTATAGAATCATCAAGACTAGCAAAAAATTCTTTATTCCCTGTCATATGATTACTGCATCCACTATCTAAGAACCAAATATCTCTAGCTTTTTCTTGAGTAACATGACAAGTGAGAAATAAGCTTCCAGGATTAGAACTAGATTCACCTAGATTAGAACTAGATTCACCTGTGTAATTAGCATTCTGCTTGTCCACATATCCTTGTTTCTTTCTGTAGTCTCTTGCATAATGTCCATATTTTTTGCAGTAATAACATTGAATATTAGATTTATCAAACATCTGTGAACTTTGTTGGAAGTGATTGTTGCCACATCCTCTATTGTTGTAATTTTGATTACTGTTTTCACCTTGATCTAGATTGTTCCTTCCAGTTCTGCCTCTGCCTCTTCCTCTGAAGTGTGACCTTCCTCTTCCTCTTCCTCTGCCAAATGATACTTGTGACTTGAAAGCATTATCAAGAGAAGTATTGTTATTCCTATTCATTTGGGATTCATGTGTTAACAAAGAACCCATTAATTCATCTACTGATAACTATTCCAAATCCTTGGTTTCCTCAATAGCTACAACTATTGCATCAAATTTACTGGGTAAACTCCTGAGTATTTTTTCTATGATCTTTTAATCCATGATTGTTTCTCCATTAGATCTAATTTGATTCACTATATTCAACACTTGACCCATAAACTAGTCTATAGACTCTGAATCATTCATTTGCAAAATTTTAAAACTTCTCCTAAGAGATTGTAATTTAGCAATTTTTACCTTTGTATTACCTTTATAGGTAGTCTCCAAGATTTTCTATGCCTCTCTGGATCTCGTTGCTGCTGCAACTTTGAAAAAATAGATTCATGTAGTCCCTGTTAGATTATAAATAATGCTTTTGCATCTTTTTTCCTGTTCTCCTTAAGCTCGTCCTTTTGTGCTCGAGTTAATGCCAGACGGGCAGCCTCATCCTGCGGTTCTACAAAACCATTCTCTACCAAATCCTAAACTTCTTGTGAGCAAAACAAAGTTCTCATCTTAATTGCCCAAAAATCGTAATTCTTACCATTAAAAATGGGAATTTGAGGCTAAAAAATACTATTATTCGTTGCCATGTCAATCGCTGAAGTGACTAAATCAATAGCAGCTGCAAAGAGGATTGAAGCGCACTTCTTCGCTGTGCTTCTTCCATGATCTGACTTTCAAAAATTAAATTTTTTTTTGCATAAAGAAAAGGATTACCTTTGTTCGAGATTTTTTCTCCAATATTCTTCAACTATCGCATCTTGGACAACTCCGCTGACAACTCTGCTTAAGAGCCTCAATTTTTCAATGGGCAATCTCACCACGCACCCGTTGCGCTGACTCTCCAAACAATCACTATTTGGCAGTCCAAACAGATTGCACTTTAAAAAAAAACCTTCTTTCTCACCCCTGCAATCTGTCATTGTGCATACAGGCTGGCGCTCCACGTCACTACAAGAATACTATTTGCTGCACCTTGTGCCTCTAACCTATGACTGCTACGATGGCAAGTCACTGCACGGTTTCTTTCAACAGTCTGCCTGCGCTCTCCTTTCCCACGGCTTTGCAGTGCGTCGACCACTTTGACACGGGCGTCAACCAAGTTTGACTTGCTGCAAACTGTTTGGGTGCTTTAGCTCGACGCTTTCTATCTTCGGCTACGCTTCACAAGGACGGCTCTGCTAACTCTCCCAACCAGGCGCTCCCTGCTAGCTCTTCTTCTGCTGTGCTCCAAACTGTTGTGCGCTTTTGCTTAGTCTTCTAACTTGTGCTTCACTTCTTTGGCTCTAACCTGGCTCTAATACCACTTTGTTAGCATAAAACATAGCATATAACAAAGAAAACAAGAACTCAAACACAAAACTCAGAATGCTACTGCAATCTTGAAAAATATTTTTTATTGATCTTTTTTCTTGCTTACAATGCTACGCCCAAGGCATCTATAAATAGTTTTTCTTAGAAAATTAAACTGAAAATAAACTAATTGTTTAACTAAGTCTAAACTAATCCTCTAACTGCTTAAACAAATTGACTGTTAACTGCTTGAACTAACTGATCTCTAACTGTCAGTTAACTGCTGTGCATGCATGAGGAGGGAGGTGGAACAGGTAGTTAAGTTGTGGATGGAGAAATTATCTCCAGCTGATCTTCAGTTTCTAACAAAACAATGGGCTGGTTCAGCTCTCGGGCGATTGGGGCCGCAGGACTTAACCGTTTGGTTGCCTTTCCATATAGCCCAAGACACTCCACCCACCACAGTTATCGGCCACTCCACTCCCTTGAGCATATCACTCCCTTGCCAGTTGTGAGTCGTGCTGCATCGACCAACCACGCCCGAGGAGTGTATCATGCTCTTTCAAAACATCCAAGATCTATGCAACGTTGATGATTTAATGGCTGCCATGTACATGCACTTGGACACTGTTGAAAGCAAGGCAAGTATAAAACTCAGCCTTCCTGGTAATGACAATTTATATTAAGGCTTATATCTGTGTAGGTAAATAATTTATTTCTATCTCTATTACTATTTGGCATACTGTAACATTGCAATTACAGACAACAGCAATGAAGACATTAAATTTGGGCGCAACTGCATGGACTACCCCGCTTCAGGGGGGTGCCGCATTCCTTGAATTTCTCAAAACACATATTCAGGTAGAAAAGGTCGTCGATCATATTAATTTCCCGGTCAATCTGATAGTGGCTAACTATTTGAACCTGTTGCAATTTATGCTCATTATATTTACAGAGGTACGACGAATTGAAAGAAGCTATACCAAGATTAATGCAAATGCTGGGGAAGATGCATTGGGCCGTAGGAGGGTTATCTATTGTAGCGTATTTGTTAGACCAAAGCAGTCGACTCTCTTAGAATCGGTGTGAACGCATAGAACTCTTGAGAAAAATGGTTAAGCTTGCTGAGCATATTCGACATTTTGAACTATGAAATGCCACACGAAGAAAATAAATCGCTGTTAGATCACTGTTTTTTTTGGACTTTGGAGAAGAGGCCTTCAATGGAAAAAATCATTGACTAGTTTATATATTCTTGGCCTAAGGTATTTGTTTCAGTGGAATTTACTTCTGGGGATGACTCGGCCGACTCCTTTGACGTTTTGAAAATTCATAGGTTGCTTGCACTAGAATATCCAGCTGTGCTCTTTTTATCCATGTATGGAGCCGATCTGATTGTGCCTGCACAAGTCAAAACCATTTTCCATTTAAATGTGTATGGTGACATGTATCAGAAACAAGAAATGTAAAACAAGGGAGAAGGCTTTTTAGAGCAACAAAATATATCACATCAATGCAATCGATACTTTTACAGAGCTTATACACGATAATGCCTGCTGCTACTGCCTTACAGTCCATGGAATCATAGCATCCTTCACTCTTCCAATCCTCAGATTCAACCTCTTGTTTCTCCATCTTGCTTTTTAGTCCAAGCTTATCAACCGCTTTGGATATAAGGTGCACACCTCTAGGTGTCTGTTTTCTTTTTGCTTAAATTTGATAGCTTATCAACCACTTTGAATTAAATTTGATACTGACCTGGATACCTCTGCTGGCTAAGTTGGCACAGCCTAAAAGAAGGATGAGTGTTATGAAAGGGATGGATATTATGCTAGCTGATCCAATGAACACAGGCTCGCTTGTATCCTTTGGATCAGGCTATGCATAGAGAAAAGTGGAACTAAACGACGAGTCTTCGGGAATCCGATGAACGATGCACAACTCAGAAGTCATATGCAGAAAGATTGTAATCACCAAAGCAGCCAACTTACCCCAGGAATCTTGGGAGTTCCTAGAAGCCATACTTGGCAGCAAGTATGCTATCACCACGCATAACATTACTCGGCTACTATGGATCATCAACAAACTATTCTTAGTCACACTATGATGAGCTGCAGCTGATAAATTTCTATCATGCAATGCGTATTTCAGTAAAGTACTCTCGCCACTAAGCAAGGTGAGCAGCTGGCTTGTAAGAGCACTTACCACAAGAAGATTGTCAGGAAAGCAAGTTACTTTTTAATAAATTTTACAATCATGTGATACAAGGTCAGATCAAAAAAGTAACTTGCTCCCCTGAATGAAGAGTCAAAGTTTGAACATGTAAGAGGTTATAATTTGTTTTGGAACCATAATTAAATATTAAATGTGAAGGAGAGAGAACAGAACAAATAACAACAAAAAAACAAGAACTCACCCAGATTGCTACTATAATTCTTGAAAACAAGATTTTTTATTAATCTTTTTTTTTCTTGTCCATACAAAGCTGCGCCCAAGGCGTCTATAAATAAAATGTGAAAGCAAAAATAACTGAAAATAAACTAATTGTTTAACTAATCTAAAACTAACTTCAACTGCTACTGCATACAAGCTGAGCAAGAAGTAAGACTGCTGCTTAACTGTTTGAACTAACTGATTTCTAACTGTTTGTTAACTACTGTGCATGCATGAGAAGGAGGGAGGTGGAACAGGCAGTTAGACTGAAGTGGAAAAATTATCTCTTGTTCATCTTCAATTTCTAACACTCCCCCTTCATTTCTACCACTAACTACTTTAGCATTTACAATTCATAAATTTTGTCTTAGATAATCAAAGGTCTCCTTTGCTAATGTCTTTGTGAATATATCTGTCAATTGATCTTCAAATCTGCAGAATTTTAGATGGATTTCTCCATTGTTCACTAACTCTTTGATAAAGTGAAATCTTGTATCAATGTGCTTACTCCTCTTATGAAAAACATGATTTTTAGACAATGCAATTGCTAATTTGTTGTCACAAAAGATTGGTGTTGACTCCTGTGCTTGTAATAAATATGTCGATATTCTCCTCATCAAAGTTGCTTGACATGCTGCTGATGTGGCTGCTACATACTCTGCTTCAGCTGATGAAAGTGTCATTATAAGTTGCTTTTTGGATGCCCATGTGAGCACACCTGTTCCTAAAAGAAAGGCATGTCCAGAAGTACTCTTCCTGTCATCAATGCTACCTGCAAAATCACTATCAGTATAACCAATCAAACTAAAATTGTTAGTTGTGGAATATAAAATTCTATATTCTGTAGTACCTGCCACATATCTCAATATCCTCTTTCCAACTTGCCAATGTGAGTCTTTCGGTGACTCCATGAATCTAGAGATTAAACTGACCCCATACATGATATCTGGTCTAGTAGCTGTAAGATAAATCAAACTACCAACTAGTCTTTTAAATGTTGTAGAATCAACATTAGACCCAAGGTCTTCTTTGCTAAGTTTGGTCCCTGTAGCAACTGGTGCAGGTGCTGGTTTACAATTTAGCATCTTAAATCTCCTTAACACATCCTTTGCATATTTAGTTTGACAGATAAAAGTTCTTTTCTCTAATTGTACAACTTCTATGCCCAAAAAGTACTTCATTAATCCCAAATCTGTCATTTCAAATTCTTTCTTCATTGCTGATTTAAATGTGTCTACAGACAAATTTTCAGTGAAAATTTAATCATCAACATACAAACACAATCAAAATTTGACCTTCTTTATTGATTTTTGTGTACAGTGTAGGCTCACTATTGCTTCTGCTAAATCTATTTTTTATCATGTATGAATCAATCCTGCTATACCATGCTCTTGGTGCTTGCTTGAGACCATAAAGGGCCTTCTTCAATTTGTAGACTTTTTCGTCCTTGCACTTCATAACTTGGTGGCTGTTTTACATACACTTCTTCATCTAGGAAACCATTCAAGAAAGCTGATTTTACATCCATTTGATATACATACCAATTATTTTGAGTAGCTATTGGTAAAACCATTCTAACAGTATCAAGTCTAGCAACTGGAGCAAATATTTCATTATAATCAATTTCATGTTCTTGTGCAAAACCTTTTGCTACTAACCTTGCCTTGTGCTTTTCAACATTTCCATCTACATCAAATTTAGTCTTATAAACCCATTTGACTCCTATACAATCCTTACCTTCAGGTAGATTAGTTAGATCCCATGTTTGATTTCTTTCAATGGCATTCATCTCTTCATCCATTGCTTTTATCCAATGTTCCTCATTAACTACTTCTTCATAATACATAGGATCATGAGTGAAAAGAGCAAAATTTGAACACAAATCTAACTTCTCTTCTTCTTGATTATAAATCTCATTCAAGTTTCTCATTTTCTTACCTTTAATTCTTGATCTTAAAGTGGCAAGAGTTGGATCTGATTCATCACTTACTTGTGAATTTGGAGTAAGGTGACATGCATGACTGGATGATTCACCTTGTTCAAAGCTCCTATGTGTTCTTATTGGAGTGCTTGTCCTTGCTTGTGGAGAGGATTGATCACCTTGTAAATTTTGTTCTTCAGATTCTTCTTCATTTTGTGGAATTGGTGCTCCAATTGTGATGGTGCTACCATCCCATGCTTCTTCTTCCTTAAATTCAACATCTCTGCTAATAATTATTGTCTTTGAAATAGGGTTATACAGCTTATAAGCCTTTGATTCTTCACTATAGCCAATAAAAATGCATTTCTCACCTCTATCATCAAGTTTTCTTCTCAATGTAGATGGTATAAGAGAATATGCAACACAACCAAAATTTTTGAAATGATGTACACTATGTTTCTTACCACTCCATGCTTCTTGTAGAATTCGATCTCTAACACTCTTTGTTGGGCTTTTATTCAGAATATATACTACACATGCTACTACTTCTGCCCAATATTCATTTGACAAGTGTTTGGCCTTCAACATGCTTCTAGCCATCTCCATGATTGTTCTATTCTTCTTTTCTGTTACACCATTATGCTATGGTGTGTACCTTGTAGTCAATTGCCTTTTAATGCCATGATATCTGCAAAAAACTTGAAATTCATTAAACATATATTCACCTCCTCTATTTGATCTAAGTACCTTGATGTAACGACCACTCTACTTTTCAACCATAGCCTTGAATTCTTTAAATTTTTCAAAGGCTTCAGACTTATTTTTGAGAAAATAAATCCATGTCTTTTTGCTAAAGTCATCAATGAAGGTTAGAAAATAAGTACTACTTCCAAATGATGGAATTTGCATTGGTCCACATAAATCACTGTGGACTAGCTCCAATATTACTTTTGCTCTATATGAGGCTCCTACTGGAAAGCTCTCTCTATGCTGTTTTGCCATAATACAACTGTCACATAAACTTTTTGGCTGTTTTATTGGTGGTAATCCCTTCACCATATTTTTCTTCTGTAACAAATTCAAACCTCCAGAATGTAAATATCCATACCTTAAGTGCCATAGCCATGATTTGTGTAGCTGCATGGTTTTGAAGTGGGCTTCCTCTTCTCCTTGGATGCACTGAATTCGAAGAGGGAACATCCGATTCTTGGTCATCTCCACTTTTCCTATCAACCCATCACTTGGAAAATTGTCTAGTATTGTGCAAACATTATCCATAAAAGATACTCTATAACTTTTTTGTACTAACTGTCCAACACTCATAAGATTATGCTTTAGTCCAGGTACAAAATAAACATCTGATATAAACCTTCTTTCACCATTTTTTGCCAAAACATTTATTACTCCTTTACCCATTACATCCACTTTGATATCTTTTCCTAATTTAACTTCAGATTTTATAAAATCATCAAGACTAGCAAAGAATTCTTTATTCTCTATCATATGATTACTGCATCCACTATCTAAGAACCAAATATCTCTAGCTTTTTCTTGAATAACATGACAAGTGAGAAATAAGCTTCCAGGATTAGAACTAGATTCATCTGGATTAGAACTAGATTCATTTGTGTAATTAGCATTCTACTTGTCCACATATCCTTGTTTCCTTCTACAGTCACTTGCTTAATGTCCATATTTTTTGCAGTAATAACATTGAATATTAGATTTACCAAACATCTGTGAACTTTGCTGGAAGTGATTTTTGCCACGTCCTCTATTGCTGTAGTTTTGATTACTGTTTTCACCTTGATCTTGATTGTTCCTTCCATTTCTGCCTCTGCCTCTTTCTCTGAAGTTTGACTTTCCTCTTCCTCTTCCTCTGCCAAATGATACCTGTGACTTGAAAGCATTCTCAAGTGAAGTATTGTTATTCCTATTTATTTTGGATTCATGTGTTAACAAAGAACCCATTAATTCATCTACAGATAACTGTTCCAAATTCTTGGTTTCCTCAATAGTTACAACTATTGCATCAAATTTATTGGGTAAACCCCTGAGTATTTTTCTATGATATTCTGATCCATGATTGTTTCTCCATTAGATCTAATTTGATTCACTTTATTCAACACTTGACCTATAAACTGGTCTATTGAATCTGAATCATTCATTTGTAAATTCTCAAAACTTCTCCTAAGAGATTGCAATTTAGCAATTTTTACCTTTGTATTACCTTTATAGGTAATCTCCAAGATTTTCTGTGCCTCTCTGGATCTCGTTGCAGCTGCAACTCTAAAAAAATAGATTCATCCAGTCCCTGTTGGATTATAAATAATACTTTTGCATATTTTTTTCTATTCTCTTTAAACTCATCCTTTTATGCTCAAGTTAATGCCAGATGGGCAGCCTCATCTTGCGATTCTACAAAACCATTCTCTACCAAATCTCAAACTTCTTGTGAGAAAAACAATGTTCTCATCTTAATTGCCCAAAAATCATAATTCTTACCATTAAAAATTGGAATTTGATGCTAAGAAATATTGTTATTCGTTGCCATGTCAATCGCTGAAGTGACTAAATCCTCCTTGCACCAAAGCTTTTCTTTGACTGCACTTGGCAAATCTGATTTGACTTTCAATTTTAAAAAAAAAAAAAAATAGAGTATTTCTATTTAGTATATCAAAATTGATAGATATATCAAAAACAATGCATCTGGTTGCCTTCACTGGAAGAATCTCGAAAAAAAATATTATATATGTATTGAAGAAGGCGTAAATACCAGCTGAGCAAAAAAAATATTCAGAAGAGATTTATTTGCTGGCATTAATAGTCAGTATTCAACAAAGATTGGCAGTGGCACAGCTGTGGAGCGAGATGACGTGGCATGGAAGAATACTATTTGCTACGCTGGAATCCACGTCCACTTCTTTCACCGCTTGACTGCTATGACTACTAGCTGTCGGCCTAACTTCCCACGCATTGACTGCTGCGCGCTTCAAACACCTTGACCGATTAGTCTTCTTCACACGCACTTCGATCTAGACTTCTTCTACGACTGCTGCGCTTCCACAAACAGGCTGCGATCTTGGATACAACCACGCTTCAGCGGCGCTCTCCCTTCACGGAATTCTATGACCTCCTTCTTGCTGGGTGCCTCTCCTTGGCACTCCCTGCTGGCTCTGATACCAGTTTGAAGGAGAGAGAACAGAACAAATAACAACAGAAAAATAAGAACTCACACAGATTGCTACTGCAATTCTTGAAAACAAGATTTTTTATTAATCTTCTTCTTTCTTGTCCATACAAAGCTGCACCCAAGGCGTCTATAAATAGAATGTGAAAGCAAAAATAACTGAAAATAAACTAATTGTTTAACTAATCTAAAACTAACTTCAACTGCTACTGCATGCAAGCTGAGCAAGAAGTAAGACTGCTGCTTAACTGTTTGAACTAACTGATCTCTAACTGTTTGTTAACTGCTGTGCATCAATGAGGAGGGAGGTGGAACAGGCAGTTAGACTGAAGTGGAGAAATTATCTCTTGTTCATCTTCAGTTTCTAACAAAATGAAAGGTGTAATATAAATTTTACATTTTTTAAATTAAAAATAATTAAATTACATAAATATAGAAACCTTTACTTTGGATATTGAATGGTATATTAAATTATTATTTTCTTTATTGAAATTCTAAATCTGCAATTCTTTTTTATTTTAAAAAATAAACAATATAATACCTATAGTCCCACCTACAACATAAATCACCAGTCCCACCTACAACAGAAATTACCTGTCCAAATTGGAGACTAAAATTAGCAGTGTCAAGTGGTTTTGCCAGCAGAGCAAATGCTGCATTCTGAACATTAGAGCCATTGTAAATAATATCATGGTAATAGAACTTAAAATTCATGCATGGATTTAAATGCTTTTTCTTCTTGCAATCTGTGGTTTGCATCAAAACAAAGAACACTAAACAAACAGAAAGCACAAGTAAAAAACTGTACAAGTCTTCATTGCCATTTTGCAATATATGAGAATAATTTAACCTCACAAGTTGTCCCAAACACTGAATCCTAAATACTCGATAAGACTACACGTGTTCATTTAAGCTTCCACATGAACTCTATTTAGAATGTGGTTTTCCCATTTACGCTTCCACAAGTTAAACAATATTTGCAAAGGCACGGAGTTATAGGAATGCTTCATTTTTTACTATTTGTGAAAAAATGCTTATTGAATGGAAATTGGGCTCAAAATGTTTATTTTTTTATTGTTGAAGTAAACATAAAAACAATTCTGGATCCACAAGCACCACATGAAATGTTGGAATTAAAAATATTATCCCGTTACTATCCATATGTCTTTGATTTCCTTCCAAGAATTAAGTTTAATCAATCCGCCAAACTACCAAACTATTAAATTATTTGAGAAGAGATTGTGATCCTAATCAAAACTGGAAAATTATTTTGGAGCTGGATTATTTTGCTTTCACCCGTCTTGATTTTTGTGTCCACTCCTGGTCGACTTCTTATAATCCGAGCATTTTTAGCTTTTAAATATCCTCTGACTAATTAGGATCCAAATATATATCACGGTCAGACAGGAGGAGGATCTTTTGCAATAAGTATTCCGTTTTTTAAAATATTATTGACATTAAATCTAGTACTGTTAGATTAGAAATCCAAACGATAAGAAGAAAGCAATAAGAAATGATAAAAGGAAGCTTTCAAAAAAACTGATCTACTATCTGTGTAGCCTTTGGTGTTTTTTTTGTGTGTGTGTACAAAATTTATATATATTATTTTTTTGGTTTTACTATTTTTAATTTAATTTATAGGATTTTGAATCTCATTTAAAATTAGGCTACCAACTTTCCTGAGTTTATTTTGCCTCTTTAATTAATGTTTAATTTTTAATTTTTTTAAATAGATTATTTTCAAAATAAGATATATTATGTCTTGTGTGCTAAATGAACCATTTGTGCTTTGAAAGGTGAAATATCATGTGATATTTTGGTTAGGAACTATATCATGGTAGGGAAGTTTATGGGCAAGGGAGCCAAGAAATAATCGAATTTTAATTCCTGTTGTTCACACAGGTCTCTATCACCATTGTTAGCATTTTTATTGCTAAGAGTATGAATGATGTAATACATTTATTAACATTCTGGGCTCTGTTAAACATCCATTCCAATGTTCTGCTTTAAAAATCTTGGCTTTTTGTTGTATTTCCCCATTCCACCAGGGTTTTTGAAACTTTTTAAAATAGATGGGCTTTGCCCCTTTTTTAGGATATAATAACTAATGCACTTAGTGCTATGGTCTTCAGGAAGTCTCTCCTACAATGCTGGCTCGTTTTCTGCGGCAAAAACGAATTGAGTGGACAGATGGTGAACTGGAATTCAACTATAAAAGGTCTCTTCATGAAAACACAGAAACTTCAGCATTCTGTAACAGTTTTAGGCAGGTTTTCATGCCTTTGACCTGGTCAGGTGACCAGGATGAGGTAAGCACCTAGATTAGTGATTTCTATTGAAATAAACATACAGGTAATATCTGTTACTCATTTTACAATTTGATAATCTGATTTGCAATTCTTAGAATTGATAAAATTGGAGAGTTCTGGACAAGAGAGTGATATTTCATCAAATGAAGAATTTAATTTGCAGGGACCTTTATATAAGCCTTTTATTTTCTCGAGCTCTGCAGTGTTTGAATGCTGAAAAAATGGGATTAGTATTTATTTTCGACATTGCCTTGAAGAAATGGTTTGGGGGCTTGATGGTTTTTATGGCAAGCGATCGATTTCTAATCAATGAATATCTAATTAATGTGGCCCAGGATATATGGATTTTTCATCAACCACAAGTTAATCAGCCAACTCCTCAGGACTTCAACCTGCACTCCACAAAGGTAGTCCATGGGGAAGGTTGGCTTCCTTGATTGTTTTTGTTTTTATCTGTAAGTCTTTTGGTTGGCTTTCCCACTATTTTGATGCTGATTGTTTTTGTTTTTATCCGTTTCTCGATGTTATGAATGGTCTCTCCTAATCATAGGAGATCTCTACTGTTGTCAGTCCTTTTAAGCGAATAGATGTGTGTTTTCTCTATCGCTCTACTAGTTCTGTTGGTAATATGACTATCTGTACCGCTACCACTCTGGGTGGATCTGATGGGACTGATATTGATCAAATATTCGCAATCATACCATTTATTTTGACCCCTCGTTGTCATCTCTTATGCACAGATCAGATTTTGAAGCATCACATGCTATTCTTCTTGCAAAACAAATATAGACCTCTTTTCTATTCTGTATTTTTAATTTTTCCTGTTTCAACTTCCGGACCATAAGAGCTTAGGTTAAATCGATTAATTGTATTGATCATTCTTAAATAGAATTCCATTTACTTATTAGGATCTTGGAAATCTTTCTTTTAACTTTTTTAAGGATAATCTATTACTTTAATTTCTCATTTTCCCCCATCTATCTCACGGAGTTATGGTATAAATGCGTGTGGTTTTATGGGACCAATCCTTCTTCTGAATCACAAGAACTCCTTGGAATTGTAGTTATTTGGCATCCATTTCTAGACCAACACAATTTTTGACGTAATGCCATTGCAAAATATGGTTTATACTTTTACTCTTTCAACGTTTTCCCAAGTTAAATAAAATATAAATTTTCGGGGACATTCTTGATTCTCACCAATTATACTATTTTTATATTTCTGTTTTCTTAAAGTTGAAGATATAACAAGATGATATTAGGTGAATCTTTTTTAGATTTACAGCATGCTTACAGGTAACCCTGGCTGTGCTAAAGGAAGTAGTCTCTCAGACGAAAAAGAATGTCACTCTTTAACTGACAGAAAACATCACCCCCTACACAACTATGCGAGATTGTGGCAGAGATATCAAATGTGGAGAGCAGATGCAAATAGACCCTCGTAACTGTGAATGTGCAATGTCCTTTGGAGGGGAACTGGTGCTCAGATCTCCCTCCTTTTCAGCTTTTAATAATAACACAAGATTCCAAAATCTAGAGAATTTGCTAGTGAGCAACTTAACTATGTCACAAGGGTCATCGGTATACATTCTTTGCTGCATGTTTTTTTATGCCAACGACTATCTCATTCTATATACCTTATTTTGTTTAAATATGCTAAAGAGCTGGAAGAGTTAGGATTTTTCAGTTGAATTTACATCTGCGAAAGTGAAAGGACCTGCATTTGTTTGTATGGAAAGTCAGGTTTACAAAAGCTTGCTGCGAGTTGGCGAACAAATTGTAGCCGTGAAGAGAGCGACAGAGAAGTCTATGCAGGGTGGAGCCGAATTTAAGACTGAAATAGAACTACTATCTCGTGTTCATCACAGGAATCTAGTGGGACTCGTCGGATTTTGTGAAGAAGGAGAGCATATGCTAAACGGATCACTCACGGACAATCTGTCCGGTACCCTTCTTTCTGCTCTGCCTAGTTCAAAGATTAAACTAGGCAGCATTTTCTGCTGTACATCTTGGACATAATTTCATTTCAACAGGTAGAACAGGGATTAACCTTGATTGGCCAAAGAGAATTAGAATTGCATTGGGGGCGGTGAGGGGATTAACATATATCCATGAGCATGCAAATCCCCCCATAATTCATAGAGACGTGAAGTCCAGCAACAGCCTCCCAGATGAAACTCTCAATGCTAAGAACATATTGATCAATAGCTTTCTGTCTATTGCGACGACCTGTTTGTAATGCATTGATCTCTAATGACCTCATCCTCAAAATTCCTCTGTAAAAATGAGTGTCCAATATACAACCAGTTACATGTGCATCAACAAGAAGGGCATTATCCCGGTCTCTCATTTTTACTCCCATCCTCTTTAGTTATGTAAACCCCACACCAGACTGCTTTTGACCTCTCTTCCTCCTTTGTTTACACACTGCCATAGCAAAGAGAGGCAGAACTAGTTTCCACTCTGTTCAATCCCTAAATGGACTAAAAACTGACCCCCTTAAAAACCCATCAAGTATCACAGAAAGTAATTATTGCCCCGTGCTATGCCTATAAATAGCCATGAACAGATAAATTCCTTAGACAAAGAATCACACTCGTTAGGCAGAGCCCCTCACTACCTTAGATCTAAAAAATCCTCAATACCACAAACGTTAGCAACTGACTTGAAACCTTGATCGGCTTCAGTTGAATCTAATGTCACTAGTATCAGTTAGGAATCTTGTATAGACAGCAATATTCATAAACTAATATGGCTTTAAATGTTTTGATTAATGGATAAACACCCACACTAATATAACCTAAAACAATCCTGAGATTTTCAACCTAGATGGAGTTTGGCTGACCGTGAATTCCTAAAGCCAAATCAGGTCGTACCCACTTCACCAAATCCACCACAAATGTCCATATGCAAAATCAAATACATAAAACCAAATAAAAAATTATAGAAAATGTGTTTAATGAACTCACCGCGTTGATTTAGAACCAATCATAGATATCAATAAAATCTTGTAATATTTGAACGTGATTTTATTTTTCTTTTGGATTCCTCAAGGCACTCAATAATACAATCTTAAGAGTCGTTGCTAGTGTTCAAGTTGAGTCTGGTTGTTTATTTATTTAACAATGTAGATTGATTTTCAACATATGGTATAGTTGCTAAAGTATTTGGATTGCATTGAATTATTGAATTGCATTGAATTTTGTTTTCTAAATTTGTTCTTATTTAAGAATCTAATAATTAATGATGGATATCAGAGTACTCCATTCACTCAATATTTTATTAGTCCAAAATGAGTAGTTATAATTTTGCAAAGATCTATATGAAATATAAGAAAATCGAAAGAGACATTCAAAGCCTTAGAATAGATAAACATGAATGTAAAAATGATTTTTTAAAAATGCACAATTGTACACAAACAACACATGTTTCTAAAAACATATTCACTTTATTAGTGGAGTGCACTCGGAATTACTTTGTTTGTGTTTCAAATTTTATATTTTTCGTTCACCTTTCCTTCTTAAAAATTTTGCACTATTTTATTTATGACAATCACTCCCTCATTTCTAAAAAAATCATATATTATTATCAACCTCTCTCTTTTAATTTATTGTTGTCTATTTAATAATCGTTGTTAAAAATCATACATGATTTATTGTTTGATTTAATTATAAATTATTCAACTTAATTACAATATTTTATAAATAAACATATTACATTATAACATGATTTAACTGGAATCACAACATTATAAGTTTTAACGTAAACACAATAATATATGCATCAATATGATGGTTTCTCAAAGCTCAATATAGGAGGTCTTTAAATTGGAAGGGGTAATATTTTAAAAAATTAGTGTGAAAAAATGATTATAGGTCTTGCCTCCATAGCTAAAGGTGGAATAAAAAAATGAATATAGGTTTGGATATTACCCACGACTAGCACAATCAACAATAATAATCTACACTTGCATAAAAATAAACAACAAAAAATTAAATCGACATTTTCAAAATATATATTTTGTGTTTGTGTGTGTGTGTGTGTGATTATATGATATTATTTATCCTCAAATTGTTAGCTTATGCCATACCAAAAAAGTAAAGTCTTCAACCTTGCTCTTGGACGTTTTGTTTGTGAAAAATAACTCTTGGATTTTTATCGGTACAAGCACAATCATGGAACATTCAGACATATATTTTTGACATTTATGTAAAAGGCCTACACACAAATGGCTTTCCATACCTTCACATAACATATACATAGCAAAAAACTAAGAAATAAAACATGAGTGGGTTATTATACGTCATCCTAGACAAGACATGAAACATTTAGTCACTTGACAGAATCCATATAGGTTTAAGATTAGGTTGGCATGAGAAGCAAAACTCACTCATGCCTAAAAAACAAAGGATATCAAAATAGTCTCATGGCATCTATTGAGGGTCTATATATTCTCTTGTTATTTGTAATGCATGATGCCACCTTACCTACTTCTGAGGAAAGCCTTTAAGGTTTGTATACCTTATATCCCATTAGGTGATATCGAAATGAAATAGATAAATATCTCTTACACTATACTATTGTTAGAAAATAATACAATGTAAATATAAACCCAACTGCTCAATAAAAATAATAAACTCAGAAGAAATCAAGATTCCACGAATCAAGATCCAAAAACAACAAGATCTAAAGAAAGACTATTTTTTATTCTCCTTGTATCAAGTGCTATTCAAAAATATCCTTTATAACAATAAGGAGGATTGAAAAATAGAGTTTAACCAATGCTGTAATAACTATCTAAATATAACTATGCATCAATCATTGTAACAAAAGTCTATGATCATGCGAACAATAGTTTGAGATTAAATTAAAAAAAAAAAAAAAGACTACACTATGTAACTACACATGTAGTTTTTATTATGTATAAAAGAAAAAAAAATATTGTTTGTTGATCATGCACACATTGATCATGCATTCATGTCTTCAATTTCCCCTTGCATGATCAATGAGGACAAGTCCCAGTTGATTCCTCAAAGCAATAAAATTGGTTGTAGGTAGAGCTTTAGTAAAAATATCAGTAACTTGCTCAGACATAGGGCAAAACTATAATTCCACTATCCCATCTTGAACCAAATCTCATATGAAATGATGTCGAATCTCAATGTGCTTTGATCTAGTAGGAAACATAGGAATTTTGGTCATTGGAATGGTACTACTATTATCACAGTAGATAGTTTTTGGATGTTCCTAAACTAATCATAGATCTTCCATAATCCTTCGAATCCATATAGCTTGACAACTAGCTATTACTACTACAATATACTCCGCTTCTGTAGAAAAGAGAGCCATAGTTGCCTAATTTTTACTAATCCATGAGACAACTCGAAAACCAAGTGAGAATACATTACCAAATTTATATTTTATATCACCAATTGAACCAACCCAATCAGAATCTGTGTATCCAAATAGCTCAAAATTCTTAGTGGAAGAGTAATAAATGCCAAAATTTTGTGTACCACTCACATACCTTAAGATTCCTTTTGCATCATGTCAATGAGACTCATGTGGATCTTGCATAAACTGAGAGATGAGGCTCACAACATACATAATATTAGGTCTCGTAGTGAGGTACATGAGACTCCCTACCAAACTTCTATATAAAGTAGAATCTACTTTGGAACTTGCATCCTCTTTGATTAATTTTTCACCAAGGGCTATAGGGGTTGAAACTACTGTGCATGATATCATCCCAAACCATTTCAATAAATTAGCCACATACTTGGTTTGAGAAATGGATATACCTTCAGATTGTTGTTGCACCTCCACTCTAAGAAAATAATGCATGAGTTCTAGATCTGACATCTCAAATTCTTGTTTCATTTTTGCTTGAAATTTCTCCATGAGAGATGGGCTATTACCTGTATAAATGAGATCATCAACATAAAGGCAAAAAATGAGAATATCATTACCAAGATTTTGGATATATAGGGTTGACTTTGAATGGATTTTGCTAAAACCCTTCTTCATGAAATAAATATCAATCCTTGCATACCAAGCATGAGGAGTTTGCTTCAACCCATAGAGAGCTTTTTTCAATTTGTAGACCAAATGTCCTTTTCCTAGAATTTCATAACCAATAGGTTGTTCCACATAGACTTCCTCATCAATATAACTATTTAGGAACACTAATTTTACATCCATATGATATACTGGCCACTTGTGTTATGAAATAATAGCTAATAAAATCTTGATTTCATCAAGTCTTGCAATTGGAGTGAATGTTTTTGATTAATCTACTCCAGATGTTTATGCAAATCCATTAGCAACTAGTCTTACCTTGTATCTTTTAATAGAACCATCAGGATGATATTTCACCTTATAAATTCATTTGACACCAATCACCTATTTATCTTTTAGAAGTTGCACTAATTTCCATGTATTATTTTTATCAATTGCTTACATCTCATCATTCATAACATCAATCCATACATTTTTTTACTGCTTCTTCATATACAGAGGGTTCAACTTGAATTTTACTATGCAAAGTAAAATTATCAATTGGATTCACATTACTCCTTTGATACATTTCATTTAAACTTCATACCTTTCTTGAAGAGCTTGGACTTGATGTTGGACTTGAAATATCACCTAAAAGTGTGCTAGTAGATGAACCTGGTGAACATGAGCTTAGAGAGCTTGAACTTAAGATACTATTGGGGCTTGAACTTCCACTTGAACTTGTGGAGAGAGGAGCAACACTTCCAACTTCTATGTCCATCATTACTGGTGGTATTTTTTATTGTGCACCATCTTGCTATTGCCATTCTCCCTCTTTATCAAAAACCACATCCTGACTAATAATCCATTTCTTTGTGTCAAGATTATAGAATTTGTATCCTTTATTTGCATCAAAATATCCCACAAAGATACAACATTGGGATTTTGCATCCAACATTTTCCACTTCTAAACTGGAATATGAACATATGCGAGACAACCAAATATATGAAGATGAGCCACTGAAAGCTTGTGACCACTACAAACTTCTTTTGGAGTGATGTTGTGAATTGCTTTTGTGGGGATTCAATTCAAGAGTTATACTTTTATTTCCACTGCTTTTACCCAATAATAATTTGGAAGATTTTTTGATTGTAACATACTTCATGCCATTTCCATAATGGTACTATTCTTTCTTTCTGCAATACCATTTTCTTTGGGGGTATATGTTGCAATACACTGTCTCATGATGTCATTTTTTTACAAAAATTAGAAAACTCTTTGGAAGTGAATTCTCTCCCTCTATCTATTATGAGTATTTTGAGATAATACCAACTTTATTTTTCAGCCATAGCTTTAAATTTTTGGACGCATTCAAAAGCTTTAGATTTCAGCTTAAGAATATAAATGCTTATATGGTAAGAAAAATCATCAATGAATGTTAGAAAATAATGATGCTTACCCAAATATCCTTCTTGCATAGCACCACAAATGTTAACATGCACAAGCTCTAGAGGAGATTTTGCCATCCAAGATTTGTTCACCAAAAAACTATCTGGATGTTGCTTCCTAGGTGCACATCCTCAACAAACTTCTTCTTTTGCTTGAATTGTTGGAAGTCCTCTCACCATATGCTTCTTGTGAAGTAAATTTAATCCTTGAAAATTTAGATGACCATAATGTTGATGACATAACGATGAATCATTTGTGGTTACTTTGAAAACATGCATAGTAGTAGAATGCAATGTGAGAGGAAATAACATGTTCTCTGTCATAGGAACCTTTGATACAAGATGATAATTAGCTGATTTATCAAATATTTTATAGTAATTATCTTCAAACATAGTTTTATAATTTTTTGCTACAAGTTGCCCAATACTTAAAAGATTATGATGTAATTTGGGCACATACAACGTATCATGAATATAAGTAGTTTCTCTTTGCTTAGTTTTTATAGCAAGGGTACCTTTTCCCATCACATCAACCTCTTTATCATAACCAAATTTTACTTGAATTTTTATAGATACAACTAATTTGACAAAGAGATTAGATTTACTTGTCACATGATTAGAGAAACCACTATCCAAAAACCATAAATATTGTTGATTTTCTTTCACCAAATTGCATGTGAAGAAGGTGAAGTGCTTGGGATCTTTAGAGAACTCTTCAGTATAGTTGGCTCTTGACTTGTTCAAGTTAGATTTCTTCTTTCTACACTCAGATTCATAATGTCCATAATGATCACAATATTTACACTGGATGCTTCTTTTATCCACAAAACTTCTACCGTTTCCTCTATTATAGCTTCTTCCTCTTCCTCTACCATGTCCTCTATTATTAGAAGGCTCACCTCGAGACTTATTTATTTCAAAAAAAGTTATTGATTTTTCTTCAACATTCACTGTAGATTGGAAAGCTTACACTAAACTCTCTATAGAACATTATATACGTTCCTCATGAGATTGTAAAAAACCAACTATCTCTACCACTTTGAAGGTGGTGAGTTTTTTGCTTTCTTTAATGGCTATCACCACTGGATCAAATTTAAGAAGATCTCTCAATATCTTCTCTAAGATTTTTTGTTCTATAATTGATTTGCCTTGTGTTCTAAGCTGATTCACAACATTTTGAGTCCTAGTAATAAAATCTTTAATAGACTCAGCTTCTTTCATCCTTAAAATTTCAAAATATCTTTTTAAGGTTAGAAGTCTTACCAAGATAACTTTGTTAGACCTTGGTATGCAATTTGTAAGGCCTCCCATGCATCCTTTGACTTTGTCATGTCATCTATACATGAAAAAATTGACATATCCAATGCAGATTGGATGGCAAAGAGAGCTTGATTATTATTCTTCTTGTCTTCTTTCAACTGAGTTTGTTGATTTGCTGTCAAAGCATTTAGAGCATTTTAATTTACAAGTTCTGTGTATCCCACTTCATCTTTATAATCCAATATTCGAAGTTGTCTCTGATAAACAACAGAAGCTGGAATGAAAAGTTGTTGCTACTTGCCATTCTAGAGATAACTTATAAGCTATCTACAAAAAAAAGATTTTTGCAACCTGCTTTGGTACCAATTGAAATGAAATAGATAAATAGCTCTTACACTATATTGCTGTTAGAAAATAATACAACATAAATAAAAACTCAACTGCTCAAGAAAAATAATAAACTCAGAAGAAATCAAGAATCAAGATCAAAAAAAAAAAAAAATCCAAAGAAAGACTATTTTTTATTCCCCGCGTTATTCAAAAACATCCTATATAACAATAAAAGGATTGAAAAATAAAGTTTAACTAGTGGTGTAACAACTGTCTAAAAATAAAAACAATCATGTATCGATCATTGTAACAACAGTCTATGATCATGTGAATAGTAATTTAAGATTAAATTAAAATAAAAAAATAAGACTACGCTGTGTAACTACACATGCAGTTTTTATTATGCATAAAAGAAAAAAAAGCTATTATTTGTTGATCATGCATGCATTGATCATGCACACATGTCTTTAGATATATGGCCTTGTCAAATTCACTCTTTATTCCACCACTTGCTAGTGCCTAAATATGAAAGGAAACAAAGTCGTAAGGAGATTTGAGAATGGTTAAGGATGCGTACTACTGGGCATACTGATTCATCCAAGCCATCACCTTCTCATAACCTGAAGCTTGGTCCTATATATAGTCTATGATGTTTTTCCTATGCTTAATAATAACTCTAACATCAGGCCATTCCACTGCTTCATCGTCAATATCATATCTTATTTTCTGCACTGTTCCTATCTTTATCAGTATCCATGCCAGTGCTCGATATTCATTATTTTTTAGAGCTTCAAGAAAATATCTAGCCCTATAACTATCTTCAAACACTTTAGGCTCTGCCTCATACTTAATGGGCTTTAGGGTCTGACTCATACTTAGGGGCTGGCTCTTCCTACAAACACGAAGGGAATGGAGAAGAATGATTTAATGCTATGAAGTTATGAATATATATATAGTTTTTGCACGAAACAAATCAATGTGACGTCAGCTGTACACCTGAACAGAAAAATAAATGGAACCGCACCCGTGTAAGGGTGATATTTTTTTTTAACTTACCACGTGTTAAGGTAGAAGTTTATGTAAGTGTAAAAAGTAAATATTCATGGGCACAGAAAAATAAATGGAATGGCACAAGTGTATCCAAGTTTTATGTTCGTGTAAACAGTAAATATTCTCCTAGAAAAATAAATGGAATCGCTCTTGGATGGGCATCCAAGAGAGGTAAAGCATGAGAGCAGGATATTCTGTTAAAGGATAAGACATTTGGGCAAAAAAAGAACAAAGGGTAATTCCACATATACAATCTAAATAACTATCCGTGTGCCCACTTGAAATTTAATTTAATTTGATGTTTCATTGTAATGGCTATTGCCGATATTTGTTACGATATCAAAGGATGTCGAATGGGTGGCTTACAATGGGAGATTGAGAGTTTATTGTTGGAGTTTATTTTATTTTATTCATTGTTAAGTTTGAAAATATGTGTTTGCCTGACACTTATCTGTTGATAGAAGGCATGTATGCGTTATTATGCCACTTTGCTCCATTGCCTTAATTCCACTATTTTAGCATCTACATTATTATTGATCTGTGTTGTTTTTTATTGAGCATGGATGAGGAATCACAGGGTATAGGGGATGTGCAGGGGACCGTCCATAATTGAGCTCCTTTAATGAGTGGTCATATGAGTTTGTGTCTCCTGTATCTCTCATGTCTTGTAAGTGATGATCTTTTACATTATTTAGTTCAAATTATTCTTAGATTTAATTTAATACAATAAAAGTTCAGTGAATTTATTTACTAGGTAATAAAATTATTTCTAATTATTATAGAGGTTTCTTGTATCAAATTTTGGTGTATTCTTAATTCACCTTAGAAATAACATGGTGGAATAGCAAACATGAAGCAAAGTCTTCAGTAGTGGTTTTGTATCCATGGGCGCCACCATGTGTTTGAAGATCATTATGATGTTCTAGCTCCCCATAATGTCCAACTTGTGCAATAGACATTTCCATTATGCCAACCATGGGTGATTGATTCCTAATGCTAGCACATTGATAATATTCAATAGTCATCACATCTAGTATATGACTAGGAACTAACACCAACATAGCTACAAATACAACAAAATGGAATTTTTGCCAAGCTCCCTTCACGCATTCACTGCTAGATATTCAGAGGCATCAAAGTGAATATGCACAAAAATAATTTCATTAATAACTCTTGCAGTAAAATCCATGATGAGTAGTCATTATTAAGATTTTTTTCAATAACATGTTGCCATAGATTCAAGTAGTCTATTGGTGCATTTATTTGTTTTATTGCATTTACTTGTATTTATTATTTAGATTGGTGTACTAATTACTTATTGTAATTAGTTTATTACATTTATTAATAATTTAAACTAGATAAGATAAGCTTGCTTAGCTAGTAGTCAACTTAGATACCTATCTTGTTACCATGGAGTTGCACTCCACTATTTAGGGTAAGATAGCATAAAATTGCTTAACTAGTAGTCAACTTGTGTTGATCATTTACACAAGTTTGACACCTATCTTATTATTTTTGAGTTTCACTCCACTATTCATGTAGTCAGATATTAGTTGAACTACACGTGTTATGTGAGTTCCCTGATCTTTATCTTGTATGCCTTGCTATATATAAGAAATGACTATGTATGTATTCTACATCAAATCAATATTGAATTATCAAAGTAATTCTTCATATTTGAGTTATTTATTCATTTCAATTATTATCTCAAATATATAATTATTGTTTATTAATATTTCTATTTTATCTCTTGTGTATGCTTTCTATTAGATTCATTGGATCCTATAATCTAATTATAACATGGTACCAGAGATAACTTGAATCTATAGATTGATAAATATTTAAAAAAAATCCAGATATAGGATTAGTTTTTTAATTTTGTATGCAGGCACAAATGGGAGCTTTGTGGAGAATTTTTGAGCTCACTATTGAGTTTAGAATGCCCAAGATAGTCAAAGTCATTTACAAATTTGGTCAGATTGGGCACAAGAGGTGAAATTAACAAGGGTTTGATTTATAAGCACCACACGCAAATATGATGGGTACCAATAAATTAAATCATTTTTTATTTATAAAAATGGACCTCACGGTTGTATTCAAAAGGAATCAAAACCTACAAATCCACATTAAATTTATTCAATCTGGATACAGTCACCCAGAAGACAAATTTTTCTTGCTCCTAGGTATCAATGTATGGACTATGCAGGGCAATTTTTTTTTTAGAGCATCGAGGCCTCACATATTAGTGGGAAAAATTGATAGGGAAAATTTGGGAGCCTGCTATTTTAGCACCAAGAGGTATTTTGAGTGATTTTTTTTGAAATAACTTAAAATTTTGTGCTCTTCATTGATATAGTTTCATTTTTTTTAGATTTATCCATATTTTTATAGAATTTAGGGTTTTTAACTAAAACTCTTATCCATCCTCATTTTTACAAGTTTAGAGGCTCATAACTTTCACAAAGGACCTCTTATTGAGGTCCCATTTTCTTAAAAAATAATATTTTTTGATCACAACCCATTGGTGTAGAAATTTTTATAATAAAATGCATATTTTTTTGTACTTTTAGTCTAGAGAGCCTAATTGAGCTTTTTGTAAACTAAAAAAATTATAATCTAGTCTTTTAACTACACTCAATTATAAAGTGCCAATAAACACCTATTAAGTGGGATAAAACTAAGTTATTTAGGGGGGTTTTGTGTTGTGTTATGTACTTTGATTTTTGCTTTGTGACAGTTTATTTTAAATTGCATCATGAGAAATCTTAAGTTCCCACTATTAAAAGACTACAATTATAAAACATGAAAATAAAATGCTTGGAATATATTAATGATGTTAGGATATACGCCTTATATAACAACTCTTCTTACTCCACCTACTGATGCAAAATATTTACAACACTTTCTCTTTGAAACTACTAAGGTTATTGGATGCATTCGATCTTACATGTCTTTATATTTGGATTTTTATTTTGACAAATGTATAAATCCAAAATCTTTTTGGGATAAGTTAGCATCATTGTTTAGAAAAATAGGTAAGGTTCATGGTTACCAAATTGATAACGAACTCATTAGTTTGAATCCTAAACTTTATACTATAATTTAAGATTACATCACTAAAGTCATAGATCTTAGAGCACAATTTTAATGCAAAATTGATAAAAAAGACATTCAATTAATTTTTAATGCCTTACACAAATTAGGTTCTGAATATTCATCCTTTACCTCTAGCTTTCAGACTCATAGGCTCACATTGGGCACAACATATCAAATGCCCGCCTTTGAGGTATTTTATAATATTCTAATTATTGAAGAAGAAAAGTTAATAACTATGGATCTAATCAAGTCATCCAAATCTCAAGCTCTGATTGTAAGTCAACCTCAACATCAAATATAGGTTCAAGTAAAAAGAAGTAGAATAATCAAAATAAGTCACAAAAAGATAAGAATAAAGGGAAACAATCTTCATCACAAGGAGATTATAAATCCACTATTAAGAAAGGGGTTTCACAAAAAAAGATTATCACTCCTTGCCCTTATTGTAAAAAGGGGTTTCATAGTGAACAAGATTCCTGGAAGAAAGAGATTGATGACCTTAAGGGTCTTCTCAAGAAGAATAATATCAATCAATCATCTTCAAAGGATTATTCTACTCCTTCAAATTCAAGGAAAGATAAATCTATGACACTAGTTGCACTAGAAAATTCTCCTAAGTAATGGGTACTTGACTCAGGTACTTCACACAATATGGGTTTTGATCATAAATAATTTTCTACATTAGAACCAAATTCCTTGCCTTATATTCTCATAGGTGATGATTCTAAGGTAGATGTCATAGAAAAAAGTACAATTAATGTTGATAGTGGTGTATTTGAGGATGTCCTCTATTTGCTAGAGTTATCAACTAACCTTCTCTTTGTTTACCAAATCACTCACTTTGATACTAGTAGAAAAGTTGAGTTCACACCTGATAGTATATTAATAATAAAATTAGAGGACAATATCTTAGTTACAATGGGAAAAGTCAAAAATCAAACTTAGCTTTATTCATTCTCCCATTTCTTTCTCTATAGCTTTGCTCTCACACACTAATTCAATGAGAAAACTATGGCATGAGTGGTTTGGTCATCTAAACTACCATTATTTACTATAACTTAGTCAGTAGGAGATGGTTAAAGGACTTGCACAAATTAAATTTTTAGGGGGTGTATGTCATGGTTGTGTCTTGGGTAAACATACACAGTATAATTTTGATAAAAGAAAGGCTTGGAGGGCTACACAAGTCCTCAAACTTGTTCATAGTGACTTAACGGGTCCATTACATACTTTGTCTTTTAGTAAAACCTGCTATCATCTCACATTCATTGATGAATATTATAGATACACTTGGATTTATTTTGTAAAACTGAAAAGTGAAGTGTTTAATATATTTATAGAGTTCAAAGATCTAGTAGAGAAACAATTGAAAAATTAGTCAAGATCCTCCACACAGATAATGAGAGTGAATATGTGAACAATAATTTTGAACAAATGCCCTTGAAGTAATTGATCTTCAACATTTAGTTGCATATAAACCTCAGTATAATGGTGTAGTAAAGAGGAAGAAAAAATTATTAAAAAAGATGACGAGTTGTATGATTCATTCTAAATCATTAGTACCTGAGTACTGGGCAGAATCAATTAATTATGCTACATATATATTGAATAGATTTTATCATAAAGTTTTTAAGGGGATAACACTTCTTGAAGCTTGGTGCAATAAGAAGCCATAAGTGCATCATTTTAGAGCCTTCGACAGTCTAACATGAGCTTAAATACCTTCTAACAAGCGTCATGCTTTATAACAACAAATCCAAACTTGCATATTTGTGGGATATCTTGATGGTGTTAATGGATATTGGCCTATTGATCCAGATTCACATGAGCTTCTTCTAGAGAGAAGAGTTTAATTTTAAGAAAGTCATTCAGACTTGTGTTCTAACATTTCTCATTATTCTTCCTTAGAAAAATGAGACAGTAGTGATGATGATACTCCTAATTTATCTACTTGTAGGGATGATGAGGTAATACCTCCCTAGTAGGGTTTTTTAAAGTCATATTCCAGTTCCTCTTCTTCCTCTAGATTATCTCCCATTGATGCCTTTGTGGGATAGATAGATTTTATCATATGTAGACCCTATTGTTAGGGATCCATTAGATAGAAGGAGAACACAGTCATAACATAATCTTCCACATTCTTACATTGCCACAGCTTCTGATCCATAGTATTTTTATGAAGCCACAAGGACTGTTTAGTGGGATTCAATGATGAAAGAATATTATGAATAATTGATTAGGAACAACATATGGGATCTTGTTCCTTTTCCTAAGTGAAGAAAATTAGTATGATGTAGGTGGATATGTCAGACTAAGTTTGCAAAAGATGAAAATATTGATAAGTATAAAGAACGCTTAGTGGACAAAGTTTTTTTTCCAAGTGAAAGGAATTGACTATACATAAACCTTTGCACCTATTACTAAGATGAATTCTATTCACTTGATACTAGCTATTGGTGCAGCTCATGGTTGGCCTATACATCAGATGGATGTGAAGAGTGCATTTCTTCATGGGGATCTTCATGAAGAGATACATATGGAACAACCACAGGGGTTCATTCAATATTTTTTATTGGTGTGATGCTTTTAGAAGTCTCTCTATGGTATAAAACAACACCCCAAGGCTTGATATTCCATGATAGACACATTTATTCTTTCAGTTGGGTTCTTGAGATGTCACTCAAATTTGAATGTCTACATTCTATGGTAGAAGGATTCACTATTATACTTGGTGCTCTATATTGATGATCTCATTGTTATAATGATCACAACATCCATTATCAATATTGTTAATACTACACTTTGTGACAAGTTTTCTATATAGACATGGGTTGATATCACTATTTTATGAGGATTTAGATAACACAGTCTTCTTTCAGGATTACATTTTCATAACCAAAGTATGCCATGTACTTGTTAGCTCAATTTCACATGGCTAATTATAGGCATGTACCAACTTCTTTCTTATTTGGGGTTATACTTGAGGTTCATTGTTCCACTCCCTTGGTTGATGCCACATAGTATTGTTAGTTTATAGGTAGCCTCATCTATCTAACTTATACACAGCCCAAAATTTCATATGCAGTTGGCATGGTTTCACACTTTATGTATACACCATATGAGCTTCACACTAAGTGTATTTTAAGCTACATTCAGGCCAATATTAGATACAAGATTCACTATATAGCAGGTATAGGTTTAGACTTGGTGGGATGAACAAATTTTGATTTGGTTAGTGATTATGATGATCTTAAGTCCACTTTTGGTTACATCTTTCACTTTGGATCTAGGCCCTTTTGTTGGCAGAGCAAGAAGCAACATGCTATTTATCTTTCATCTATAGAGGCTGAGTATCATGGTGATATTAATGCCACTATTGAGGCTATTTGGTTTTAGAATATTCTCACTGAGCTTGGTGTTCTATTTTGGAAGACATCAATCATCTACTGTGATAACCAAAGCACTATCCATATCTCAAAGAATCTAGTTCATCATCAGAGAACCAAACACATATAGATCCATATGCTATTTATCAAGGAGCTGATTTAGGTGGAGATCATTGATCTTCAATATTATCCTATGGAGGAGTAGATTGTAAATATTTTCACCAAACCTTTCACTATGAGCAAGTATCTTCACTTGCAATCTCTTTTGGGGGTTTAGGACATCAATTATTTAGGGGATACAGTTCTTCATGGGGGGTATCCTAGACCTTTATTTTGAAGAGTTTTTTTCCTTTAGGTTTTCTCCTTTCCTCATCTATTTGTACAGAGTACCTAATATGGCTAAATATTATCGAGACTCTTATCTACATATCCCTACCTAAGATTCACTTATGGTGGGGGTGTTGGTGCATTTATTTTCTTTATTGCATTTACTTGTATTTATTATTTATATTGATGCACTAATTACTTATTGTAATTAATTTATTATGTTTATTAATAATTTGTACTAGATAAGATAAGCTTGCTTAACTAGTAGTTAACTTGGACACCTATCTTGTTTTCATGGAGTTGCACTTCACTATCCAGAGTAAGATAGGATAATATTGCTTAACTAGTAGTCAACTTATGTTGATCATTTACATAAGTTTGACACCAATCTTGTTATTGTTGAGTTTCACTTCACTATTCATGTAGTCAGATATCATGTGAACTATACATGTTGTGTGAGTTCCCTGATCTTTATCTTGCACATCTTGCTCTAATAAGTAATGGATATTTATGTATTATACATCAAATCAATATTAAATTATCAGATTAATTCATCATATTTTAGTTATTTATTCATTTCAATTATTGTTTATTACTATTACTATTTTATCTCTTATTTATGGTTTCTATTAGATTCATTAAATCCTATATAATAATTCTAAGATAGTTAGTTGTCATGATACATGCATATATTATGATTATTTGGGATTTGAATTGGTGAACAATAATTCATAAATTTAATGTTAAAATGCAGAAAACAAGTTGAAAAATATAAAGGGAAACTTTGTATAAATATTTGTCAATTTCATTTTTAGCGAAATATTGTATAAATATTTTCCAAAAAAAAAAACATCACTACTCATATGATCCTATATATGATCTATATGATCAATACCTATAGAAATCATATGACACTTTTGGGTCCATCATATAGTATGATAATATATCGATGTTTGTGTTCTATATGAAACACGTTGAGTTGTTCAAGGAATTACATTAGTGTGTTATGGTTGACATAGGCCTTTATGATTCCTTCATGACTCTTTGATATAATGGACATTGAAGAATAGATTTCTAGTAGAATCAACTACTCTCTTATGAATTTAGTGTATAGAAATGTCTTAAATATATGTAGCAAATATTTTTATATAATGATCCTCTACATAGTTTAACAATGGTCTCTGTATAATGATTCTAAATAGGGTAAAAACTATCTGTGTAATGGTATTACATAAGTGTAACAACCTTCTTAATATAATTATATTGCATAAGTGTAAAAAATAATTATGGTAGTGTTGAGGGTGTTGGAGGAAATATCACTGGTTGAAGAGGTTACTCATATTGAATGCCTAAAATTGGGACTATCTTTTTGGAGTGTATATAATTGATACAACTAAACATTGCAAATTGTACTGCATAAAGCTTTTATATCCAAATACATCTTAACAACTTTTTAAAAACCCCATTTGTCAATTAGTATAGGAATAGAGTAGACAATATAGCAAATCCCTCTTTAATAGGTAGCACAATGCACTAGAGAGCACCCTATATCCATGCATCTAATCCTTTAAAACTAATATTGATTTATATTATAGAATCATATTACAAAAATAATATAACACACCTTAAAACATAACCTCTTATGTATATAATAAAGTATCATATCAATGGTTGTGGGATTCAAAAAGACAAAAACTATTAAATAATGAAGTTGATTATCAATACAACACAACCTTGTTAAAAAATTTCATGGAAATGTTTATAATTTTTTATCTACACAACTTGGATCAAGTTTAACAAATTCAAAATGAATTAAGATCATCTACATATGAGTATAAGATAAGTTTCCAGTATCCAATGCCAAAATTATAACTAAGTGAGATTTGATAAGTATATGTCGATAGACATAAAATATTCACTCAATTTCAACATATGGTTAGAGATTCACCAAAGCATCACATTCTAGGAAGACCTAGTTTATTGACATAGCTCATGAACATCTTAATCAATATTTACTTAACAACGAGGTATGACAATATGCTTATACAAAGAAGAATAATAATGAATTTGAAGCCACTAATAAAATAGACTAATAACTTCTCTAAGTCTTAACAAGATCTAAGTTCATCTTGGTAAGAAGGCACTTCTTGATATTCATTAGCATTATATCAAATCTTTACTTAAAAGGTGTATGTCAACAAGAATAACTATACCTCACCAGATTTCTAAGTTAAGATAAAAGGAGCCATAAATCATTAATTTCCCTCATGAATTGTAAACAAAAAGCATTTTAACCTTAAACTTCTTTCTATTTAATTTGTGAAATTATAATGATGTTCATAAGCAAGGTAACATACTATACTAACACTAATTCTTTCTCTATCTATTATTTTTAGTCTAATTAGAAATTTTACTATGGTAGGGACCTATGTCAAGACTTAGTTGAAAACACACAAGTAGAAGATAAAAATTACAGAACATATCCTTTGCATGTTAAAAATTATAGCAATGCTTATGGAATAGAAGGAACTGCCATATTACTAAGATAAAAATTACTGACTTGAATTAAAAATAAAGGTTTCTATTTGGTTTAATATTATAATCATTAATTTATCAAATTCCCAAGAGATTTTACCTCCATACTAGTAATCCATATGAATTAAATCCATATAATTTAACATGAATAAATAATTACACTCCATACACTCAAGTGATTCTAATGAGTTTGGAGGATAAGAAAGATAAATGAAGTTTCAATTTTTTAGACTATCACAAGAAGATTATTTATTTAATCAATTAAAAAAATCAAAATAATTAAATATAAAATCTTTTGATGGTCTCAACTTTTAAAAAAACATAGTAAATTACAACACATTGCAAACACACAACAAGAAATTAATGTATAATATTTCCCTTTATTAAGACACATTCAAAGCTAGGTAGGGTCAACTAGGATGTAATATAATCAATTAGAGAAAAATAATTTATAAATGTAAAGAATACATCTCTTTTTCAAGTATAATTTTGTAACATAAGAGTATTTCCAAAGGAGGTTATATATGAGAGAGTTTTCATATTCATAATTGAGAGGAAAAAAGAAATGTTTGAAACATGTTATTTATAAAATTTAACTCTTTGAAGAGAAATTGACAACAAATCCAAATCAATAATTTTTATATTATAAATAAGAAGTATTTTTTTTGACCCTTTACTATCTCCAACTAATAATTGTCCTACACTAGTTAATAAACAAGTTACATCAATATAATGCTGATAATAATATTTATTTAAACCCTAGTTCTATATTCAACATATAAAATAAAATATGTATTTTATTTAAGAATATGATGATTGAACACCTCCATATGCTTATATATATTCAAATATGTAAGTGAGCCTCTTATATATATATATATATATATATATATATATATATATATATATATATATATATATATATATATATATATATATATATATATATATATAAGAGGCTCACTTACAAAGTTGAATATATACACTATTAAAGATATAAAAGATACATGAATTATTTAATTTTTTAAATTCTAGCATTAATTCACATTATCATCTTACAATTTCATTTGGAAACACCTCACTAATTTATTTCATTAAATTTAATTAATGTCAAAATAATAAAATATACTTAATATTCTTTCTAAAGTCTTACTATTAGCCTTAAAATTTATCATAGTCTCTAAAAATTTTGTGTGAGAAAATTATTGTCTGCCATGGTGGCATCCTTTTGAGCTCATTTTCAATGCAAGGGTAGACAGTACGTGGATACCATAAACATAAATGGGTTGTCATAATTTCAATTTTATACATTATTGATGCATACTTTATCATAATTCCTATTAGATCCACAATATTACATTATATCTATAGTTGATATTTAACCACAAACTGATACATGTAGGTTAAGCATCAAGCCCATGGATTATTTATGTTATTATTATTTTGTGTAAACTACATAGCATTATATATCTCCACATAGTCTTGTTTTATAATGATCAAGCATCTATTGTTTTATAATGTCCAAGTTCAAACCATCAACAATCTATCAACCACTAACCACTAGCATCAACACTTGAATAACAAGTGCATATCTTGATACTTGATAAATTTTTACTTTATTTTTAATTCTACAACCTTTGATTTCTGATAGGCTCTTTTCCCTCTAAAATGCCTACATAATCAAAATCTGCGTTATAACAATGGTGTCTATATCTTGCAAGTGTAGACGTTTTATATGTTAAGAAGTAAATAATGTGTTTTTCCCTTATGTCTAAAACCATTTGAATTGATGAATTCATTAGAAAATGGGTTGTACAGCGAAACAATGATATATTGAAAATCTTCTAAGAAAAGTTTGACTTCCATACTAATTTTCATGCAAGCATAATGAAAATATTAAATTTGCTTGAAATTTGACAAGCGTATAAATCACAGTGCTTACGTCAACCTTTCCTTTTTTTTTTAGAATATTTAATATCCAAAATATTTTATAATTACATGATGAAAGTAAATTGAGAGGAATATGTCTAGGGAAACACATTTCTTCTACACCAAATACCATAATAAATTAAAAAAGTGAATTGAACAAAATCCAATTCCATTTTATTGATGAAATAATAAAATAATACAAAATACCATTTGGAGAACCATGAGATTTTCCAGAATATATAAGAAAAGGAAATTGATCAAAATCTAATTGTTATTTTTTTCCTATCTAATAATGTGGAGAATATATGCTTGCTCTCGATAGCTAGACCTGCTCTTGGCCATCCCTCCCCCATTCTGTTGAGCATCATTCTTAGAACCCCTTAACCACATATAATGAAATACCCTAACACAAAAATAATAATCACTACATAGAACATGACTTATTACACTCAAAGGAAGATAAAATATGACTTATGCATTTCCCCAAATTTCTAAGCAAATCTAGTTTTTGTAAGCGTTGGACCATCCCTCCCCTCCATTTAGTATTTTAAGGTTACATTTCAAAAAAAATAAAAATAATTGCTGCGCTATACTCAATGTCTCCATCCTTAATTTGATTCATAATGGGTGTGCCCTTAGTTGGGTCTTCTGAATCCTCTCTCCCACCCCATTTTTATTAATAATTCAAAATTTGGTCATTAATAACTTGAGCTATTTAAATAAAGGCAAAAAGTAAAACAATATTATGATTTGATTTTCAGGTCAAGGAAAGGTCTTTTCTTGGTTAAAGTCAATTATCAAAATTCAAAAATATTTTGATGAAAAATAAGAAGTGTATATGGTCTGTTTATGTTAAAAAGGGGGACACACTATTATGCTTTAACTCATCGCTACCATCAATCATTATGTTCCAAGTCTGAAATTTATTTTTATTTGAATCTCATGTTTTTGTTTTAAGTACAAGGTGGTGAGATTAATTCTATAATGACTATTTATATATGTGATTTTGAAAGTTTCAATATGCACATAATACCAATAAATTTATCTACATAACTTGAAATCCTAAATCCACATGTAATGATATAATTAGGATTGAAAAATGGGAATAAAGGTGGGTTAAATTGACCCCAACCACTTTGGATTGAATGGTTGAGTGCTACCTACATATACAATACTCTAAAGAGGAAATTAATACTATATGTAGTTATCTCCATTAAGTATATGTAGGAAATTAGTGCTCATTGAATGTATATAACCTATGATGTAGTTTTTGACACTTAAAAAATAATAATCATGCCCTTGATTTGAGGTAATAGAGACTTCACTAAGCCCTAATCCTTGTGACTAATTTCTAAGTTAGAAAGAATAAGGCACTTCTTTAGATGGTGAAGTGGTGTATAAATTTATGATGGATAAGTACTAGATACCTTAATCATCCTATACTTATTTTATTTTTATACGAGGCTCTTTAGGTAATGTATCATGCCATAGACACACTATATTGATGGGTTGAGAAATATAAATTATTTGATTTTAAAATGTGAACGTTCTTGGAATTAGTAAGAAACTATCAGACACTAGATACACTATTAGACAACATGTTATGTATTTGACATTACCATTTAGGAGACATGAATACTGATATGATGATCTAGAGATGTGTGACCATGATATTTTATTTGTCTCACAAAGATTTTGGGATTTTTTCTAGGTGACCAACAATAACTTATAAAGATTAGACCCATAGATAACATGTGGATGTGAGAGAATGCCAATTTAGAGTCATATGTATGTATAAATAATGTAGGGTGAAGGCAGGTCAAAACTTACCCACCCGAGTGTCTAATATCAAATTTTAGTATCTAAAACTTATGAAAATGTCATGTAAGAGACAACAAGTTGTGCACACCAACACAACTATAGGAAAAAAAAAAAAACAAAAACATGTGTTCAGAAAAAGCTACATAAATACAAATAAGGGGGAATTACATCAAACAAGACTTGAACACAACATAAATTAGTTTATTTCATGATCTAAATGGATATGGTTGATTTAGAACCAATCATTGATATTAATAAAATCTTGTAATATTTGAATGTGATTTTATTTTTCTTTAGGATTCCTCAAGGCACTCAATAATATAATCTTAGAGTCGTGTCTAGTGCCCAGGGTGAGTTTGGTTATTTATTCATTTAACATTATAGACTGATCTTCAATATATAGTATAGTTGATAAAGTATTTGGATTTCATTGAATTGTTGAATTGCATTGAATTTTGTTTTTCAAATTTGTTCTTATTTAAGAGTCTAATAATTAATGAGGGATATCAAATTATTCCATTCACTCCCCAATATTTTATTAGTCCAAAATGAGTTTTTATAATTTGGTAAAGATCTACATGAAATATAAGAAAATTGAGAGAGACATTCAAAGACTTAGAATAGATGAACATGAATGTAAAAATTATTTTTTAAAAATGCACAATTTTACACAAACAACACATGTTTCTAAAAACATTTTCACTTTATTAGTGTAGTGCACTTCGAATTAATTTGTTTGTGTTTCATATTTTATGTTTTTGTTCACATTTCCTTCTTAAAAATTTACCACTATTTTATTTATGACAATTATTCCCTCATTTCTAAAAAATTATATATTATTATCAACTTCTCTCTTTTAATTTATTGATGTCTATTTAAAAATATTTATTACAAATCATACATGATTTATTATTTTATTGAATTATAAATTATTAAACTTAATTACAATATTTTATAAATAAACATATTACATTATAAGATAGTTTAATTGGAATCATAATATTATAAGTTTTAACGTAAACACAATAATCTATACATCAATATGATCATTGCCCAAAGATCAAGATAGGAGGTATTTAAATTGGAAGGGGTAATAGATTAGAAAATTAGTGTGAAAAAATGAATATAGGTCTTGCCTCCATAGCTAAAGGTGGAATAAGGAATGAATATAGCTTTGGATATTACCGATGACTAGCATAATCAACAATAATAATCTACACTTGCATAAAAATAAATAACAAAAACTTAAATCAAAAATTTCAAAATATTTATTATATATGTAATTACATAATATTATTTGTCCTCAAATTTTTAGCTTATGCCATACCAAAAAAAATAGAGTCTTCAACCATGCTCCTAGAGGTTCTATTTGTGAAGATCAATTCTTGGATTTTTATCAACATAAGCACAATCATGGAACATTCTGACATATATTTTCAACATTTATGTAAAATCCTACACATAGATGGTTTTCCATAGCTTCACATAGCATATGCATAGTAGAAAAGTAAGAAATAAAACATAAGTGGGTTATTATATGTCCTCCCAGATAGGAAGGGAAACATTTAGTCACTTGAAAAAATCCACACAGGTTTAAGATTATGTCAACATGAGAAGAAAAACTCACTCAAAGCCTAAAACATAGAAGATACCAAAAAAATATTAGGGCATCTATAAAGGGTCTCTATCTGCTCTCATTATTGTGTGCATCTTCATTTTACACATAGCATGATTTGGTCATTTTAGAAGTTGGGCATATGATAAAAGTAACTTTGGATCAAACATTGAAAATAAAAACAAAATTTTATTTTATTATTATAAAAGAGAGTTACAAGTCTTACTGATGAGATAATCAAGTTCAGAGATGATCAAAATATTGACGCACTGAAAGACAATGACGTTTCTTGGGATGTTCAACCTCATCATTAGTATTAGCATCATATCCAGCTTTGGGTTCTGCTTGGATTTTCTTAGCTTGGAATTGTACATTGAACATGAAGTACTCTAGAAGACCTTTGTGGATTATTTCATCAAATTAAATATTTTTGCATTCTTGAAGGGCTTTTAACAGGGCAAAATAGAAACTAGTGCTCTCATCAATGTGGTTTTCTATTGCATTTGAGTCTGCATTATTACTTTTAGCTATTCTAACACTCTCTTTTATGCCAGAAATTCACCATATTATGCAATTTTTACTCTCTTGATTTGTGTGCTTCTTGGGTAGGACTTCAATACTCCAATGATCTACCACATCTCCTTCTTGACTATAATGATAAACTACCAGCTACACTTCACCCACTATATGTAATCGGTAGTGAAGAAATAGGTCATAATTATGGTGAATGCTGTGACCAAGAGAATTTTTAATGGGTAGCACAACCCATGATACACAAATATAGACTCAACATAGACATCAACTTATATATAAAAGTTAATTAAAAAAACTAATTTTAATACTAGATGCTAGTACTAGAATATTGGCTATAGACATCCAAAATGCCTTCAAGATTAGAATGATGATCACCATGGAATGAGAATGAATATTAAATAATCTTTGCCTGATTAGTGCATCGATCTCCTCTTTCAAACATTTTGCTGACCATGCATTGGTTTTCATCATGTTGCTACAGATTTGTAATCAAAATTTCTCTACTATATCACTGTACACAGGATCATGTTTTGTTGGTGCCTTTGCTATTTAGGGTTCTTCTTAGTGATTTCCTTACTAGATTGCTGTAATCTCCTGGCAGTGCTTCTTTGATTTTTTGTTGGCCATGTTAGACTTCGCTGTAATTGTCTCTCCATGTTTCCCAAGTCACTAATCCTTTACCATGCTTTTGGTCATTGCTTTGATACCAAATTATTAGAAAATTGAGAATGTTTTTCATTTATTCAAATAAGACAATATACATGCTAATTTATACATAGCTATGGATATTTTTGGAAGCGTCAAACTAGGTTATCATAGCAAGCCTCCTGAGTTGGATACTATTCTAGAATATTTTACTTATTTCTTAAAATAATGAAATATCTTTTGCACTTCTATTCCAGCATGACAAGTGTTGTCTGGAGGGATTAAGATTCATCCATGGTGATCTGTTATGATAGTTGTGTAAGTTTTGTCATGATGATTCTAGAGGGATGCACTGTCATATATGTCGATAGACATAAAAGATGAACTCACATTCAATATATGGTTAGAGATTCACCAAAGCATCACATTTTAGGAAGAACTAGTTCATTGACATAGATCATGAACATCTTAATCCATATTTACTTAACAATAAGGTATGACAATATAATTATACAGAGAAGAATCATAATGAATTTGAAGCCACTAATAAAATAGAATGATAACTTATATAAGTCTTAACAAGATCTAGGTTCGTGTTGGTAAGAAGGTGCTTCTTGATCTTCATTAGCATTATATAAAATCTTTACTTAAAAAGTGTATGTAAACAACAATAACTATAACTTACCCAATTACTAAGTTAAGATAAAAGGAGACATTTATAATTAATTTTCCTCATGAATTGTAAATAGAAAGTATTTTAACCTTAAACTTCTTTCTATATAATTTGTCAAATGATAATGATGAGCATAAGCAAGGTAACATACTGTACTAGCACTAATTCATTCTCTAGCTATTATTTTTGGTCTAATTAAAAATTTAACTATGGTAGGGACTTATGTAAAGACTTAGTTGAGAACACGCAAGTAGAAGATAAAAATTATTGAACACATCCTTTGCATGTTAAAAAGTATATCGATTCTTGTGGCATAGAAGGAATTGTCATATTACTATGATAAAAATTACTGATTTGAATTAAGAAATAAAGGTTTCTATTCGGTTCAATATTCTAATCATTAATTTATCAAATTCCCAAGAACTTTTCCCTCTATACTAGTTATCCATATGAATTAAATCCATATAATTTAACATGAATAAATAATTACACTCCATACACTCAAGTGGTTCTAATGAGTTTGGAGGATAAGAAAGATAAATAAAGTTTCAATTTTTTAGACTATCACAAGAAGATTATTTATTTTACCAATTAAAAAAAATCAAAATAATTAAATATCTAATCTTTTGATGGTCTCAACTTTGAAAAAACATAGAAAATTACAACATGTTGTGAACACACAACAATAAATTAATGTATAAAATTTTCATTTATTTAGATAGAGTCAAAAGCTAGGTAAGGTCAATCAGGTTATAATATACTCAAGTAGAGAAAAAACATTTAGTAATGTAATGATTACATCTCGTTTTCAAGTATAATTTTGTAGCATAAGAGTATTTCCAAAGGAGGCTATATACAAGAAGGAAGAGAGAGTTTTTATATTCATAATTGAGAGGAAAAAAGAAATGTTTGAAACATATTATTTATAAAATTTAATTGTTTGAAGAGAAATGGACAACACATCCAAATCAATAATTTTTATATTATAAATAAAAAGTTTTTTTTTTTTTTTTGGTACCCTTTACTATCTCCAACTAATACTTGTCGTACACTAATCAATAAATAAGTTACATTAACATAATGCTAACAATATTTTTTCTTTAAACCCTAGTTCTGTATTCAACATATAAAATAAAATATGTATATTATTTAAGCATATGATGACTGAACACCTCCATATGCTATTCAATTTATACATACATACATACATACATACATACATACATACATACATACATACATACATACATATATAACATTATAAAAGAAATGACATCAAATGCTCACTTACAAAGTTAAATATATACACTATCAAAGATACATGAATTATTTAAATTCTTTTAATTCTAGCATTAATTCACATTATCATCTTATAATTTCATTTGAAAACACCTCCACTAATTTATTTAATTATTTTTAATTATTGTCAATATAATAAAATATACTTAATCTTCTTTTTAAAATCGTATTATTAGCTTTAAAATTTATCGTAGTCTCTAAAAATTTTATGTGAGAAAATTATAGTTTGCCATGGTGGCATCCTTTTGAGCTCATGTTCAATGCGAGGGTAGAGAGTGTGTGGATACCACAAACATAAATGGGTCGCAATATTTTCGTTTTTATACATTATTGATGCATACTTTATCATAATTCCTATTAGATCCACAATATTACATTATATCTATAGTTAATATTTAACCACAAATTGATATCTGTAGGTTAAGCGTCAAGCCCATGGATTATTTATGTTATTATTATTTTGTGTAAATTACATAGCATTATATATCTCCACAAATTGATATCTGTAGGTTAAGCGTCAAGCCCATGGATTATTTATGTTATTATTATTTTGTGTAAATTACATAGCATTATATATCTCCACATAGTCTTGTTTTATAATGATCAAGCATCCATTATTTTATATTGTCCAAGTTCAAACCATCAAGAATCTATCAACCACTAACCACCAGCATCGACACTTCATTAACAAGTGCATATCTTGATACTTGGTAAATTTTTACTATCTTTTTAATTCTGGGACCTCTGATTTCTGTTAGGCTCTCTTCCTCCAAAATGTATACATAATCAAAATCTGTGTTATAACAATGGTGTCTGTCTTCTGCTAGTGTAGGTGTTTTATTTGTTAAGGAGTAAATAATGTGTTTTTCCCTCATCTCTAAAACCATTTGAATTGATGAATTCATCAGCAAATTGGTTGTACAGCCAAACAATGATATATTGAAAAGCTTCTTAGAAAAGTTTGACTTCCCTACTAATTTTCACGCAAGCAAAATGAAAATATTAAATCTGCTTGAAATTTGATGAGAGGATAAATCACAGTGCTTACGTCATCCTTTCCTTCTGTTGTAGAATATTTAATAACCAAAATATTTTATAATTACATGATGAAAGTAAATCGAGAGGAATATGTCTAGGGAACCATATTTCTTCCACACATTTTCTGCACTGTTCCTATCTTTATCAGTACCCATGCCAGTGCTCGATATTCATTATTTTTCAGAGCTTCAGGAAAATCTCCAGCCCTATAACTGTCTTCAAAGACTTTAGGCTCTGCCTCATCCTTAATGGGCTTTAGGGTCTGACTCATACTTAGGGGATTACTCTTCCTACAAATTGGGTACGGTATGTGGAGTTACAGTTTCGGCTCAGAAGTCGAACGAAACCAAGGCACAAACCCGAAGGGAACAGAGAGGAATGCTACGAAATTATGAGCCTATATATATAAATAAAATGGAACCGCACCCATGTAAGTGTGATTTTATTTTAACTTATGTAAAAAGTAAATATTCGCGGGCACTGAAAAATAAACGGAATCGCACTTGGACGGGCATCCAAGAGAGGTAAAGCTTGAGAGCAGGCTATTCTATTAAAGCTGTAAGGATAAGACATTTGGCAAAAAAAGAACAATCTAAATAAATATCTACGTGCCCACTTGAAATTTAATTTAATTTGATGTTTCATTGTAATGGCCATTGTCGACATTTGGTGTGGTATCAAAGGATGTCGAATGGGTGGCTTATAATGGGAGATTGGGAGTTTATTGTTGGAGCTTATTTTATTTTATTTTATTCATTCTTAAGTTTGAAAATATGTGTTTGACCCGAAACTTATCCATTGACAGAAGGCATGTATGTGTTATTATGCCACCATGCTTTATTACCTTAATTCTACTATTTTAGCATCTACATTATTATTGATCTGTGTTATTTTTTATTGAGCATAGATGAGAAATTACATGATGTAGGGGACCATCAATAATTGAGCTCCTCCAATGAGTAGTCATATGAGTTTGTGTCTGCTGGATCTCTCATGCTCTATAAGAGATGATTTCTTACATTGTTTAACTCAAATTATTCTTAAATTTAATTTAATATAGTAAAAGCCCGGTGAATGCATCTACTAGGTAATAACACTATTTCCAACTCTTATAAAGGTTCCTTGTATCAAATTTTGGTGTTTTCTTAATTCACCTTAGAAATAGCACAGTGGAGTAGCAAACATGAAGCAAAGTCTTCAATAGTGGTTTTGTATCCATGGGCACCACCATGTGTTTGAAGATCCTTGTGATGTTCTAGCTCCCCACAATTTCCAACTTGTTCAATAGACATTTCCATTATGCCAACCATGGGTGATTGATTCCTAATACTAGCACATTGATAATATTCAATAGTCGTCACATCTAGTATATGACTAGGAACTACCACTAGCATAGCTACAAATCCAACAAAATGGATTTTTTTCCAAGTTACCTTCACACATTCCCACCCATATATTCAAAGGCATGAAAGTGAATATGCACAAAACCAATTGCATTAATAAGGATTTTTGCAAGAACATGTTGGCATGAATTCAAGTAGTCTATTGGTGCATTTATTTGTTTTATTATATGTAATTGTATTTATTATTTAGATTGGTGCACTAATTACTTATTGTAATTAGTTTATTACATTTATTAATAATTTACACTAGATAGGAGAAGCTTGCTTAGCTATTAGTCAACTTGGAAACCTATCTTGTTACCATGGAGTTGCATTCCACTATTTAGGATAAGATTGCTCAACTAGTAGTCAACTTGTATTGATCATTTATACAAGTTTGACACCTATCTGGTTATTGTTGAGTTGCACTTCAGTAATCATGTATTCAAATATCAGTTAAACTACATGTATTGTGTGAGTTTCATGATCTTTATCTTGCACACCTTGCTCTATATAAGCAATGGCTATTTGTGGATTCTACATCAAATCAATATTGAATTATTAGAGTAATTCATCAAATTTGAATTATTTATAAATTTTATTTATTATCTCAGATATACAGTTATTATTTATTACTATTACTATTTTATCTCTTGTTTATACTTTCTATTAAATTCATTGGACCCTGTATGCTAATTCTAATATGGTACCAGAGCTATCTTGAATTTTTAGATTACTAAAATTTAAAATAAAAATATCCAGATATAGGATTGGTTTCTTGATTTTGTATACAAACATAAATTGGATCTTTGTGGAGAATTTTTGAGCTCACTATTGAGTCCATAGCCCCTGACATAGTCAAAATCATCAACAATTTTTGTTAGATTGGGCACAAGAGGTGAAATTGATAAGGGTTTGATCTAGAAGCACCACACCCAAATCTGGAAAGTACTTAAAAATTGAAGTATTTTTGATCAAAATGGACCTCATGGTTGCATTTGAAAGGTGTCAAAACTTATAGATCCATATAAAATTTGTCTAATCTAGACACAATCACTTGGAAGACAAGTTTTTTTTGCTCTTAGGTATGACGGTATGGACTATGTAGGGCAATTTGTTTTTGAGCATCAAGGCCTCAAAGATCAGCAGGTAGAATTGATAGGTCTACTTTTGGAGGCTGCCATTTTAACACTAGGAGATTTTTTTGAGTGAATTATTTTTTAAAATAGCTTAAAATTTTGTGCTCTTCATTGATATACTTTCATTTTTTTAGATTTATCTATATTTTTCTAGAATTTAGGTTTTTTAATAGTAGCTCTTACTAGTCCTCATTTTTACAAATTCAGAGTCTCATAACTTTCACAAAGGACCTCGTATGGAGGTCTCATTTTTTTGAAGTTAATATTTTTTTGAGCGGAACAAATTGGTGTAGAAATTTTTGTAATAAAATGCATATTTATTTTTATTTTTATCCTAGAGAGCCTAATTGAGCTTTTTGTAAACTAGAAAAATATAATCCAATTTTTTAACTGCACTCAATTATAAAGTACCAACAAATACCTACTAGATGGGATAAAATTGTATAATTTAGGGGGGTCTGTAATGTGTTATGTACTTTGATTTTTTCTTTGTGATGGTTTATTTCCAATTTCATCATGGAGAATCTTAAGATCCCACAATTAACAATATACAGCTATAACACATTGAAAGAAAATGCTTGGAATGCAATAATGATGTTAGGATATACACCTTACATAACAAATCTTCTTACTCCACCTACCGATGAAAAAGAGTTACAACACTTTCCCTTTGAAACTACCAAGGTTATTGGATGCATTCAATCTTACATGTCTTTACATTTGAATTTTTATTTTGACTAATATACAAATCCAAAAGATGCTTAAGATAAACTAGCATCGTTGTTTGACAAAATAGATAAGGTTTGTGATTACCAAATTGACAACGAACTCATTAGTTTTAATCCTAAAAGTTATGATACAATACAAGACTAAATCACTAAAGTCATGGATCTTAGAGCACAACTTTAATGCAAAATTGAAAAAAATGACATTTGATTGATTTTTAGTGCATTACATAAATTAGGTCCTGAATATTCATCCTTTGTTTCTAGCTTTCAGACTCATAGGCTCACATTAGGCACAACATATCAAATGCCCACCTTTGAGGTATTTTTTGAGATTCTAAATGCTGAAGAAAAAAAGTTAATAAGTATGGACCTAATCAAGTCATCCAAATCTCAAGCTTTAATTGCAAGTTAACCTCAGTATAAGAAAGTTTCAACATCAACATCAAATACGGGTTCAAGTAAAAAGAAGTAAAATAATCAAAATAAGTCACAAAAAGATAAGAATAAAAGGAAACAATCTTCATCACAAGGAGATTAAAAGTCCACTAATAGGAAAGGGGATTCAAAAAAAAAAAGATTGACACTCCTTGCATTTATTGCAAAAAGAGGTTTCATAGTGAAGAAGATTGTTGGAAGAAAGAGATTAATGACTTTAAGGGTTTTCTCAAGAAGAATAACATCAATCAATCCTCCTCAAAGGATTTTTCCACTCCAAATTCAGGGAAAGGGAAATCTATGACACTAGTTGCACTGAGAAATTCTCCCAAGTCATGGGTACTTGACTCAGGGGCTTCACACCATATGGGTTTTAATCAAAAATAATATTTTAGATTAAAACCAAATTCCTTGCCTCATATTCTCATAGGTGATTATTCTAAGGTAGATGTCATAGGAAAAGGTACAATTAATGTTGATAGTGGTGTATTTGAGGATGTCTTTTGTGTGCCAGAGTTATCAACTAACCTTCTCTCTATTTATCAAATCACTCACTTTGATACTGGTAGAAAAGTTGAGTTCACACCCAATTTTATATTAATAATAAAATTAGAGGATAATGCCTTAGTTGCAGTGGAAACATTCAAAAATCATACTTGGCTTTATTCATTCTCCCATTTTGTACCTTAGTCTTTCTCTATAGCTTTGCTCTCACACACTAATTTAGTGAGCAAACTATGGCATTAGCAGTTTGGTCATCTGAACTACCATTATTTACAGTAGCTTAGTCAACAAGAGATGGTTATAGGACTTCCAAAAATTCAATTTTTAGGGGGTGTATGTCATGGTTGTGCCTTAGGCAAACATCCAGAGGATAAGTTTGATAAAGGGAAAGCTTGGAGGGCTACACAAGTCCTCAAACTTGTTCATAGTGACTTAGTAGGTCCATTACCTATTTTGTATTTTAGTAAAACCCACTATGTTCTCACATTCATTGATGACTATTCCAAATACACTTGGATTTATTTTCTGAAACTTAAGAGTGAAATGTTTGATAGATTTCTAGAGTTCAAATCTCTAATAAAGAAATATTTTTGAAAATTAGTCAAGATACTCTGCACAGATAATCAGAGAGAATATGTAAACAACAAGTTTGAACAATTACATAATATTATTTGTCTTCAAATTTTTATCTTATGCCATATCAATAAAAATATATTCGTCAACCTTACTCCTAGAAGTTTTGTTTGTGAAGAGCAATTCCTGGATTTTTATCAGCACAAGCACAATCATGGAAAATTTAGACATATCTTTTAATGTGATATGTCTGAATAGAAAACTTGTAATATTTGAATGTGATTTTATTTTTCTTTAGGATTCCTCAAGGTACTCAATAATACAATCTTAGAGTCGTTGCTAGTGCCCATGTTGAGTTTGGTTTTTTATTCATTTAACAATGTAGATTCATCTTCAACATATGGTATAGTTGCTAAAGTATTTGGATTGCATTGAATTAATAAATTGCATTGAATTTTGTTTTCTAAATTTGTTCTTATTTAAGAGTCTAATAATTAATGAGGGATATTAGAGTACTCCATTCACTTCCCAATATTTTATTAGTCTAGAATGGTGTAACAAAGAGGAAGAATAGATTATTAAAAGAGACGACAAGTTGTATGATTCATTTTAAATCATTAGTACCTGAATACTATGCAAAATCAATTAATTGTTCTGTATATATACTAAATAAATTTTATCACAAAGATTTAATGGGGACAACACCTCTTGAATCTTGGTACAACAGGAAGCCATAAGTGCATCATTTAAGATTCTTCGACAGTCTAGCATGGGCTTACATACCTTATGACAAGCATCATACTTTAGAACAATAAATTTGAACTTGCATATTTGTGGGATATCCTGATGGTGTTAAGGGATATCATCTCATTGATCCAAATTCACATGGAGCATATATATCAATAAAATCTTTTAATATTTGAATGTGATTTTGTTTTTATTTAGGATTCCTCAAGGCACTCAATAATACAATCTTAGAGTCATTTCTAGTCCCTAGGTTGAGTTTGGTTGTTTATTCATTTAACAATGTAGATCCATCTTCAACATATGGTATAGTTGCTAAAGTATTTGGGTTGCATTGAATTATTTGATTGAATTGAATTATTTGATTTCATTGAATTTTGTTTTCCAAATTTGTTTCTATTAAGAGTCTAATAATTAATGAGGGATATTATAGTACTCCATTCACTCCCCAATATTTTATTAGTCCAAAATGAGTTGTTATATTTTGCAAAGATCTACATGAAATATAACAAAATCGAGAGAGACATTCAAAGCCTTAGAATAGATGAACATGAATGTAAAAATATTTTTTTAAAAATGCACAATTGTACACAAACAACACATGTTTCTAAAAACATATTCACTTTATTAGTGGAGTGCACTTCAAATTATTTTTTCTGTATTTCAGATTTTATAATTTTTGTTCACCTTTCCTTCTTAAAATTTTTGCACTATTTTATTTATGACAATCCTTCCCTCATTTCTAAAAAAATCATATATTATTATCATCTTCTTTCTTTTAATTTATTACTGTCTATTTAATAATCATTATTACGAATCATACATGAGTTATTATTTTATTAAATTATAAATTATTAAACTTAATTACAATATTTTATAAATAAACTTATTACATTATAACATAGTTTAACTATAATCACAATAATATAAGTTCTAATGTAAACACAATAATCTATGCATCAATATGATGGTTGCTCAAAGATCAATATAGGAGGTCTTTAAATTGGAAGGGTAATATCTTCAAAAGTATGCACAATCAACAATAATAATCTACACTTGCATAAAAATAAATAACAAAAAAATTAAAACGACATTTTCACAATATATATAATTTGTACTCAAATTAGATTATGCCATACCAAAAAAATAGAGTCGTCAACCTTGCTCCTAGACGTTCTGTTTGTGAAGAATAATTCCTAGTTTTTTATTGGCACAAGCACAATCATGGAACATTCAGACATATCTTTTCAACATTTATGTAAAAACCTGCACACAGATGGCTTTCCATAGCTTCACATAACATATACATAGCAAAAAATTAAGAAATAAAACATGAGTTGGTTATTATACATCTTCCCAAACAGGATGGGAAACATTTAGTCGCTTGACGGAATCCACACAGGTTTATGATTATGTCGGCATGAGAAGCAGAACTCACTCACAGCCTAAAAAACAAAGGATACGAAAATAGTCTCAGGTCATCTACTGAGGGTCTCTATCTGCTCTCATTATTTATAATGTGTGATGTCGCCTTGCGCACTTCTGAGGAAAGCCCTTAAGGTTTGTAGACCTTATATCCCGTTAAGTGTTAAATGGCTCTGTCAAATTCACTCTTTATTCCACAACTTGCTAGTGCCCAAATATGAAAGGCAACAAAGTCATAAGGGGATTTGAGAACGGCCAAGGATGCGTACTCCTGGGCATACTGATTGATCCAAGCCATCACCTTCTCATAACCTGAAGCTTGGTCCTGTATATAGCCTATGATGCTTTTCTTATGCTTAATAATAACTCTATTTTATAAATAAATATATTACATTATAACATAGTTTAACTGGAATCACAACATTATAAGTTTTAACATAAACACAATAATCTATGCATCAATATGATGGTTGCCCAAATATCAATATAGGAGGTATTTAAATTGGAAGGGGTAATATCTTATAAAAATAGTGTGAAAAAATGAATATAGGTCTTGCCTCCATAGCTAAAGGTGGAATAACGAACGAATATAGGTTTGGATATTACCAACGACTAACACAATCAATAATAATAATAATAATCTACACTTGCATAAAAATAAATAACAAAAAATTAAATCTACATTTTCAAAATATTATTTATATACGTTATTTCATAATATTATTTGCCCTCAAATTTTTAGCTTATGCCATATCAAAAAAATTAAGTTGTCAACCTTGCTCCTGGACGTTCTGTTTGTGAAGAACAATTCTTGGATTTTTATCAGCACAAGCACAATCATGGAACATTCAGACATATCTTTTCAACATTTATAAATAAATATGTTACATTATCACATAGTTTAACTGGAATCACAACATTATAAGTTTTATCATAAACACAATAATCTATGCATCAATATAATGGTTTCCCAAAGATCAATATAGGAGATCTTCAAATTGGAAGGGGTAATATCTTAAAAAAATAGTGTGAAAAAATGAATATAGGTCTTGCCTCCATAGATAAAGGTGGAATAACAAATGAATATAGGTTTGGATATTACCCATGACTAGCACAATCAACAATAATAATCTACACTTGCATAAAAATAAATAACAAAAAATGAAATCGACATTATCAACACACACACACACACACACACACACACACACACACACACACACACACACACACACACACACACACACACACACACACACACACACACACACACACACACATTATTACATAATATTATTTGTCCTCAAATTTTTAGGTTATGCCATATCAAAAAAATAGAGTTGTCAAACTTGCTCCTGGAAATTCTATTTGTGAAGAACAATTCCTAGATTTTTATTAGCACAAGCACAATCATGGAACATTTAGACATATCCTATTAGGGATCCATTAGATAGAAGGAGAACATAGTTAGAACATGATCTTCCACATTCTTACATTACCATATCTTTCGATCCATAGTATTTTTGTGTAACCACAAGGATAGTTGAGTGGGATTCAATGATGGATGAAGATTATGACTCGTTGATTAGGAACAACACATGGGATCTTGTTCCTTTTTCAAAGTGAAGAAAATTAGTATGATGTAGGTGGATATGTCAGAATAAGTTTACAACATATGAAAATATTGATAAGTATAAAGCACGCTTAGTGGATAGATTTTTTTTCCAAGTGGAAGGCATTGACTATACATAAACTTTTGCACCTATTGCTAAGATGAATTCCATTCACTTGATACTAGCTATTGGTGCAGCTCATGGTTGGGCTATACATCAGAGGGATGTGAAGAGAAAATTTCTTCATGGGGATCTTCATGAAGAGATACATATGGAGAAACCATAGGGCTTCATTCAATATTTTTTATTGGTGTGATGCTTGTAGAAGTCTCTCTATGGTCTAAAATAAGCCCCCAAGTCTTGGTATTCCATGATAGAAACATTTATTATTTAAGTTGGGTTCTCGAGATGTCACTCAAATTTGCATGTCTACATTATATGGTAGGAAGATTCACTAATGTACTTGGTGATCTATATTGATGATCTCTTTGTTACAAGGAGCACAACATCCATTATCAACATTGTTAATACTACACTTCATGACAAGTTTTCTATGATAGACATGGGTTGATAGCACTATTTTCTTAGGATTTATTTAGCATAATCTTCTTTTAGGATTAAATTTTCATAGCCTAAGTATGCCATGTACTTGTTAACCCAATTTCACATGGTTAATTATAGGCTTGCATCGACTTCTTTCTTATCTAGAGTTAGAATTGAGGTTCATTGTTTCACTCCAATGGTTGATGCCACATAGTATCACTAGTTTGTAGGTAGCCTCACCTATCTAATTCATACATGGTCCAAAATTTCATATGTAGTTGGCATGGTTTCACACTTTATGCATACACCATATGAGCTTCATTGGAGAGCCACCAAGTGTATTTTGAGCTACATTCAAGGCACTGTTAGATACATAATTCACTATATAGCAGGTACAGGTTTAGACTTGGTGGGATAAACAAATTTTGATTGGGTTGGTGATTATGATGAACATAAGTCCACTTTTGGTTACATCTTTCACTTTGGATCCAGCCCCATTTGTTTTCAGATTAAGAAGCAACATACTATTGCTCTTTCATCTATAAAGGCTACGTATCATGATGCTATTAATGCCACTACTGAGACTATTTTATTTCAGAATATTCTCACTAAGATTGGTGTTCTATTTTGGATCATCTACTGTGATAACTAGAGCACTATCCATATCTCAAAGAATCTAGTTCATCATCAGAGAACCAAACACATATAGATCCATATGCACTTTGTCAAAGAGCTGATTTGGCTGGAGATCATTGATCTTCAATAGTGTCCTACGGAAAAGTAGATTGCAAATATTTTCACCAAAGCTTTCACTAAGAGCAAGTATCTTCACTTGTGATCTCTTTTGGGGTTTTGGGACATTAGTTATTTAAGGGATACAGTTATTCATAGGGGGTACCCTAGACCTTCATTTTGAGGAGTTTTTTTTCCCTTGGGTTTTCTCCTTTCCTCATCTATTTGTACATAGTACCTAGTATGGCCAAACATTGTTGGGACTCTTATCTGCATAGCCCTACCTAATCTTCAATTATGGGGGAGTGTTGGTGCATTTATTTTATTTATTGCATTTGCTTGTATTTATTATTTATATTGATGCACTAATTACTTATTATAATTAATTTATTATATTTATTAATAATTTATACCAGATAGGATAAGCTTGCTTAACTAGTAGTCAACTTGGACACCTATCTTATTTTCATGGAGTTTCACTCCACTATTCAGGGTAAGATAGGATAAGATTTATTAACTAGTAGTCAACTTGTGTTGATCATTTACACAAGTTTGAAACCTATCTTGTTATTGTTGAGTTGCACTCCACTATTCATGTAGTCAGATATCAGTTGAACTACACATGTTGTGTGAGTTCCCGATCTTTATCTTGCACATCTTGCTCTAAATAAGCAATGTCTATTTGTGTATTCTACATTAAATCAATATTAAATTATAAGAGTAATTGATCATATTTTAGTTATTGTTTATTACTATTACTATTTTATGTCTTGTTTATGCTTTCTATTAGATTCATTAAACCCTATATAATTATTCTAACATAGTCAGTTGTGATGATACATGCATATAAAATCCTTTTATGGGATTTGAATTGGTTACCAAAAATTCATAATTTTAACATTAAAATGTAGAAAACAAACTGAAAAATATAAATGGAAATGTTGTATAAATATTTGTCAATTTCATTTTTAGCAAAATATTGTATAAATGTTTTCCATAAAAAAACATCACTACTCATATGATCCTCTATATGATATATATGATCGATACCTCTAGAAATCCTATGACACTTTTGGGTCATATAGTAGGATAATCTATCGATGTTTGTGTTCTATATGAAACATATTGAGTTGTTCGAGGAATTATATTGGTGTGTTATGGTTGACATAGGCCTTTATGATTCCTTCATGAATCTTTGATATAATGGACTCTGAAGAACTAGATTTCTAGTAGACTCAATTAATCTCTTGTGAATTTGGTGTATAGAAACATCTTGAATATATTTACTAAATATTTTTATTTAATGATCCTCTAGATAGTTTAAAAATGGTCTCTATATAATGATTCTAAATAGCGTAACAACTATTTGTGTAATGGTATTACATAAGTTTAACAACCTTCTTAATATAATGATCTTGCATAAGTGTAAAAAATAATTATGGTAGTGTTGGGGGTGTTGGAGGAAATATCACTGGTTGAAGAGGTTACTCATATTGAATGCCTAAAATTGGGACTATCTTTTTGGAGTGTATATAATTGATACAACTAAACATTGTAGATTATAATATGTAAAGCTTTTATATCCAAATAAATCTTAACAACTTGTTAAATACCCCATTGGTAAATTATTATAGGAATAAATTAGACAATATATCAAATCCCTCTTTAATAGGTAGCACAATACACTGGACCTTCATTTTGATGTGAAAAATAATTATGGTAGTGTTGGGGGTGTTGGAGGAAATATCACTGGTTAAAGAGGTTACTCATATTGAATGCCTAAAATTGGGACTATCTTTTTGGAGTGTATATAATTGATACAACTAAACATTGTATATTGTACTATGTAAAGCTTTTATATCCAAATAAATCTTAACAACTTGTTAAATACCCCATTGGTCAATTAGTATAGGAATAGAGTAGACAATATATCAAATCCCTCTTTAATAGGTAGCACAATGCATTAGACCTTCATTTTGGGGATTTTTTTTCCCTTGGGTTTTCTCCTTTCTTCATCCATTTGTACAGAGTACCTAATATGGCTAAATATTATCGGGACTCTTATGTGCATATCCCTACCTAAGCTTCACTTATGGGGGGGGGGGGGTGATGGTGCATTTATTTTATTTATTGCATTTACTTGTATTTATTATTTATATTGATACACTAATTAATTATTGTAATTAGTTTATTATATTTATTAATAATTTGTATCGAATAGGATAAGCTTGCTTAACTAGTAGTCAACTATGACACCTATCTTGTTTTCATGGAGTTGCACTCCACTATTCAGGGTAAGATAGAATAAGATTACTTAACTAGTCGTCAACTTGTGTTGATCATTTACACAAGTTCAACACCTATCTTGTTATTTTTGAGTTGCACTCCACTATTCATGTAGTCATATATCAATTGAACTACACATGTTGTGTGAGTTACCTGATATTTATCTTGCACATCTTGATCTAAATAAGTAATGATTATTTATGTATTCTACATCAAATCAATATTAAAATTTCAGAGTAATCCATCATATTTTAGATATTTTTTAATTTTAGTTATTGTTTATTACTATTACTATTTTATCTCTTGTTTGTGTCTTCTATTGTATTCATTAAATCATGTAGGATAATTATAACATAGTCAGTTGCCATGATACGTGCATATAAAATCATTCTATGGGATTTGACTTGGTGACCAATAATTCATAATTTTAATGTTAAAATGTAGAAAATAAGTTGAATAATATAAAGGGAAATGTTGTATAAATATTTTCCAATTTCATTTTTAGCAAAATATTGTATAAATATTTTCCATAAAAAAAACATCACTACTCATATGATCCTCTATATGATCTATATGATCGATACCTCTAGAAATCCTATGAAACTTTTGGGTCCATCAAATAGTAGGATAATCTATCGATGTTTGTGTTTTATATGAAACACGTTGAGTTATTTGAAGAATTATATTGGTGTGTTATGGTTAAAATAGGCCCTTATGAGTCCTTCATGATTCTTTGATATGATGGACACTGAAGAACTAGATTTATAGTAGACTCAACTACTCCCTTGTGAATTGGGTGTATATAAACATCTTGAATATATGAAATAAATATTTTTATATAATTATCTTTTACAAAGCTTAACAATGGTTTCTATATAATGATTCTAAATAGGGTAATAACTATCTATGTAATGGTATTACATAAGTGTAACAACCTTGTTAATACAATGATCTTGCATACGTTTAAAAACTAATTATGGTAGTGTTGGGGGTGTTGAAGGAAATATCACTAGTTAAAGAGGTTACTCATATTGAATGCCTAAAATTAGGATTATCTTTTTGGAGTGTATATAATTGATACAACTAAACATTGTATATTATACTGCGTAAAGATTTTATATTCAAATACATCTTAACAACTTGTTAAATACCCCATTGCTCAATTAGTATAGGAATATAGTAGACAATATAGTAAATCACTCTTTAATAAGTAGCACAATGCACTGGAGAGAACTCTATATCCATGCAACTGATCCCTTAAAACTACTATTGATTTATATTATAGAATCATACTACAAAAATAATATAACACACCTCAAAACATAACCCTATATCCATGCAACTAATCCCTTAAAAATACTATTGATTTATATTATAGAATCATACTAAAAAAATAATATAACACACCTCAAAACATAACCTCTTACACACACACACACACACACACACACACACACACACACACACACACACACACACACACACACACACACACACACACACACACACACACACACAAAATAAAGTATCATATCAATGGTTGTGGGATTAAAAAAGACAAAAACTATTAAATAAATGAAGTTGATTATCAATAAAACACTTATAATTGTTAAAAAAATTCATGGCAATGTTTATAATTTTTTATTCACACAACCTGGATCAAGTTTTGAAAATTCAAAATGATTTAAGATCATCTACATATGAGTACAAGATAAGTTTCTAGTATCCAATGCCACAATTATAACTAAGTGAGATTTTATAGGTATATGTCAATAGATATAAAGGAGTCACTCACATTCAACATATGGTTAGAGATTCACCAAAGCATCACATTCTAGGAAGAACTAGTTCATTGACATAGCTCATGAACATCTTAATCGATATTTACTTAACAATGAGGTATGACAATATGCTTATACAAATAAGAATAATAATGAATTTGAAGCCACTAATAAAATAGACTAATAACTTCTCTATGTCTTAACAAGATCTATGTTTGTCTTGGTAAGAAGACACTTCTTGATATTCATTAGCATTGTATCAAATCTTTACTTGAAAGGTGTATGTCAACAAAAACAACTATACCTCACCAAAATACTAAGTTAAGATAAAAGGAGACATACATCATTAATTTCCCTTATCAATTGTCAAAATAAATTATTTTAACCTTAAACTTCTTTTTATATAATTTGTCAAATGATAATGATGATCATAAGCAAGGTAACATACTATACTAGCACTAATTCATTCTCTAGATATTATTTTTAGTCTAATTAACAATTTAACTATGGTAGGGACTTATGTGAAGACTTAGTTGAGAACACACAAGTTGAAGATAAAAATTACTGAGCACATCGTCTGCATGTTAAAAATTATGGCAATGCTTGTGGCAGAGAAGGAATTGTCATATTACTATGATAAAAATTATGGATTTGAATTAAGAAATAAAGGTTTCCATTTAGTTAAATATTATAATTATTAATTTATCAAATTCCCAAGATATTTTACCTCCATACCAGTTATCCATATGAATTAAATCCATATAATTTAACATGAATAAATAATTACACTCCATACTCTCAAGTGATTCTAAAGAGTTTGGAGGATAAGAAAGATAAATAAAGTTTCAATTTTTTAGACTATCACAAGAAGATTATTTATTTTATCAATTAAAAAAATCAAAATAATTAAATATAAAATCTTTTAATGGTCTCAAATTTTGAAAAAACATATCATATTGCAACACGTTGCAAACACATAACAAAAACTTAATGTATAATATTTCTGTTTATTTAGACACATTCAAAAGCTAGGTAAGGTCAACCAGGATGTAATATAATCAAGTAGAGAAAAATCATTTAGAAATATAAAGAATACATCTCTTTTTCAAGTATAATTTTTTAGCATAAGATTATTTCCAAAGGAGGCTATATATAAGAAGGAATAGAGAGTTTTCATATTCATAATTGAGAGGAAAAAATAAATGTTTGAAACATGTTATTTATAAAATTTAACTATTTGAAGATAAATGGAAAACACATCCAAATCAATAATTTTTATATTATAAATAAGAAGTATTTTTTTTGACCCTTTACTATCTCCAACTAATACTTGTCCTACACTAGTCAATAAACAAGTTACATCAACATAATGCTGGTAATATTTTTTCCTTTAAACCCTAGTTCTATATTCAGCATATAAAATAAAATATGTATATTATTTAAGACTATGATGATTGAACACCTCCATATGCTACTATCAACCACTACAAAAAAATATCGACACTTGAATAACAAGTGCATATCTTGATACTTGATAAAATTTTAATTTCTTGTTAATTCTGCTACCTCTGATTTTCGATAGGCTCTCTTCCTCCAAAATGCCTACATAATCAAAATCTACTTTATAAAAATGGTGTCTGTATCTTTCTAGTGTAGATGTTTTATTTATTAATGAGTAAATAATGGGTTTTCCCGTATGTTTAAAACCATTTGAGTTGATGAATTCATCAGAAATGGGTTGTACAGCCAAACAATGATATATTGAAAATCTTCTAAGAAAAATTTGACTTCCAAACTAATTTTCATGCAAGCAAAATGAAAATATTAAATCTGCTTGAAATTTGACAAGAGTACAAATCACAGTGCTTATGTAAGCCTTTCCTTTTGTGTCAGAATATTTAATATCCAAAATATTTTATAATTACATGATGAAAGTGAATCGAGAGGAATATGTCTAGGGAAACACATTTATTCTACACAAAATACCATAATATATCAAAAAAGTGAATTGAACAAAATCCAATTCCATTTTGTTGATGAAATACTAATAATATAAAATACCATATGGAGAACCATGAGATTTACTATAATATATAAGAAAAGGGAATTGATCAAAATCTAATTGTTATTTTTTTCTCACCTAATAATGTAGAGAATATATGCCAGCTCTCGATAGCTAGAATTACTCTTGGCCATCCCTCCCCATTCTATCGAGCATCATTCTCAGACCCCCTTAACCACCTCTAACAAAATGCCCTAACACAAACATAATAATCACTACATCCAGCATGACATATTACACTCAAATTAAGATAAAATATGGTTTATGCATTTCCCCAAATTTCTAAGCAAATCTAGTTTTCATGAGCATTGGACCATCCCTCCCTTCCATTTAGTATTTTAAGGTTACATTTCAAAAAATATATATTAATTTTAGCGCTATACTCAACGTCTCCCTCATTAATTTTCTTCATAATGGGCGTGCGCTTAGTTGGGTCTTTTGAAGATGTTTTCCCACCCCATTTTTATTAATAATTCAAAATTTGGTCATCAATAACTTGAGCTATTTAAATAAAGGAAAAAATTAAAACAATATTATGGTTTGATTTTTAGGTCAAGGAAAGGTCTTTTCTTGGTTAATGTTAATGATCCAAATTCAAGATATTTTGATGAAAAATTGGAAGTGGATATGGTCTCTTTATGTTAAAAAGGGGGACACACTATTATGCTTTAACTCATATTTATCATCAATCATTGTGTTCCAAGTCTAAAAGTTATTTTTATTTGAATATCATGTTTTTGTTTTAAGTAAAAGATGATGTGACTACTTCTATAATGACTATTTATATATGTGATTTTGAAGTTTGAATGTGCACATAATACCACTAAATTTATCTACACAACTTGAAATCCTAAATCCACATGTAATGATATAATAAGGATTGAAAAATGGGAATAAAGGTGGGTTAAATAAACCCCAACCAATCTGGATTGAATGGTTGAGTGATACCTACATATACAATACTATAAAGAGAAAATTAATATTGTACGTAGTTATCTCCATTAAGTAGAAGTAAAAATTAGTGCTCATTAAGAGTATACAACCTATGATCTAGTTTTTGACACTTTAAAAATAAAAGTCATGGCTTGGATTTAAGGTACTAGAGACTTCCCTAAGCCTTAATCCTTGTGACTAATTTATAAGTTGGAAAGAATAGGGCACTTCTTTAGATTGTGAAGTGGTGTATAAACTTATGATGGATAAGTTCTAGATACCTTAATAATCCTATACTTATTTTATTTTTATACGAGGCTCTTTTGGTAATGTATCATGACATAGACACACTATGTAGATGGGTTGAGCAATAGAAATTATTTGATTTTAAAATGTGAGTGTTGTTGGAATTAGAAAGAAACTATCTAACACTAGCTACACTATTATATGACATGTTATGAAATTAAAATTACCATTTAAGAGACATGAATACTGATCTGATGATCTAGATATGTGTGACCATGATAGTTTATTGGTCTCATAGAGATTTGGGTTTTTTTTCTAGGTGATTAACAATAAATTAGAAATATTAGACCCATAGATAACATGTGGATGTGAGAGAATGACAATTTAGAGTCATATGTATGCATAAATCATGTAGGGTGAAGGCAAGTCAAAACTAACCCACCCGGGTGTCTAATATTAAATTTTAGTATCTAAAATTTATGAAAATGTCATGTAAGAGACAAAAAGTTGTGCACACCAACAAAACTATAGGAAAAAACAAATAAACAAAAACTTGTGTTCAAAAAATGCTGCACAAATACAAATAAGGAGGAATTACATCAAACAAGGCTTGAACACAACATAACATAGTTTATTTCATGATCTAAATGGATGTGGTTGATTTAGAATCAATCATAGATATCAATAAAATCTTGTAATATTTGAATGTGATTTTATTTTTCTTTAGGATTCCTTAAGGCACTCAAAAATACAATCTTAGAGTCGTTGCTAGTGCCAAGGTTGAGTTTGGTTGTTTATTCAATTAACAATGTAGATTGATCTTCAACATATGGTATAGTTGCTAAAGTGTTTGGATTGCATTGAATTGTTGAATTGCATTGAATTTTATTTTTCAAATTTGTTCTTATTTAAGTTTCTAATAATTAATGGGGGATACGAGAGTACTCCATTTACTCCCCAATATTTTAATAGTCCAAAATGAGTTGTTATAATTTTGCAAAGATCTACATGAAATATAAGAAAATTGAGAGAGACATTCAAAGCCTTAGAATAGATGAGCATGAATGTAAAAATGACTTTTAAAAAATGAACAATTGTACACAAACAACACATGTTTCTAAAAACATTTTCACTTTTTTAGTGTAGTGCATTTAAGATTTTATAGTTTTTGTTCACCTTTCCTTAAAATTTTTGCACTATTTTATTTATGACAATCATTCCCTCATTTCTTAAAAATCATATATTATTATCAACTTCTCTCTTTTAATTTATTGATGTCTATTTAAAAATGATTATTATAAATCATACATGATTTATTATTTTATTGAATTATAAATTATTAAACTTAATTACAATATTTTATAAATAAACATATTACATTATAACATAGTTTGACTGGAATCACAACATTATAAGTTTTAACATAGAAACAATAATCTATGCATCAATATGATGGTTTTCCAAAGATCAAGATAGGAGGTCTTTAAATTGGAAGGGGTAATATATTAAAAAATTAGTGTGAAAAAATGATTATAGGTCTTGTTGTTTCCAAAATCAGCTCAGCTCATTTTTGGAACAACCCCCTGTGAAACTTGTCCGTTTCGCCCTTTGTCTCTCTAAGTCTATTTTTAGAGACAGGTTTTTCTCATTCTCGTATTGGCTCAACTGACACCATTCAAAATTCATAACATCTTCTCATTACATTTTCTCCAAAATGTGAAAGTTGTTATGGTCTCAATACGACCAGGGGACCAAAATTTGGCTTTTTTAGAGTTAGTGTTTTTCTTTTGTTTCCGTGCATGGGTGGCAATTTTTGTCGTTAGTGCATTTTTTTAAATGCAAGAGTGGAAAATTTTGCCGCCCCTACATCTTTATGTGAAGGAGCGACATTTTTTACTGCCCCTACATTTTTCCTCTTTTCAGTGCAAGAGAATTTTTTTTTGCCGCCCCTGAATGTCCCTTCATTTTTTCAATGCAAGGGCGACAAATTTTGCCACCCCTGCACTACCTCAATTTTTGCACATAGCATTTATTTCCGTGTGTGCTAGGTGGTTGGGGTTGGTTTTCACCCCATTTAATCTGATTTTAACCTCATTTTTGATTTATTTCTTCCTCTCCTCCTCCTACCTTCTGCCTCTAGACGATCCAGCGAATGGGTAAAAGTGCATTTTGGTAGAGTTGAGCTCGTGATGTGTGTGGTTTCCTAGGTAGGTCTTGTATTTGGTGTTTATTTCTTTTTCTTTCCTCTCATTTAGTTTTATTTTTAGTTTTGTGTTTTGTTTTTATTTCTTCTCCTAAGGCTGTCGGCCCGCTTCCTCCTCTCCTGCAAAATTCTCCCCCTTCCCTGTCAGCCTTCCAAGCATCCTCCCCATGCTAGGGTGGTGATTTACACTACCCTCCCTTCTCTCCCATGGTTCCCCTAGTTTCCTACCTGCTAAGGGTAGTAATCTCACCGCCTTAACCTTGCTATTACCCTAACTTTACCTTTTCCTTCACCTACATTGGCGACAGATTTTGCCGCCTATACAGGTTTGTCCCTTATAACCTGCACAAGTAGTGAAATTCACTGCTGACGCAAGTTGAAAAGGTAAGGGTGGTAAATTTCATAGCCCCTATGCTTTCTGATGAGACACGCACAGGTGGAAAAATTCACCACTCGTGTCCTTTCTTTTTCTCCCATTCACATGCATCGATGGAAAATTTCACTGCCGATACATGTTTGCCCCATCTACCTACACGAGTGGCAAATTTCACCACTGACATAGGTAGAAACGTGCACAAGTGGTGAAATTTGCTGCCTGTGCATGCAAAATCATTCCACATGTTTGGGCGGTGAATTTCGCCACCCTTGCATTTTTCCTCCAAATTTCTCTAACCCTGGAGAAATTTTCCTCTTTTTCATTTTTTCACCTCCTCTTCTTTTTCCCCTCATTTTTTGACCCATTTTCTTACCTGGACCTATCAAGTGCCCTTCTTTGGTCATGATCACCCAATGTGCAAATTCCCTAATTTGCCCACTGTTTCCTATTACACGATCATGATTGCAGTACCCCCTAAAGATTCTTGTTCATCAGCACCCGCTCAACCGAGACTAGTTCCAATGATTGAAGCTTCTTTGAAGAAGTCAAAAGCCATGAAGTATTGGTACTAGGGCATTTTTATGATCACCTCAGTCACTTCTAATGTCGATGACATTAGAGACATAGAAATTGGCCACATGGATATGGCCGAGTTCGTGACTAGAACCAAGGCAACGAACCCGAGCTCTGAGATGAAGAGAATCATCTAGAGCAACATTCATTTGGTTACTTCTTTCTTGGTGGAAACACATCATACAGAATTCATCCTCTAGTGCACCCACTTCTACAACAAAGAGACTAGATCAGTGTCAAACACTGGCGGTAATGTGATAATTCGGCTAGACCCTGAATTCATTGATAAAGTCTTCATGTGCCCTCCTACTACTGAAGTACTGAGAATTGACTTCATTGAGGCACATAGAGAGTATGACAAGGATCCTAAGAGGGCAAAGAAGGTAATGAATAATAGGTGGATGAAGACTCCTGGGACCAATCTATCTAGATGGCCATGGAATTTTCCAAGGAGTGATTTCATTGAAGAGGTTGGTGACTTAATTACTCTCTTTAGCAGGGTATGAGGCCTACCATCTTCCTCACAATTCCATGAATAGATGTATCCCTTCATCAAGATCATCCTCCAAGGGAAGCAAGTCATCTTCTGGGGTGAACAGAGTAGCAAAACTCTTCTTGAGTAGTTGACCAAGGTATCAACTACTTCGAAGTTCTATATGAATTCATACTTGGTGTACATAGCAGCTTCAATGCAAACCTTTCCAGGTTTGATGACTGAAGGAGATAGGAAGACCACCGCAGTCTACTCATATTACCCTCATTTAACACTGCAATGATCAATCTAACATTTTAGGAGGGTAAATGATGCCTTATTCATAGTATTTTTGTGCCTTTTCAACCCTCAGCTTAAATAAAAGAGAGTATTTGATGAATCCTAGACAGTCATCAATGACTTTGGTTGCATGTTTCTACAATTTCCCTCTTTTTGCTATCTCTGGGTTGGATTTTTCCAAGGCTATCCCCATATGCTCCCCAGATTTTTTTCTGACATGCTAGTCCTAATGGAGATGTGTAGACAAATGGTTGTCATACACACTAGACAAATGGAACTAAAAAAGCTAGGTTTCAGATTCCTAGTTGAAATTAGCAGATACTCAGTTTTGATAGCAGCCAAAGCCAAGGTCATGGAGATCGAGATGCAACTGGTTACTATGAAACAGTTCAAGAGGAGGGATAATTTTGAATACAGGGGTGTCAAAGACATGATCAGAAGAAAGACTCAGTTTCATGAGCCTATGATCAAAGACATCTAGGTAAACATGAGGATAGCTGAAGAAATCAAGAGGATGGACTACAGTAGGTTGACTCTAGAACAGATCAAATATTTAGGGCTTGCAGATATTTCCTCTAATTTGGTCGATGATAAGAACATTAACAATAGTAGGTACTTGGCCAAGAAGGTTGCTGACTCTCCTCTTCCTCCCATTCAGTGGTTCCAAAAAGAATTGACTTCTTTGAGGAAGAGATTTGAACCAATATTGGCTAACACCAATGATTGGTTAGAAGGCAAAGGGATCACGTTGATAGAGTTCATTATAGGATCAGAGGCTAAATTCCAAGTAGAAACAAGGAAGAAGGCAAAAAATAGGACCAAGAACAAAGGTGATGTTCCTTCTCCATCTAGGCCTCACAAGCCTAGAATCATCTTTTCTTCCAAGAAATTGAAGGTTGTTGAAGAACCAGAATTGACGGCTAAGAGAGTTAAAGAACAAAGATCCCAAGAACAGGTAGCTCAAAAAATGGAGATAGATGATAGAGCCTCAAAGTAGCAAATAATTGAGCCTCTACCTTGTCAAGAAGGGGCACAATCACTTACAGATGTCTCTCCTTCACCACCTCAATCCCCTGTGGCATCTCCTTCACCTCTTTCTCCTATCAGTGTTCCTTCTTCTGGAGCTGCCTCTCCTTCCAGAGTTATATTTGGTGATCCTCAAGGCACTTCTAGAGATACTCTTCACTCCTTTGGTTCTATTCCTAGTCTAGCATCTCCTTCTTTCAATCTAGGAGAAAGCTCTGCCCTTGATCAGTCAACGGTCGATACGGTTTCACTAGTTACTCCCACTATGCCCGCTGTTACCACTAGTAGTGTAGACATTACATTAATAACACTAGATATAAGAACCATTGCCACATTAAGTACTTCTTCTCTTCCTCCTTGTATCTCAGCTTTCATGCCTAAAAGAAAGAAGCTAGCCATCTCTGTAGATGACTTCAATTCTGGCAAGATAGTGCCCGTGAAAGCTAAGGCCCTTAAGAGACCAAGGATCCTTTCAAAATTGGTTGAGGAAAAGGGCATAAATTTTTGGAAATATCTAAACCACTATAGGATGTAACCCTTGAGGGTTTTGACATGAATAACTATTCCATTTCTCGTGTTGAACTTGAAAAAGTTACTCACGAAGGTGCAAAAAGCAATCTACAGTCTGTAATGAACATCATGGTCCAAAAATTTGATGGAAAAAAGGAGATAAAAGATTAATATAAGGCCAAGGCAGAGCAATTGATTGCAGTAGTAAGGAAATTCACCCTTGCCACTGAAGCGGCAACTCCATAGGCCTTTTCCATAGACGACCCTATTATTTAGAAGGCAGAGAAAACTTATATGAAAGGAAAAGTGCTAGAAGATTACATTAAAAAGATGCACACTCAGGGAATTTTCTTACTTACAGAGGTTGCTGAGAAGATAGACAAGATGAAGAAAGTAAGGACAGATTTAGAAGACCTTCTCTCTCTTATCTCTCAGGACATTGAGAGTACAAAGAAATATCTTAGCAAGTGGAGGGAAATGAAGGATCTAAAGAAAAGCACCTTGATATCTATCAATATTATTTCCAGAAAAGATTCTTATGTTGAGATCAAGGAATCACTGATATACATGATTCAGGTACTCATGGAGCTGATTGAAGATCTCGAGTCTTCCAAGGATGCTAGCAAGAAAAGTGACATAGGCCTGTTTAATAGACTAGAAGAACTACCTTGCGACCTCACCTCTAGGGATAATCAATTTCTCTCAGCTGAAGAGATGATCCGATGATTCAAAGGTATGATTCAGAGGGATTTTGAAGAAAAAACATTCTCAATGACTTTTGTGGATAATATTTTAGATACTCAGTTAACTCTAGATAATCTAAGATCGAGGTTAACTAGTCATGCCAAAGCAATCACATCATTGAAGGATGCTATAAACAAGGCCAGAGACATCTTCAAGAACACCATTACGCCAGACAGTATAGGAATTCAAGCATCTATTGCTATGTACGATGCTCATCTGAAGAAGTTTGGCGGCAAAAGCTGAACCATTTTCCTTCTCTCTTCTTCCTCACTTCTCATGCACTTTTGTCATGTAAAATTGCATGCAATTTTGTAATATGTAATTACATGTAAAAAATTTGGAAAAATATCTCAAAGTCAAAGATGACTCACCTTTGACTAAGATATTTTTATATTTTAATATTTTTAATTTTGAAGGTTTCTCCCTATATATAGAGGGGACCTCTTTTGTAAAAGTATCTCTGATAATTGAGAGCAAAGACTCTGCTGAAATTGAGACTCTTCTTGAGACTTTGTGCTCAACATGTAAATCATATTTCATCAAATGAATGAGAAAAAGGTTTATTTCAGACTTTGTATTGAAGTAATTTGTGTTATTTAGGAAATGGTTCTTATGTCCTCTTTCTTGATAATCTACTATATGTTTGATTTAATAAGCAAAGTGTGTGTGTTGATATTATCTGAGGACGTTTCTAAAAGATAGAAAAAAGACTTTGAGCTACTTTTATCTTGGTGATCCTTTTATCCTTTATAGTTTTAGGCAAAGACTTTGTGTTTCATTTCACTCTACGGTTACGCATGTTCCAGATCGGTGAAGGAGACAATGGAAGACTTTGTGATTACATAGTTTTCTTTGTTAACTTTGTTACCTACTTCAGGGGATTTTTTGCTCTATGCTAGATACCATTCCTGAAATAAGAGGAATGTTCTTAGCCAATGACCAAGATTTCTCTCTCTTGTTTCTTGGACATCATCTCTAAAAAAAGAGAGGTGAATGCTGTTATACTACCCCAAGTATTATTTTCTACTTACTTATATATACATATAACATATAAATATTCATAGGAAACCTCCCCTTGATGAGAAGAGAGATTTACCTCGTCCATATGTGGTAAACCCACACTTTTCATGGTGTAAATCTCCTTGTGCTATGGTTGATATACCCATTTTGTCATCAATTAGTTGACAAAAAAATATTCACCTAATTACTTTTTGGTGACTCCATTGGGGATACGAACGTGCATTTTGAAGCCTCAAGCTTCAACTTGAAGCAGTTTCGATCCCTTTTTCATTTGACACTCTAGCAGATCCATCGTACACACGAGTCTAGAGAGCTCAGAGTATTTTTGATCTTATATTCAAGTTGGTGCAGCAATATAATTTTGAGATTTCTTCTTCATCATCTCGTCTTCAGTGAACTAGGAGCTTCTCTCTTACCAATGCCAGATCTCTCATACCTAGTGAAGCTTCTAGCCTCAATACTAGTAAGGCTTTGTCTTTATTGACCCCACCAAGATTTGTTATCCCACCATTTAGTCATCATATCATAATGGCTCAAGGTTCATGGGGCAATTATTTTGGCCCTCTTAATTTGACCCCACCCTTACATGAACTACCTCATAGTTCTAGGAAAAAAAATTCTGCATTTTTTGGTGACAGGAAGGTTCATCTTGATGAACATATTTCCACCTTCTCTATAGCATGCAATGTAATTGGTGTGGAATTTAAAGATGTAGCAGTGAGACTTTTTATAGAAACTCTGCAAGGCGTTGCTGCAGATTGGTTCTACCACCTTCAAGCTTGAACTATAACTGACTGGAATACACTAATGTCCATATTTGAAGCTAGGTTTAAACCTGCTGAAGATGCACATGCCTTGTTAGCACAACTAACACACATGAAAAAGGAATTCCAGGAACCCATGAGGGATTTCATAGCCAAATTCAATAAGTTAAGGAACCAAATTCCAACCGTCGCTCAACCCACACCAGAGGATCTTAAGTGTTTTTTTATCAACTCACAACTTCTTAAAGTAAGTTTCTTGTTGAGGTGAGGTGGCCCTATGGATCTCACATTGGCTCAAAATTTGGCTACTAAAATTAAGGATGATCTTATCCAGGCCGGTAAGATTAGAAAAGACTCCAGTAAAAATAGATTCTCTTCATCTGTTGAAAGCTCTTCTACAGGCACTACAGACCCTATGGTACAAAAATTAACAAATGAACTGATAGCTTTGAAAAGACAAATGGCTAAGGGTATGTCTATTCCTACCTATTGAGATATGCCAAGAAGAACATTCTAAAATCAGCAATATCAGGGCAATGCTACCCGGAGCCAAGGGCAATCAAATCACTTGCCTCCCCCTCCCAGAAAACTGGCCATTGAAGTAGCACCTACCAATTTAGTGATCAGTTACCTAGAGGCTGAACATGACTTTTGGCTCCAACCTGAGTTGGACCAACAAGATGATGCTAATCTCTTTGAAGAGTAGGAAGAAGAATTAGCTGGAGAATCCAATATCAGTTTCTTAGATTACCAGGATGAAGCTGGAAGTAAAGGAGAAGGGTTGGATGGATCTTATGTTGTTTTTACTAGATCTCAAAACTAGTTAGTTCCACAGCTGACAAAAGAAAATCAGAAGAAGAACCTCAGTTGATAGTCTCCATCGTTAAATGAGGGACTCCATTACCTCCTCAATTAAAAGATCAGGTAACTCACAAAAAAGTAAGTACCTCCAATTGCCCCATACCTTCCACCTCTATTTCTCAGACCAGTGCCACACCCACTAAAGACCCAGATGATGGATCCTTTTCTTCTGTCTCAAATTCTTTTCAATTATTTGATATAATTGATCACGCCAGAAAGACTAAAATTCAAATGACAGAGATTGAGTATTTGAGAGCTAACCCTGAACAATTTGATAGGTTCGCAGAATATGTGAAAAATAAAGCCATACCCACAGGACAAGATTCTTCAAAGGCCATTCATGATCCCCCCAAGGATAAATCCACCAAAAATAATCTTGTCGTGACTCCTCCAGTTGCTCCCAGGAAAATAGAACCTTTTTATGTTTTCCTGCTAATAAATGGTTACAAATTGAGTAATTGCATAATAGACTCTAGAGCCTCGAATAATGTCATGCCCGCCAAGGTGGCAGATTCCCTTGGTCTAAATTTAACCAAGACTTTTGGGAGGTATTTTTCTATGGAAAACAAGCAAGTCCCACTCCTTGGTCAGATAAAAGATGCCCAATTTGTTTTTGTAGCTTTTCCAGAAAAGAGGATAAAAATGACGGTTCTAGTGGCTGATGTTCTAGCCTCTTACATTCTACTTGGGCAGAATTTTTGCAAGGATGTTGGAGGTGAGCTAATCATGGACTTATCCAAAGTAAGGATCCCAATTCAAGGTGTTATAAATAAATTGCTCCTTGAAAAAGAGGCAAGATATGTAGTCACCCGATCATCGGCACCAGAAGCTCAAATTTTATTTGAGTCTTCTGGCATGGGCAACTACTTCCTATCTACGGATGAGATCTATGAGACATCTGACAAAAATCCTACAGGTGAAAACTTGAAAATGTGTTCAACTGACACAATAGGAGAATCACCACCACAAAATAAACGTATGGAAGAACTTCTTCCCCCAAATGAAGAAGTTTTTAAAGGAAAAGCGGTGTCTAATGAGGTATGGTTCTTAGAATTTGATGGCAGCTACTCTTCTACCAGTTCAGGAGCCAAAATTGTGTTGGTATCTCCTCAAAGAGATATTGTTCCTTTATCCTACAAGTTATAGTTCAACAACACCAACAACACAACTAAGTACGAATCCTTGTTACTTGGATTACAAATTGCTAGAGAAAAGGGCATTAAACTACTCCATGCTAAAGGGGATGCTGAATTGATGGTTTGCCAGGTAAGAAACCTCTATCAAACTAAGAATGAAAGATTGTGCCACTATCACAATCTTTTTTGGGACTAAATTGAAAATTTTGATGCTTTCAACATCTCTACCATTCCAAGAGAATTCAATGATCGGGTGGATGCATTGGCTATTTCTACTACCCTCTTGGTTCCCCACCTAGATTTTGAAAGAGATAAGTACACTATTAAACTAGTCTTTTTGACCAAGTGTACCTAATTATGTCAGCCATTGGAAAGTATTCAACAATGACAATCAAATCATTGTCTTCTTGGAGCAAAAGGACAACTTTGAACAACTGCATTTTGAGGGCAGTGAACTTTGGGAATGTGAAGCCACTTCAGAATCAAATGCATACCTAGGTGAGGATTTCCTACAATTTAAGGGGAATAAGATTCACAAAAGCCTAGTTTCCTTAGAGAAATTGTTTGATAACCATGACAAGTTTACTAAACAACATCGAACAGATTCAAACTCCTCCTAAGATTTTGATCAAGTAAACCTAGGAACCAAGGGAAATCCTAAGATGGTGAACATTGGGAAATGTTGTACTCTTGAGGAGAGATTCAAGCTTGCTAATCTACTCTGCCAATATATAGATGTCTTAGCTTACTCTTATGACGACCTGAAATCACTCAAGCCTAATGATATTCACCACGACATTCTTCTTAAGGCAAACTTTGTGCCTTATAAATAAAAGTCCAGGAAATATAATCCAAAAATCTCAGGTACCATTCTAGCTGAGATACAAAAAATGCTTGATTCCTAGATAATTTTTTCAATCCATCATTTCACATGGATTGCCAACATAGTGCCTGTCAGAAAGAAGAATGGTGAAATTTGAATTTGCATGGATTTCAAGAACTTGAATAAGTTATCTTTAAAAGATAACTATCCTCTACCTATCATGGATCAAGTTCTACAAATGGTAATAAGTTTAGAGATGTTATTAATGCTAGACGATTTCTTAAGGTATAATTAGGTCGAAGGTAGAAAAGCAGATCAGCATAAGACTGCCTTCACCACACCTTGGGGCACCTTCACATATCGAAGAATGCCTTTTAGTCTGATAAATGTAGGTGCCACATTTTAAAGAGTGATGGACCTCACTTTCAAAGATGAAATGAGTAAGTTCATTGTAGTATATCTGGATGATTTGATGATATTTTCAAAGCATCGTTCTGACCATGTCCACCATTTACAAAAAATACTAGAACACTATCGTCAGAACGGTATGTATCTAAATCCAAAAAAATTTGTCTTTAGAGTGACTGAAGCGAAACTTCTCAAACATATTGTGTCTCGAGAAGGTATTAAAATTAACTTGGAAAGAGTCAAATCCATCCAAGAACTTACTCTGCCTACTAGTAAAACTGTGGTTCACTCTTTCTTTAGAAAGGTGAATTTTCTTTGAAGGTTCATCCCTGAGTTCGTCGAGAAGACTCGCCACATCGTCAATATGATGAAAGGTAATAATACCTTCAGGTGGACTGCTGAGGGCAAATCAACATTCAAAGACATCAAAGAAGCGATCGCTCGTGCACTAGTCCTGGTTTGTCTAGATTAGACCAAAAGCTTCAAAATATATAGTTATGCTTCTAAACATACACTCTCAACCATTTTAGTTCAATAGAACCAAGAAGGCATGGAATCTCCTATCTCTTTCATGATTTGTCCACTCAAGGCTCATGAGCTAAAATGTTATGACATGGAGAAGCATGCATATGCAGTAGTCAAAGTAGTCAAGCACTTCAGGTTTTATATCCTAAACTCACACATTAAATTTTTGGTGCCTGATACAATAGTAAAGTCCATTTTGACTCAACAAAAGTTTGGTACGAAGAGGGGTAATTGGATCACCAAGATTCAAGAGTTTGATCTAGACATTAAACCCACCAAACTTGTGTGGGGAAAGGGTCTTTGTCAGTTGATTGCCAACAACATTATCGATGAAAAAAAATATGAAGAAATAGAGATCGAAGGCATGCCCATGGTCCTCTTTGTTGCCACTACTGATGAGTGGTATTCTGACATTGCCCATTTTCTGAATTATGATGAATGTCTTTCTCATCTCTCCTATAAAGAAAAATGAAATGTTAAACTAAAGGTTGTTAGCTATGTTTTGTGGGATAATGGTCTATACAAAAAGAATCTGGATGGGGCATTTCTTCGTTGTGTTGATAAGGTACAAAAAGATAAACTCTTGGAGTCTTTCTACAATTTGGCTTGTGGAGGACATTTTTTTGCACCAGTGACAGTGAAAAATATTTTGTGAGCAAGGTATTATTGGCCTATGCTATTTTAGGATGCCTAAAAATGGGTGCGTAGATGCGAATTATGTCAACAATTCATCGAAAAGCATAAACTGTCTGTATTACCTCTCAAGCCAGTAATAATCAAAGAGCCTTTTCAACAATGGGGTATTGACTTCATTATCATAGTCAACCCATCTTCAAGTTCCAGACATGATTATGTCCTCACGGCAATTGATTAATTTACCAAGTGGGTGGAGGCCATCCCAACCAAGCATGTTACATCTGAAGTGGTGTGCAATTTTCTCAAGGAAAATATCATCTCCCAGTTTAAAGTTCACTCAAAATTGTAACAGATAATGCGGCCTATTTTTATTCACATGAAATTACTCAATTATGTTTTTATTATGGGATTACCCTATCCCACACTTTAGATTATTTCCCCCAAGGAAATGGCCAAGAAAAATCAAGCAATAAGAACCTGGTCACTATTATCAAGAAATTGGGAGATGACAATCAGAGAACTTGGCACAAGGCACTATTTGATGCTTTATGGGCTGATAAGATTACACCCAAAAGGGCCATAGGTATGTCACCTTTTCAACTTCTACATGGCTTGAATGCGGAGATATCCATCACTCTAGAACTACCAGCACTTAGGTTAGCTAAAGCAATCGAAGATTCAACCTTTGAAAGTTTGATCGACAAAAGAATCATGTGTCTAACTGAACTGAATGAGCAATGAACCATGGTAGTTGACCAGATTATGACGCATCAGAATCAGGTGAAGAAATGTTTTGATAAAAAGGCTAAGGTTCATGATTTTCAAGTCAGAGATCAAGTCTTGTTGTGGGACAAGAGGCGAGAATCGAAGGGTATGCATGGAAAATTTGACGCTTTATGGAGAGGTCTGTTCACCATTTGATAGCTTTGTGGTGAGAATAACTTCTTGCTAGAGTATCAAGATGAAACACCATTTGCACTACCCCAAAGTGGGCAACATCTGAAGCTGTTCAATCCTTGAAGCTTAAATAGATCCACTTGTATATATATATATATATATAAGTGGATCTATATATATATATATATATAAGTGGATCTATTTAAGCTTTAAGGATTGAACAGCTTCAGATGTTGCCCACTTTGGGGTAGTGCAAACGGTGTTCCATCTTGATACTCTAGCAAGAAGCTATTCTCACCACAAAGCTATCAAATGGTGAACAGACCTCTCCATAAAGCGTCAAATTTTCCGTGCATACCCTTCGATTCTCGCCTCTTGTCCCACAACAAGACTTGATCTTCGACTTGAAAATCATGAACCTTAGCCTTTTTATCAAAACATTTCTTCACCTGATTCTGATGCGTCATAATCTGGTTAACTACCATGGTTCATTGCTCATTCAGTTCAGTTAGACACATGATTCTTTTGTCGATCAAACTTTCAAAGGTTGAATCTTCGATTGCTTTAGCTAACCTAAGTGCTGGTAGTTCTAGAGTGATGGATATCTCCGCATTCAAGCCATGTAGAAGTTGAAAAGGTGACATACCTATGGCCCTTTTGGGTGTAATCTTATCGGCCCATAAAGCATCAAATAGTGCCTTGTGCCAAGTTCTCTTATTGTCATCTCCCAATTTCTTGATAATAGTGACCAGGTTCTTATTGCTTGATTTTTCTTGGCCATTTCCTTGGGGGAAATAATCTTAAGTGTGGGATAGGGTAATCCCATAATAAAAACATAATTGAGTAATATATATATATATATATATATATATATATATATATATATATATATATATATATATATATATAGTTTTTACATTTTGTCTATTTTCTTTCATTTTTAGCTTGACTCCGTAGCCCAATGGCTTGGATGAAGGCACTTAGAGACTGGTTTCTACTCCTGTTGATCATTTCAATTAATGAAAGTTCCCCAATAAGAGCCAGTTGTTGTTTCAAAAATTAGCTCAGCTAATTTTTGGAACAACCCCCTGTGAAACTTGTTCATTTCACCCTTTGTCTCTCTAAATCCATTTTTCGAGATGAGTTTTTCTCATTCTCGTATTGGCTCAACTGACACCATTCAAAATTTGTAACATCTTCTCGTTACATTTTCCTCAAAATGTGAAAGTATTTATGGTCTCAATACGACCAGGGGACCAAAATTTGGCTTTTTCAGAGTTAGTGTTTTTCTTCTATTTCTGTGCATGGGTGGCAATTTTCTCCATCAGTGCATTTTTTTTAAATGCAGGAGTGGTAAATTTTGCCGCCCCTACATCTATATGTGTAGGAGTGGCATTTTTTGCCACTCCTACATTTTTGCTCTTTTCAGTGTAGGAGCGGCAAATTTTGCTGCCCCTACATGTCCCTTCATTTTTTCAGTGCAAGGGCGGCAAATTTTGCTGCCCATGCACTGCCTCAATTTTCACACGTGAAATTTATTTCCACATGCACCGGGTGGTTGGAGTCATTTTTCACCCCATTTAATCTGATTTTAACCTTATTTTTGATTCATTTCTTCCTCTCCTCCTCATGCCTTCTGCCTCTGGATGATCCAGCGAATGGGTAAAAGTGCATTTTGGTAGATTTGAGCTCACGGCGTGCGTGGTTTTCCAAGTAGATCTTGTATTTGGAATTTATTTCTTTTTCTTTCCTCTCATTCAGTTTTATTTTTAGTTTTGTGTTTTTTTTTTCTTTCTTCTCCTTGGGCCATCGACCCACTTCCTCCTCTCCTCCTGCTGAATTCTCCCCCTTCCCCATCGGCCTTCCAAGCATCCTCCCCATGTTAGGGTGATGATTTTCACCACCCTCCCTTCTCTCCCATGGTTCCCTAGTTTCCTACTTGCTAAGGGTGGTAATCTCACTGCCCTAACCTTGCTGCTACCCTAACCTTGCCTTTTCCCTTCATCTGCATTGGCGGCAGATTTCATCACCTATACAGATTCGTCCCTTTCGACCTGCATAGGCAGTAAAATTCACTGTTGATGCAGGCCAAAAAGGAAAGGGTGGCAAGTTTCACCACCCCTATGATTTTCAATGAGACATGCATGGGTAGAGAAATTCACCACATGTGCCCTTTCTTTTTCTCCCCCTCACATGCATTGGTAGCGAATTTTGCTGCCGATACATGTTTGCCCTGTCTACCTGCATGGGTAGCAAATTTCACCATCGATAGAGGTAGAAACATGCACAGGTGGTGAAATTTACTTCCCATGCATGCAATATCATTCCACATGCTTGGGCGGTGAATTTCACCACCCTTACATTTTTCTCCAAATTTCTCTAACTCTGGAGAAATTTTCTTCTTTTTCTTTTTTTCACCTCTTCTTCTTTTTCCCCTCATTTTTTGACCCATTTTCTGACCCAGCCCTATCAAGTGCCCTTCCTTGGTCATGATCACCCAACGTGCAAATTCCCCAATTTTCCCATTATTCCTTAATTGCACGATCATGATTGCAGTACCCCCTGCAGATTCTTGTTCATTGGCACTCACTCAACTTGGACCAGTTTCAATGACTGAAGCTTCTCTAAAGAAGTTAAAATCCATGAAGTACCAGTACCAAGGCATTTTTTTGATCACCTCGATCACTTTTAATGTTGATGACACTAGAGACATAGAAATTAGCCACGTGGATATGGCCGAGTTCATGACCATAACCAAGGCAATGAACCTGATCTCAGAGATGAAGAGAATCATCAAGAGCAACATTCATCTAGTTGCTTCTTTCTTGGTAGCAGCACATCATACAGAATTCATCCTCTAGTGTGCCCAGTTCTACAAAAAAGAGACTAGATCAATGTCAGATGCTAGTGGCAACGTGATAATTTAGCTGGACCTCAAATTCATTGATAAAGTCTTCATGTGCCCTCCTACTACTGAAGTACTGAGAATCAACTTCATCAAGGCATAGATAGAGTATGACAAGGATCCCAAGAGGGCAAAAAAGGTAATGAATAACAGGTGGCTGAAGACTCCCAGGACCAATCTATCTAGATGGCTGTAGAATTTTCCAAAGAGTGATTTCATTGAAGAGGTTGGTGACTTGATTACTCTCCTCAGCAGGGTATGAGGCCTGCCATCTTCCTTATAATTCCATAAATGGATGTATCCCTTCATCAAGATCATTCTCCAAGGGAAGCAAGTCATCTTCTGGGGTGAACAGATTAGCAATGCTCTTCATGAGCAGTTGACTAAGGTATCAACTACTTCAAAGTTCTATATGACTTTGTACTTGGTGTACATAGCGGCTTCAATGTGAACCTTTCCAGGTTTGACAACTGAAGGAGATAGGAAGACCACCCTAGTCTACTCATATTACCTTCAATTAACACTATAAAGATCAATATGACATTTTAAGAGGGTAAATGATCCCTTTTTTGCAATATCTTTATGCCTTTTTAACCCTCAGCTCAAATAGAAGAGAGTATCTGATGAAGCTTGGATAGTCGTCAATTACTTTGGTTGCATGTTTCTACAATTTCCCTCCTTTTGCTATTTCCAGGTTGGCTTTTTCTAAGGCTATCCCCATATGCTCCCCAAATTTCCTTCTGACAAGCTAGTCCTAATGGAGTTGTGTAGACAAATGGTTGTCATACACACTAGACAAATGAAACTAAAAAAGTTAGGTTTCAAGTTCCCAATTGAAATTGGCAGATACTCGATTTTGACAGCAGCCAAAGCCAAGGTCATAGAGATAGAGATGCAGCTGGTTACTATGAAATAGTTCAAGACGAGGGACAATTTTGACTACAGGGGTGTCAAAGACATGATCAGAAGAAAGACTTAGTTTCATAAGCCTATGATCGAAGACATTTGGGTAGACTTGAGGACAGCTGAAGAAATTAGGAGGATGGACTACAACAGGTTGACTCTAGAAAATATCAAATATTTAGGGCTTGCAAATATTCCCTCTAATTTGGTCGATGATAAGAACATTATCAACAGCAGGTACCTGATTGAGAAGGTTGCTGACTCTCCTCTTCCTTCTATTTAGTGGTTCCAAAAAAAATTTACTTCTTTGAGAAAGAGATTTGAACCAATATTGGCTAACACCAATGATTGGTTAGCAGGCAAAGGGATCACATTAAAAGAGTTCATTACAAGATCAGAGGCTGAATTCCAAGCAGAAATGAGGAAGAAGGTAGAAAATAGGACCAAAAACAAAGGTGATATTCCTTCTCCATCTAGACCTCACAAGCCTAGAATCATCTTTGTTTCCAAAAAATCAAAGGTTGTTGAAGAACCAAAATCGACGGCTAAGGGAGTTGAAGAACAAAGCTCCTAAGAATAGGTAGCTCAACAAATGGAGACAAATGATAGACCCTTAGAGCAGCAAAGAACTAAGTCTCTACCTTCCCAAGAAGGGGCACAACCACTTACAGACATCTCTCCTTCATGACCTCAATCTCCTGTAACATCTCCTTCACCTGTATCTCCTATCAGTGTTCCTTCTTCTGGAGCTACCTCTCATTTCAGAGTTATGTTTGGTGATCCTCAAGGCACTTTTGGAGATACTCTTTGTTCCCCTGGTTCTATTCCTAGTCTGGCAACTCCTTCTTTCAATCTAGGAGAAAGCTTTACCCTTGATTAGTCAACGATCGGTATGGTTTCACCAGTTACTCCCACCGTGCCCACTGTTACCACTAACAGTGCAGAAATTACCATGGTAACACCAGCTACAAGAACCATTGTCACAGTAAGTACTTTTTCTCTCCCTCCTTGGATGTCAGCTTTCACACTTAAAAGAAAGAAGCTAGCCGTCTCTGCAGATGACTTCAATTTTGGCAAGATAGTGCTCATGAAAGCTAAGGCCCCTAAGAGACCAAAGATCCTTTTAAAATTGGTTGAGAAAAAGGGGCATAAATTTTTGGAAATATCTAAACCACTGCAGGGCACAATCCTTGAGGGTTTTGACATGAGTAGCTATTCCATTTCTCATGTTGAACTTAGAAAAGTTACTCATGAAGGTGCAAAAAGTGATCTACAGTCCGTAATGGACATCATGGTCTAGAAATTTGATAGAGAAAAGGAGATGAAGGATTACAATAAGGCCAAGGTAGAGCAATTGATTTAAATAGTAAGGAAATTCACCCTTGCCCCTGAAGCAACAACCCTAGAGGCCTTTTCCATAGACGACCATGTTATTCAGAAGGTAGAGAAAACCTATATAAAAGGGAAAGTCCTAGAGGATTACATTGAAAAGATGCATACTCAAGGAATTTTCTTACTTACAGAGGTTGCTGAGAAGACAGACAAGATGAAGAAAGTAAGGACAGATTTAGAGGACCTTCTCTCTCTTATCTCTCAAGACATTGACAGTACAGAGAAATATCTTAGCAAGTGGAGGGAAATGAAGGATGTAAAGAAAAGCACCTTGATATCTATCAATGTTATTTCTAGCAAAGATTCTTATGTTGAGATCAAGGAATCACTGATATACAAGATTCAGGTACTCATGGAGTTGATTGAAGATCTTGAGTCTTCCAAGGATGCTAGAGAGAAAAGTGACACAGGCCTATTTAATAGACTGGAAGAACTGCCTTGTGACCTCACCTCCAGGGATAATCAATTTATCTTAGCCAAAGAGATGATCCAAGGATTCAAAGGTATGATTCAGAGAGATTTTGAAGAAAAAACATTCTCAATGACTTCTATGGATAATATTTTAGATACTCAATTAACTCTAGATAATCTAAGATCCAGGTTAACTAGTCATGCCAAGGCAATCACAGCATTGAAGGATGCTATAATTAGGGCCAGAGTCATCTTCAAGAACACCATTGCACCAGACAATATAGGAATTTAGGCATCTATTGCTATGTATGATGCTCATCTGAAGAAGTCTGGCGGCAAAAGCTGAACCATTTTCCTTCTCTCTTCTTCCTCTCTTCTCATGCACTTTTGTCATGTAAAAGTGCATGGAATTTTTTAATATGTAATTACATGTAAAAAATCTAAAAAAATATCTCAAACTCAAAGATGACTCACCTTTGACTAAGATATTTTTTTATTTTAACCTTTTTAATTTTGAAAGTTTTCCTTATATATAGAGGGGACCTCTTTTGTAAAAGTATCTCTGATAATTGAGAGCAAAAACTCTGCTAAAATTGAGACACTTCTTGAGACTTTGTGTTCAACTTGTAAATCATATTTCATTGAATGAATTAGAAATAGGTTTATTTGAGACTTTGTGTTGAAGTAATTTGTGTTACTTAGGAAATGGTTCTTATGTCCTCTTTCCTGATAATCTCTTATCTATTTGATTTAATAAGCAAAGTGTGTGTGTTAATATTATCTGAGGACATTTCTAAAAGATAGAAGAAAGACTTTGAGCTACTCTTATCTTGTTTATCCTTTTATCATTTGTAGTTTTAGGTGAAGACTTTGTGTTTCATTTCACTCTACGATTACGCGTGTTTCAGATCGGTGAAGGAGACAATGGAAGACTTTGGGCTTACATAGGTTTCTTTGTTAGCTTTTTTACCTACTTCAGGGGATTTTTTGCTCTATGCTAGATACCATTCTTGAAAGAAGAAGAATGTTCTTAACCAACAACTAGAATTTCTCTCTCTTCTTCTTTAGACATCATCTCTGAAAAAAAAGGTGGATGATGTTATACTACCCTGAGTATTATTTTCTGCTTACTTATATATACATATAGCGTATAAATATTCATAAAGAACCTCCCCTTGATAAGAGGAGATATTTACCTCATCTAGATGTGGTAAACCCACACTTTTTGTGGCATAAATCTCCTTATGTTGTGGTTGATATACCCATTTTGTCATCAGTTAGTTGACAACAAAATATTCACCCAATAGCTTTTTGGTGACTCTGTTGGGGATACAAACATGCATTTTGAAGCCTCAAGTTTCAACTTGAAGCAGTTTCGGTCCCTTTTTCATTTGACACTCTGGCAGATCCACCGTACACATGAGGCCAGAGAGCTCAGGGTATTGTTGATCCTATACTCAAGCTAGTGCAGCAAAATAATTTTGAGATTTCTCCTTCATCATCTCATCTTCAGCGAACTAGGAGCTTCCTTCCTACCAACGCCAGATCTCCCATACCTGGTGAAGCTTCTAGCCTCAATACTGGTAAGGATTTGTCTTTATTAACCACACCAAGATTTTTTATCCTACCATTTAATCATCCTATTGTAATGGCTCAAGGTCCGTGGGGCAATTCTTTTGGCCCTCTTAATTTGACCCCACCCTTGCATGAACTACCCCGTAGTTCTAGGAAAAATTTTCCCAAGTTTTTTGGTGACGGGAAGGTTTATCTCAATAAGCATTTTTCTACCTTATCTATAGCATGCAGTGTAATTGGTGTGGAATTTGAAGACGTAGCAGTGAGACTTTTTATAGAAACTCTGCAAGGCACTGCCATGGATTGGTTCTACCACCTTCAAGCTCAAACTATAACTGACTGGAATACACTAAAATCCATATTTGAAGCTAGGTTTAAACCCGCTGAAGATGCACATGCCTTGTTAGCATAGCTGACACAGATGAAAAAGGAATACCAAGAACCCATGAGGGATTTCATAGCCAAATTTAATAAGTTAAGGAATCAGATTCCAACCATCGCTCAGCCCACACCAGAGAATCTTAAGTGCTTTTTTATCAACTCGCAACTTCCCAAAGTAAGTTTCTTGTTGAGGTGAGCTAGCCCTATGGATCTCGCATTGGCTCAAAATTTGGCTACTAAAATTGAGGATGATCTTATCCTGGTAGGTAAGATCAGAAAAGACTCCAATAAAAATAGATTCTCTTCATCTGCTAAAAGCTCTTCTATAGGCACTATAGACCCTATGGTATAAAAATTGACAAATGAACTGATAGCTTTGAAAAGACAAATGGCCCAAGGTATGTCTGTTCCTACCTATCGAGATATGCTAAGAAGAACATTCCAAAATCAGCAATATCAAGGCAATGCTACCCGAAGCCAGGGGCAATCAAATCACTTGCCTCACCCTCCAGAGAAACTAGCCATTGAAGCAACACCTGCCAATTCAGCAGTTGATTATCTAGAGGCTGAACATGACTTTTTCATTCCAACCTGAGTTGGACCAATAAGATGATGCTAATCTCTTCGAAGAGCAGGAAGAAGAATTAGCTGGTAACTCCAATATCAGTTTTCTAGATTACCAGGATGAAGCTGGAAGTAAAGGAGAAGGGTTGGATGGATCTTATGCTATTTTTACTAGATCTCAAAACCAGTTAGTTCCATAGGCTGACAAAGGAAAATTAGAAGAAGAACCTCGACTGGTAGTCTCCATCGTTAAATGAGGGACTCCATTGCCTCCTCAATCAAAAGATCGGGTAACTCACAAAAAAGTAAGTACCTCCAACCGCCCCATACCTTCCACCTCTGTTTCTCAGACCAGTGCCACACCCACTAAAGACCCAGATGATGGATCCTCTTCTTCTATCTCAAATTATTTTTAATTATTTGATATAATTGATCACGCTAGAAAGACTAAAATCCAAATGATAGAGATTGAGTATTTGAGAGTTAACCCTGAACAATTTGATAGGTTAGCAGAATATGTGAAAAATAAAGCCATCTCCACAGGACAAGATTATTCAAAGGCCATTCATGATCCCCCCAAGGATAAATCCACCCAAAATATTCTTATCCTAACTCTTCCAATTGCTCTTGAAAAAATAGAACCTTTTTATGTTTCCCTGCTAATAAATTGTTACAAATTGAGTAATTGCATAATAGACTTTGGAGCCTTAGATAATGTCATGCCCGCCAAGGTGGTAGATTCCCTTGGTCTAACTTTGACCAAGACTTTTAGGAGGTGTTTTTATATGGAAAACAAGCAAGTCCGACTCCTTGGTCATATAAAAGATGCCCATGTTGGCTATAGACATCCAAAATGCCTTCAAGATTAGAAGGATTCTCACCATGGAATGAGAATGAATATTTCAATAATATTTACTTGACCGGTGCATCGATATCCTCTTTCAAACATTTTTCTATTTGTGTGTTGCTTTTCATCACGTTGCTATAGATATACAATCAAACTTTCTTTGCTATATCACTGTACCCAAGATCATGCTTTATTGGTGCCTTTACTATTTAGGCTACTTCTCAGTGATTTCCTTGCTAGACTGTTACAATTTCCTGATAGTGCTTCTTTGATTTTTTGTTGGCTATGTTAGACTTTGCTTCAGGTGTCTCTCCATGTTTTCAAAGTCACTGCACCTTTACCATGCTTTTGGTCACTGCTCTGATACCAAATTATTAGAAAACTGAGAATGTTTTTCATTTATTAAAATAAGACAATATACATGCTAATTTATACATAGCTATGTATATTTTTGGAAGCAACAAACTAGGTTATCGTAGTAAGCCTACTGAGTTGGATACTAGTCTAGAATATTTTCCTTATTTCTAGAAATAATGAAATATCTTCTGCTATTCTATTCCAACATGTCAAGTGTTATCTGGAGGGCTCAAGATTCATCCATGGTGATCTATTATGATAGCTACATAACTGTTGTCATGATGATTCTAGAGGGTTGCACTGCCATATATGTCGATAGACATAAAAGAGTCACTCACATTTAATATATGGTTAGAGATTCACCAAAGCATCATATTTTAGGAAGAACTAGTTCATTGACATAAATCATACATACATAGATACATAGATACATACATACATACATACATACATACATACATATACAGATACATACATACATACATATACATACATACATACATACATACATACATACATACATACATACATAGATATATATAGATACAGACATACACACACACACACACACACACACACACACACACACACACACACACAAACACACACACACACACACACACACACACACACACACACACACACAGACACACACACACACACACACACACACACACACACACACACACACACACACACACACACACACACACACATACACATGTACATATACATATACATATACATATACATATACATATACATATACATATACATATACATATATATACATACATATACATACATACATATACATACACCATCCTTCCCCTCCATTTAGTATTTGAAGGGTATATTTTTTAAAAAATTATTAATTGTTGCGCTATATTCAATATCTCCCTCCTTAATTTGATTCATAATGGGTGTGCCCTTAGTTTGGTATTTTGAAGTTGCTCTCCCACCCCATATTTATTAATAATTCAAAATTTTGTCATCAATAACTTGAGCTATTTAAATAAAGGCAAAAAGTAAAACAATATTATGGTTTGATTTTTAGGTCAAGGAAATGTCTCTTTTTGGTTAATGTCAATGATCTAAATTCAAGATATTTTGATTAGAAATTGGAAGTGCATATAGTCTCTTTATGTTAAAAAGGGGACACACTATTATACTTTAACTCATCGCTATCATCAATCCTTATGTTTCAAGTCTTAAAGTTATTTCTATTTGAATCTCATTTTTTTGTTTTAAGTATAAGATGGTGCAACTACTTCTGTAATTACTATTTATATATGTGATTTTGAAGTTTGAATGTGCACATAATACCAATAAATTTATTTGTATAACTTGAAATCCTAGATCCACTTGTAATGATATAATTAGGATTAAAAAATGGGAATCAAGGTGCGTTAAATTGACCCCAACCACTTTGGATTGAATGTTTGAGTGCTACCTACATACTTAATACTCTAAAGAAGAAATAATATTGTACGTAGTTATCTCCATTAAGTATACATAGGCAATTTTTTCTTATTGAGAGTATACAACCTATGATCTAGTTTTCGACACTTAAAAATAAAAATCATTGCTTGGATTTGAGGTACTAGAGACTTCCCTAAGCACTGATCCTTGTGACTAATTTCTAAGTTGGAAAGAATAGGGCACTTCTTTAGATTATTAAGTGGTGTATAAACTTATGATGGATAAGTGCTAGATACCTTAATAATCTTATATGTATATTATTTTTATATGAGGCTCTTTAGGTAATGTATCATGCCACATAGACACTATGCTGATGGGCTAAGCCATAATTTTTTTTTGATTTTAAAATGTGAATGTTGTTGGAATTAGTATGAAATTATTAGGCTCTAGTTGCACTATTAGATGACATGTTATGAATCTAACATTACCATTTAGGAGACTTGAATACTAATCTGATGATCTAGAGATGTGTGACCATGATAGTTTATTGGTCTAGCTGAGATTGGAGGAGTTTTTCTATGTGACTAACAATAACCGAGAAATTTTCGATGCATAGATAACATGTGGATATAAGAGAATACCAATTTAGAGTCATATGTATGCATAAATCATGTAGGGTGAAGTAGGTCAAAACTGATCCACCCGAGTGTCTAATATCAAATTTTAGTATCTAAAACTTATGAAAATGTCATGTAAGAGACTACAAGTTGTGCAAACAAACACAACTATAGGAAACAACAAATAAACAAAAACTTGTGTTCACAAAACACTGCACAAACACAAATAAGGAGGAATTACGTGCAACAAGACTTGAACACAACATAAATTAGTTTATTTCATGATCTAAATGGATTTGGTTGATTTAGAACCAATCATGGATATCAATAAAATGTTGTAATATTTGAATGTGATTTTAATTTTCTTTAGGATTCCTCAAGGCACTCAATAATACAATCTTAGAATCGTTGCTAATGCCCAAGTTGAGTTTGGTTGTTTATTCATTTAACAATGTAGATTGATCTTCAACATATGGTATAGTTGCTAAAGTATTTGGATTGCATTGAATTGTTGAATTGCATTGAATTTTGTTTTCCAAATTTGTTCTTATTTAAGGGTCTAATAATTAATGATGGATATCAGAGTACTCCATTCACTCGACAATATTTTATTAGTCCAAAATGAGTTGTTATAATTTTGTAAAGATCTACATGAAATATAAGAAAATCGAGAGAGACATTCAAAGCCTTACAATAGATGAACATGAATGTAAAAATGGATAATTGTACACAAACAAGACATGTTTCTAAAAATATATTCACTTTATTAGTGGAGTGCACTTCGAACTACTTTGTTTGTGTTTGAGATTTTACAATTTTTGTTCACCTTTCATTCTTAATTTTTTTTCACTATTTTATTTATGACAATCATTCCCTCATTTCTAAAAAATCATATATTATTATCAACTTCTCTTTTTTAATTTATTGCTGTCTATTTAATAATCGTTATTACAAATCATAACGTGAACAATCAACAATAATAATCTACACTTGCATAAAAATAAATAACAAAAAATTAAATCGACATTTTCAAAATATTTACTATTTAAGTTATTACATAATATTATTTCTCCTCAAATTGTTAGCTTATGCCATACAAAAAAATAGAGTCGTCAACCTTGCTCCTGGACGTTCTGTTTGTGAAAGAACAATCCCTGGATTTTTATCGGCACAAGCACAATCATGGAAAATTCAGACATATCTTTTTAACATTTATGTAAAAACCTGCACACAGATGGCTTTCCATAGCTTCACATAACATATACATAGCAGAAAAGTAAGAAATAAAACATGAGTGGGTTATTATACGTCCTCCCAGACAGGACGGGAAACATTTAGTCGCTTGACGGAATCCACACAGGTTTAAGATTATGTCGGCATGAGAAGCAGAACTCACTCACAGCCTAAAAAACAAAGGATACCAAAACAGTCTCAGAGTCCCTATCTGCTCTCGTTATTTGTAATGCGCGACGTCGCCTTGCGCGCTTCTGAGGAAAGCCTTTAAGGTTTGTAGACCTTATATCCCGTTAGGTGATATATGGCTCTGTCAAATTCACTCTTTATTCCACCACTTGCTAGTGCCCAAATATGAAAGGCAACAAAGTCTTAAGGGGATTTGAGAACGGCCAAGGATGCGTACTCCTGGGCATACTGATTCATCCAAGCCATCACCTTCTCATAACCTGAAGCTTGGTCCTGTATATAGTCTATGCTGCTTTTCCTATGCTTAACAATAACTATAATATCAGGCCATTCCACTGCTCCGTCGTCAATATCATATCTTATTTTCTGCACTGTTCCTATCTTTATCAGTACCCATGCCAGTGCTCGATATTCATTATTTTTCAGAGCTTCAGGAAAATCTCCAGCCCTATAACTCTCTTCAAAGACTTTAGGCTCTGCCTCATACTTAATGGGCTTTAGGGTCTGACTCATACTTAGGGGATGACTCTTCCTACAAATTGGGTACGTGATATGGAGTTACAGTTTCGGCTCAGAAGTGGAAGGAAACGGAGAGGAATGCTACGAAATTATGAGCATATAAAAGTTGGAACCGCACCCGTGTAAGTAAATATTCGCGGGCACTGAAAAATAAACGGAATCGTATAAGTAAATATTCGCGGGCACTGAAAAATAAACGGAATCGTATAAGTAAATATTCTCCCAGAAAAATAAATGGAATCGCACTTGGACGGGCATCCAATAGAGGTAAAGCATGAGAGCAGGTTATTCTATTAAAGCTGTAAGGATAAGACATTTGGCCAAAAAAAGAACAATCTAAATAAATATCTGCGTGCCCACTTGAAATTTAATTTAATTTGATGTTTCATTGTAATGGCCATTGCCGACATTTGTTGCAGTATCAAAGGATGTCAAATGGGTGGCTTAGAACGGGAGATTGGGTGTTTATGGTTGGAGCTTATTTTATTTTATTTTATTTTATTCATTGTTAAGTTTGAAAATATGTGTTTGCCCTGACACTTATCCGTTGACAGAAATGATGTATGCGTTATTATGGCACTATGCTCTATTGCCTTAATTCTACTATTTTAGCATCTACATTATTATTGATTTGTGTTGTTTTTTATTGAGCATGGATGAGGAATCACAGGATGTAGGGGACCATCCATAATTGAGCTCCTCCAATGAGTTGTCATATGAGTTTGTGTTTCTTGGATCTCTCATGCTTTGTAAGAGATGATTTTTTTAATTGTTTAATTCAAATTATTCTTAAATTTAATTTAATATAGTAAAATCCCAGTGAATGTATCTACTAGGTAATAATATTATTTCCAACTCTTATAGAGGTTCCTTGTATCAAATTTTGGTGTTTTCTTAATTCACCTTCAAAATAACATGGTGGAATAGCAAACATGAAGCAAAGTCTTCAGTAGTGGTTTTGTATCCATGGGCACCACCATGTGTTTGAAGATCATTGTGATGTTCTAGCTCCCCACAATGTCCAACTTGTGCAATAGACATTTCCATTATGCCAACCATGGGTGATTGATTCCTAATGCTAGCACATTGATAATATTCAATAGTCATTGCATCTAGTATATGACTATGAACTACCACCAGCATAGCTACAAATCCAACAAAATGGAATTTTTGCCAGGTTCCCTTCATGCATTCACCTCCAGATATTCAAAGGCATCAAAGTGAATATGCACAAAATCAATTGCATTAATAACTCCTGCAGTAAAATCCATGATGAGTAGTCATTATTAAGGATTTTTTCAATAACATGTTGGCATGGATTCAAGTAGTCTGTTGGTGCATTTATTTGTTTTATTACATTTACTTGTATTTATTAGTTAGATTGGTGCACTAATTAATTGTTTTAATTAGTTTATTATATTTATTAATAATTTGCACTAGATAGGATAAGCTTGCTTAGCTAGTAGTCAACTTGGACACCTATCTTGTTACCATGGAGTTGCACTCCACTATTTAGGGTAAGATAGGATAAGATTACTTAACTAGTACTCAACTTGTGTTGATCATTTACACAAGTTTGATACCTATCTTGTTATTGTTGAGTTGCACTCCACTAATCATGTATTCAGATATTAGTTGAATTACACATATTGTGTGAGTTCCATAATCTTTATCTTGCACGTCTTGCTCTATCTAAGCAATGGTTATTTGTGTATTCTACATCATATCAATATTGAATTATTAGAGTAATTCATCAAATTTGAGTTATTTATTAATTTTATTTATTATCTCAGATATACAGTTATTGTTTATTACTATTACTATTTTATCTCTTGTTTATGCTTTCTATTAGATTCATTGGATCTTGTATGCTAATTATAATATGGTACAAGAGCTATCTTGAATTTGTAAATTGCTAAATATTTAAAAGAAAAATATCTAGATATAGGATTGGTTTTTGATTTTGTATACAAACACAAATTGGAGCTTTGTGGATAATTTTTGAGCTCACTATTGAGTTCACAGTGCCCGAGATAATTAAAATCATCAACAAATTTTTATCAGATTGGGCACAAGAGGCAAAATTGACAAGGGTTTGATCTATAAGAAACACATCTAAATCTAGTAGGCACTTAAATATTAAAGCATTTTGGATCAAAATAGACCTCATGGTTGCATTCGAAAGGTGTCAAAACTTACAGATCCATATAAAATTTGTCTAATTTGGACATAGTCACCTGGAAGACAAATTTTTTTTGCTCTTATGTATGATCGTACGGACTATGTAGGAATTTTTTTTTTAGAGCATCGAGGCCTCATAGATCAATAGGTAGAATTGATAAGACAACTCTAGGAGGTCACCATTTTAACACTAGTAGATTATGCCATACTGAAAAAATAGAGTCATCAACCTTGTTCCTAGACATTTTGTTTGTGAAAAATAATTCCTGGATTTTTATCAGCACAAGCACAATCATGGAACATTTAGACATATCTTTCCAACATTTATGTAAAAAATTGCATAAAGATGGGTTTCCATAGCTTCACATAACATATACATAGAAAAAAAGTAAGAAATAAAACACGAGTGTGTTATTATACGTCTTCCCAAATAGGATGGGAAACATTTAGTCTCTTGATGGAATCCACATAGGTTTATGATTATGTCGGCATGAGTAGAAAAACTCACTTATAGCCTAAAAAATAGTCTCAGGTCATCTATTTAGGGTCTCTATCTACTCTCATTATTTATAATGCATGACAGTGCCTTACACACTTCTAAGGAAAGCCTTTAATGTTTGTAGACCTTATATCCTGTTAAGTGATATATGGCTCTATCAAATTCACTCTTTATTCCACCACTTTCTAGTGCCCAAATATGAAAGGCAACAAAGTCGTAATGGGATTTGAGAACAACCAAGGATGCATACTCCTAGGCATATAGATTCATCCAAGCCATCACCTTCTCATAAGCTGAAGTTTGCTCCTATATATAGTCTATAATTATTTTCCTATGCTTAATAATAACTCTATTTTAAAATTAAATATATTACATTATAACATAGTTTAACTGGAATCACAACATTATAAGTTTTAACATAAACACAATAATCTATGCATCAATATGATGGTTTTCGAAAGATCAATATAGGATCTCTTTAAATTGGAAGGGGTAATATCTAAAAAAAATAGTGTGAAAAAATGGATATAGGTCTTGCCTCCATAGATAAACGTGGAATAACAAACAAATTGTTGGGGATCAACCAACAAAATTGATTACTTTTATGTAAGCAACTAAACACGAAATTAAACCAGAATTGAAAGCAACTAGAATCAGAAACAGCAAAGAATAAGAGATACAAGAAACCACCCTGAAAAATTGTATTAAACTCTTCCAAAAGGAAATACAATGAAGAAAATCACACTTTCTTCTCACACCTCTCAGATGTACAGATCTCTTTCCCTCAAGAGTTCTCTGAATCAATTCCAACAACCTGGATTGATACACATATACAATATGTCTTGTACTGTTCTTTCTTACACACAATCAAGCTATGAAGATCTAATCCTATTATATAATATTAGGAAACATGAGCATGCATTCTCAACCATTAGATACACCTCCTAATCAAAAGCTTAAAATAGTCCTGCCAAAAATAGAAATGCGGACTTACAACTAACAACTAAACTTATCATGCAAACAATCTATTCCATCCACAAAAATAGACTTTCTGGATGCACAGGTAACCGACGTCAGTCCCTGCTTGTCTTCACATGACCGACGTCAACTGATACATAACCGACGCTGGCAGCTACTGGTCGACTCCTTGCCATCGTCGATGACTGTGTAAATCCAACAACTTCAGCATCCACTCATCTGGTGAAGCTTTTAGCTCCACACCTCAACAATCTCCCACTTGGAGATAAACAGCTGCACCAGTACCTGTACAGCAACATCTTCTATCTTCTCCATCTTCAAACTCAATCTTGAAGACCAACAAAAGTTGAATGAAGATTCAAATTCTCCTTTGTTACCGGCTTTGTTAACATATCAACAGGGTTCTTATCTATATGGATCTTCTCCAGCTTCAACTCACCATCCTCCAATACCTATCTAATGAAGTGGTACCTAAGCTGTATATGTTTGGTTCTTGAATGAAAGGCTGAATTCTTAGCCAAATGAATTGCACTTTGACTATCACTGTATAATCTACAACTCTCTTGCTCTATTCCCAACTCTTCCATGAACCGTGTCATCTATATCATCTCTTTGCTAGCCTCTGTGACTACAATGTATTCTGCCTCTGTAGTAGACAAGGCAACAACCTTCTGCAACTTTGAAATCCAGCTAACTACCATTCCACCAATAGTGAAAACATAACCTGTGGTGCTTCTCCTACCATCCAAGTCGCCTACCATATCCGCATCTACATAACCATGTAGAGAAGTGTTTGACCCTCCATAGCACAAATGCATAGTACTGGTCCCTCTCAGGTATCTGAGAATCCACTGGACTACTTTCCAGTGCTCCTTTCGTGGATTGGCCATATACTTACTGACAACTCCCACTGCTTGGGCAATATCTGGTCTAGTACATACCATTGCATACATTAAGCTCCCAACTGCGGAAGCATATGGAACTCTACTCATGTACTCTACCTTATCATGTGAATTAGGACACTGTTCTTTACTCAACTTGAAATGTCCAACCATAGGTGTACTCACTGGTTTTGCATCCTGCATATTGAACCTCTCCAACACCTTGTTCACATAATCCTCTTGAGACAAAATCAACCTGTGATTTTTCTTGTCTCTCTTAATACTCATGCCAAGGATTTTCTTTGCTGCTCCCAAATCCTTCATGGCAAATGTGTGAGCTAATTTCACCATAAGCTCAGAGATATCCTGCATGTGTGAACTTGCAACAAGCATATCATCTACATACAGCAATAGGATAATATATCTACCATTATCCAATCTCTTAAAATACACACAATGGTCAGATTGACATCTACTAAAGCCATGCTCAGTCATAAACCTGTCAAATTTCAAATACCATTGTCTAGGAGCTTGCTTGAGACCATACAAGCTTTTCTTCAATCTGCACACAATTTTCTCCTTACCTTTGACCTCAAATCCTTTCGGCTGATCCATATATATTTATTCATCCAAATCTCCATGAAAAAACACTGTCTTAACATCAAGCTACTCAAGATGCAAATCCTCAATAGCAACTAAAGACAATACAGTCCGAATAGAAGTCATTTTTACTACAGGAGAAAAAAATTCACCAAAATCAATACCTAGTTTCTGTGCAAATCCTTTCACTACCAACTTGGCCTTATATCTCATCTGTCCATTCTCACCTTCCTTTAACTTGTAGATCCATCTATTTTTCAGTGTTCTCTTTCCCGCTGGCAACTCAACCAAATCCCATGTTTGGTTCTCTTTCAAGGAATTAATTTCCTCATTCATGCCAAGCTCCCATTGATTCCTGGATTCCACCTGTATTGCTTCATCAAAACTCTCTAGTTCTCCACTATTAGTGAGCAATAAATAGAATAATGAAGGGGAATATCGAATTAGAGGTTTACTTACCCTTTTTGACCTCCTGATGGGCATCTGAGACTCATTCTCAACACGCTATCCACCCAGATTCTCTGACAGTGACCGACCTCAGTCACCTCCAAGCTTGTAACTGACCGACGCTAGTTTCACATGACCGACATCAGTTCTTGCCTGACCAATGTCGGTCACTATCTGATCGACGTCAGTTCTTGTATTGCCGACGTCAATTACTGCATGACCAACATCGGTCTCTGTGTTTTCCTGTATGTGATTATTCTTTCTCGTGAGCTCATTTTGGATCATCACCTCATCTAATTCAACATTGCTCTGCTTACAATTGTTCAGCTTCTTGAACTGATCACTATACATCACTTTCTCATTGAAAACAACATCACAGCTCCTAATTATTTTGTTATTTCCTAGATTCCAAAACCGGAATCCAAAATCATCAAAGCCATAACCAATAAATGTGCACCTCATAGACTTAGCATCTAGCTTCTTTCTATTTTCCTTATCAACGTGCACAAAAGCTTCAAAACCAAAAACTCTGAGAAATGAAAGATCTACCTTTTCACCTGTGCAAGCCTATTCTAGAATTCCACCATTTAAAGCTGTAGAGGGTCCTCTGTTAATCAGATAAACTGTAGTATCTACAACTTTTGCCCAAAATTGTAAGGGCAAACCAACATGCAACCTCATACACCATGCATGCTCCATTATTGTTGTGTTCATCCTTTCATCAACTCCATTTTGCTGAGGTGTCCTTGGAACCGTCCTTTGCCTGCGTATTCCATTCATATAACAATACCAGTTGAACTTATAGCTGCTGAACTCACCACCATTGTTAGATCTAAGGCACTTCAATCTCCTGCCTGTTTCATTCTCAACTAAAGCTTTCCACATCTTAAAAGTGTCAAAAACATCAGATTTCTTATGCAATAAACCCATACCTTTCTTGTAGCATCATCAATGAAAAAAACATAATACTGTGATCCTCCAATAGAAGCAACCTGAGCTGGTCCCCACACGTCTATATGAACAAGCTCCAACTTGTGATTCTTCTTTGTTGACCCAGTCTTGAGAAAACTCACTCTCTTCTATTTTCCAAAAATATAGTGCTCACAAAAATCTAGATCTATGCTTTTCAAATTTGAAAGCTTACCTTTTGACTTAAGAATGGACATTCCCTTCTCACTTATGTGGCCAAGCCTCTGGTGCCACAACTTTGCATCTACTTCTGAAGTAGATAATACAAAAAGAAAATTATCAGTAATACAATTACATAAATAGAGAGTACCTACTCTCTTACCTCTGGCCAATACAAGTGCACCCTTGGTAACCTTCCAAGATTCAGCTGTGAGAGTTACTGTACAACCCTCATCCCCCAATTTTCTTGCAGAAATTAGATTCCTCTTCAAGTTGGGTACATGCATGACATCTCTCAACATCCATGTGTTGCCATTCTACATTTTTAGCTGCACTTTTCTTTTGCCAATAATTTTACAAGGCTCATCATCCCCTAAATAAACTATTCCAAAATCTCCATGGACATAGTCACTGAAATATTCTGTATTTGGGGTTGCATGGAAAGAGGCACCAAAATCTAAAACCCAAGATTCTATATTGTTATGAAAAGAGAATATAAGAGCATCTTGTGCAACAATACCTAAAACTTTTGCTTCTTCTTTACTTTCATGCTGATTGTCTTCTTTAGGTTTTGACCATCAATCTTTACTTATATGCCCTATCTTTCCACAATTCTAGCAGGCTATCTTCCTACCATTTCTGGATTTGGATCTACCTCTCATCTTTGACTTAGACCTTGATCTCTGATGCTTGCCCTTATCATTTTGCCTTCCCCTACTTTCAAAACTTAAAGCATTCCTTGATGTTTCCTCTGT